>JAOSBO010000004.1:31379992-31410915 GCA_027563915.1 Erythroxylum rotundifolium
TCTTAGAAAACTTAAGACATGTAATTAATACCAATTGTGACAATTTTTACTATCAAATTGCATAAAACAAAAGTACACACTCAAGGATTAATTTAAGCACAAAATAAAGAATTAGGAGTCAAAAAGCATAGTAAAGGCCATAAAAGTGTTGCCAATTTAGAAAATAAACTTGGGCTCAATCAACACCAAAAAGAAATGGAGTATGAAGTTGGTTAGAAAGTATTTCTTAAGACATCTTTTTGGAAAGGAGTCACGAGGTTTGACAAGAAGGGTAAATTGAGCCCAAGATATATTGGTCCTTACGAGATTATTGAGAAGATTAGACCACTGGCCTATAGATTGGCGTTGCCACTAGAACTGTCACAAATACATGATGTCTTTCATGTTTCCAAGTTAAGGAGGTATAGATCTAATCTCTCCCACATCATTCAGACCACTAAGGTTTAATTGAGAGATGAACTAACTTATGAGTGGAGTCCGGTGGGGGTCTGGATGCTAACGAAAAGATCTTCAGGAGCAAGACAGTTCAACTGGTTAAAGTCATGTGGAAACACCATTCTAAGGAAGAGGCCACGTGGGAGCCCTTGGAGGCCATAAAGGAGAAGTATCCACACCTCTTCAATAATTCAAATAAAAATTTCAAGGACAATTTTTTTAAAGGGGCAGAAATGTTGGCCACCGAATTTTTTTGGTTGAGTTAAGCATGATTTAAATAAATTATGAGGTCAAGATATAATGATTATTGTAGTTTAATTATTTCTTATAGTGTTAGTAGGATTTTATTACACTGGTTAGTTAAATTAAAGCAGTAAGAACATATTGAGGGAAATTGTAGCATGTCATGTCATTTTAAGAACCATAAAGCATTAAAGGAAAGGTAAAGTTGACTTTTTTCACTTATTAAGGGTAGAATTGGAAGAGGTAAATGTTGCCTTGTACATTATATGAAGAAGAGAAAGATGTGAAAAAGATAGAGAAATGAGAGAGGGTTTTGGCCATGAGAGAAAAAGAGAGAAGGCAAGATTAGGTTTCATCTTTTCATAGTTTTCAAGAGTGATTTTGAGAGTATTCAAGAAGAGAAAAAGAAAGAGGAAGAGAAGAGCTTCAATTTGAGCAAAACATCTTATTGTCTGGTGAAGATTCAGGGTAAGCCCATTTTTAATCATTTGGAATTTAGAAGGAGTTTAATTCATGAAGATTAGCAAATACATGGGTTTAAGTATTCTAGAATCAACTTTTAGTAAATACGCTTTTAGGATTCTCAATTAGTATTCCCATTGAAATCGGATTTTTGCAAATGTTGAAGGAAATCAAGTAAGGCAAGAGGAGCAAGAGGAAGGGCAATTTTAAGCAAGGAATCTAGGTGGGTTACATGATTATAGTTTGAGTTAATAAACCATGAGTATTTTCCCTAATCAATAGATTTAAATGATTTCAATTGCTTTATAAATGTTGCATTTATTGCTTCTTAAATGATTCAAGTATTTTCTATATGTTTCGCACATGAATCTTGATGATGATTTATGAAATGATCATGGAAATTGTATTTGAAATATATGATGCTTATGGAAATCATGTTTCTAAAATGTGCCTTTTATGCAATATGTTTACAAGTCATGAAATTCATGTTTGGGTTTGGGTTTGTGGTGTCCACATGTTATGTCACGTGTATGTTGACCATGTTAAAGGCTTTTCAAGCCTGCTCACTAGTGGAATGGAGCTCCATCACAGACTCCCTCATGTTCATTGGAGATTTGCAAGAACTCCCTCATGTTTATTGGAGATTTGCAAGAACTCCCTCATGTCTATCGGAGCTTTGCAAGAACTCCCTTATGTTTATTGGAGATTTGCAAGAGCTCCCTCATGTCTATCAGAGCTTCGCAAGAAATCCTCATGTATATGGACTACCCAAACCATTACGATTGCTTATGTTGTTTATAATTTGTTTGACAAGCTTGAGAATTTGAGAAATACATGTTCAATAGTTTCAATGCATTTTCCTATAGCAACGAATATTTTCAGTGGTTTTGCTTGTTCCTATGATATAAATTTGTTACCCACGAGTTTTTCAGCTCAACCCCTCTTCCTCCCCATCTCCAAGTGATGAGCAAGAGAACAAGTAATTGAGAGTCAAGGTATCACTCCAAGTCTGCATATTCTTGTATTTAAGTTAGTATAGAAAAACTCAAGTATCATTAACTGCATTTTAAGTATCACTAACATGTATATTTTGTATTTTTGGATTATAAGTTCAATGATATATTTGTGTCTTAAAATGCCCATTAAAGCTTTGTAAAACTCCTTTCTTTTGATGTTAATGAAATGTAGTTATGTTTTGCTCATGATTTTCCAAACTTCTACATTGCATTTTCAAACATTCATAGAGGTAAAATATATGTTCTGACTTCAAGGAAAAAACTGAATTAATCTAGGCTAATTTGGACAAAGTTGTCTTCTTAAAAGGTGTAGTTTATTCTCTTAACTTTCTAATGACATAAAGTTTGTAATTTTTGCAGATCATATTTGAAAGATAGGACCTTTAAAAGTTGATATGCATAAGATGGGTCATAGGTAACTTGTAGGAGTTCCAAATATGGAAATTGACCCCGCTAATGTCCGTTAGGCAGACTTAATGTCCATTGGGCAGACCTTCTCTGGAATTCTAGCGTTTTAGCTCAGTTCATGTTTGATTGGAGGGACATATGTCTGCTAAGCGAAATGTCTCTTCAGGGCCTTCGTGGATGTTATAGAACTCGAAGTCCTCTTCGAAGCCATGCTTAAATGACCTTAATCTGACATCCATTGTGAAAGTTATGCCTATTATTGCAAATCTTGAACATATATATCTTGTGGACTTATTGATGGTTTCCTATGATACATTTGGGCTTGAATGGAACTTGAGATGTACTTAGTTTGATGTGAAAACAAGAGATAAAAATAAGTTACATGTTAAGGTGATGATTCAGGTTATAAACATAAAAATAGATTATCGTATATCAGGTATTCAAATACTAAGTTTTGGGATGTTATGAGAATGAAGAAGAACCTACGTTGGCTAATGAGGTTTCATTAAAAGAACCACCCTATAGAGTGATGCACTCATGTTTGACTCACGAGTTAGACTCTGAAAATAGGGCTTAACATACCAAGTCCCTACTGAATTCCTAACTTTTGTCATTTTTTTCATGTTTTCTTTATATTGCTTTTGTTAGTTATTTTAAATTTATTTTATTTTCTTATTTTTGAAACCAAACCCCCAACCTAAATACCGATTAATTTCATTTCAGCAATTTTACACACATTTTCTATGGGATCGATCTAGACTCACCGTTGTTATAGTAGTAGTCTAGTTTTTATTTTGACTAGTGTTAGAATACATTGTTCGTACACTTTCATTTCCAAGTCAGCCTCTTACATGAAACATTTCTCTAAAGGGAAGAAGGAAATATGAGAGAATGTAAGAACACTTCTATTAAAAGACTCTCTCAAAAAAGCTACAATGCTTACAATTCACTTTATGTTCTTCTTGATCCCCAAATGAGGCAACTCGCAAAGGTTATTTATACTTGCTTCTTCTTAGAATAAACGGTTAAGATCTACTTGATCTAATGGTCCATATTAACCTTCTAGAATTCTCTAAACTACTCTGCATACTTCATGTACATTATGTATATGTCTACAACATTCTACAAGCTTCTATAAGGTTTTATATTGTTCCATAATGTTCTATAAGCTTCCACAACCTTCTATAGTCTTCTATCATGTTGCAGAAGCTTTCAAAATCTTTTGTAAGATTCCAACAAGCTCTAAAAGACTCTTTTAGGTCTCAAACCTCTTATTGTGGGTTTTAAAACATGCAGAACATGACATTCTCACCCACCTAATCCAACGACGACCTCATCATGTCTTGGTGGAACTCTCAAGTCTTGTCTTTATATTGACAAAAAGAAAGCTCATGCTCCCCAACTAGCTTGAATTTCTAGTTGTCCATTCCATTTTATTAAATATTTGTCATATGCCAAATGTGAGACTCTCCTTGATATAGTTATAAATGCCAAGATCTCTTCTACGTTTCGTTTTTCTGTTGTCGTCATAGTGGTAGGCACAAGCCTTAATTCACTCTTTCCTAGATCTTTATTATCAATATGATAAGGTTTTAGAAAACTTATATGAAATATGGGATGAATCTCTAAGTGTGAGGGTATCTTGACTTGTTACACTAACTTGCTTACCCTTTTCTCTACAGGGAAAGGTCCTTCGTACCTCCAAATCAAGCCCTTATTAACACCTCTTCCAGTGCATCTACGAGAAAGGGGACTGGCCATCACCAAATCTCCTTCACTGGACTCCATACGGTGCCTCCTCTTATCAACCCATTTCGTCATTTTCTTAGCTACTTGGTTTAGGTATGTCATGGCCATATCGGACTTCTTATACCAACTTTCAAAAAACAGGCATGCTCAAAAGCTTTTACCACTATAACTGATAGCAAGAGCGTGTGGAGTCAAACATTGTTGTCCAGTACTCAAAAGGGCTAGCTCATATAGACTCACTTCGCTACAAATTACATGAGAATTGGACAATGTTAAGCAACTTTACCCAATCTTGTTGGTTAACACTTACATAGTGCTGCAAATACATCTAAATAAGGTGTTCACTCACTCACTCTATCCATCAGACTATAGATGAAAGCCTGTAGAGAAGTTTAACTCTAACCCCAAGAGCTTGAACAACTCCACCCAAAATCGTCCTATGAAGTGAGTGTCCTTATCACTGATGATTGTTTATGAAATGCCCCAATACTTCACCACATGCCTAAAGAATAAGTAAGCAACATCTTCAGCAATGAATTTTATTGACACAGGTAAGAATACTACATACTTGTTGAAGTGATCCATAACAACCATATGTTGCCTTCTCCCTCCACTTTCGGTAACCCAATGATGAAGTCCATTGAAATACTCTCCCATGATATCTCGAGAATTGACAACGACATTTGATGCTTTATTCTCCACATTATCTTGTCCACAAGCAATGCACTACGACCATCATCTCTTTCTTTTGCATAGTATAATGCCGCTAGGTGTCATTAAGCCTTTGACTATAAAAAGCAATGGGATGTCCTTCCTGTATCAACACACCCCTTAGTGCAAAATTAGAAGCATATATTTGTATTTCAAATGGCTTAGTGTGACTTGGAAGAGAAAGGACCGATTCCTTCATCAAGACCTCCTTCAAAGCATCAAAAGTCTTTTAAAATTTGACATCCCATCCCCAAACTCATCCCTTCTTGAGCACATTCATTAAAGGTGCTGCAATGGAAGAGTAGTCATAGATGAACCTATGATAACTGTTAGCCAAAGCAAGGAAGGATCTTAACTCGCTTACCTTCTTTGGTGGCTCCCATTCAAGAATAGCTCGCACCTTAGAACCATCCATTCTTAGCTTGCCTTATCCCACAATGTTCCCCATAAACACTACCTTGAGCTTCACAAATGCGCACTTCTACTTTTTGACAGATAACTCATTGTCCCTTAAAGCTTAAAAGATATGTTGTAGATGTATGGCATGTTCTTCCAATGATTTATTATACACAACAATGTCATCCAAATAAACAACAATAAATTGATCCAAGAAAAGATGTAGTACCTTGTTCATAAATGTGCAAAATGTTGTGGGCGTATTAGTGAGACCAAATAGCATGACTAAGAATTCAAAAGCTCCAAATCTTGTCACACAAGTAGTCTTTGGCTCAACTCCCTTATAATCCTCACTCTGATCTCAAATCAAGCTTAAAGAACCATCTTGCCTCTCCAATTTGATCAAACAAGTCATCGATTTTGAGGATTGAGTACTTATTTTAACTTGATTATTACCCAGTAGTTGATACATATCCGAAGTGATCCATTGTGATTATTTTGGAATAGTATTGGCACACCACATGGGGCCTTAGAAGGTTGGATGTACCTCGCATCAAATATTTCCTTTAACTGTCTCCTTATCTCTTCCAACTCTAATGGTGCCATGCGATATGGGACCGTGGTAGGGGGTTTAGCACAAAGTTCTAAATCGGTGTTGTTATTTACCTTTCTCCTTGGTGGTAGCTTCTTTAGCAACTCAGGTAGTATGACATCCTTGTACTCATCAAGGACAGAAGAAGTCTCCTTTAGAAACTCCTTGTGAGTACTGGCATTTTCCTCCTTAAGAGGCACTAAGAATGTTGGCACTACCTTCTTCACTCCTTTAGAGAGTTGTATGGCTGAAAGGGTCTCCTCCATAATACACATGGTTTTTGAAAATGGGATTAGAATGGCTTTCACCTTGTCTATGAATTCTATACCCAACACCACCTGCAAACCATCCATAGGAACAATAGAAAAATCTATTAAACCATGTCACTTGGCTTTACGAATCTCCATATTCTTTATCAGTCCACACATGTTTTAGCCATCCATGTAATGCCCTAACATATACCTTAGAATTATTATAGCATGTATAGGCTGTATTAAGAAGTGAACATAATTAATTAAGTAGATCTAAGTCTAGTAAGAGATATAATAGTACTTAATGTGAAAGACAAGAGTAAATGGATAATTTGTTCACTTCAGCATGGACATATATACTTAGACGTCAAATATGTATGAAAATGTTTTATAAGTTTTCTTAGATTTATGAATGTGATGTGAGGGGAATTGATAAAAAAAAGTATTCCTCAAATGAATGGGATGTTTATGGTTAAATTAGATGTACTTTTGTGTTGCTCTTGCATGATAAGACCGAAGTTAGTTGATTTAGGATGTGTACCTTGCTGAATGAATTGGTTCCACTAAATAGATATCTATTTTGGTGTTATCTTGTATAGAATTGTTTCTATTTTGGTGTTATCTTGTATAGAATTGGTTGAATATGACAAGATATTATTATGTAGTTGAATTTTATCTAGGGTTTGTTGCACTAGTCAAGTTGTTTGGGTTATAAATCAGCCTATAAACCTCTAAATTTGATGATTTTAGTTGCATATGAAAACTATAACATAGAAATAGAAATATATAAAAGAGACTATGACTTAATTCTGGCTATATGGCATTGGAAATTGGGATAGAAAAGGGAGACCTAATGTTGCTATTGTTTTGGAGTAGCGTGTAATATTTGGTCTATAACTCATGTTTTAGAAGTGCAAACTTGATATTTGATATTTTGGAAACTAAAGACATAATGTTCAAATATCTAGAAGACCACTAAACTCATTTCTGACCATTTCTATACAAATATTAAGGAACAACTAGATTTTATCATGTGATTTGTTCCTGGACTGATAGTTTGCCTATTTTTAGATCACTTTAAAGTTTAGCTCAAATTGCAATGTTTTTAGTTCTTTTTCATTTATGATTTTTACTGAATCTTATCTAGACATTTTTTAATCTGTATGAAACTTTTCAAAACCCTAGAAATAAATGAAATATGACTTACCACATGTGAATTGGGAGATTAAACATTGGAATATAAGATTTTGACAAGTGTGTGCATAGTCTGATTATACAAGTGTGATATTGACACCTTTCTAATGGTGATAAGTTATGACTTGCATGTATGAACATAGATACAGATTTTATGACTTGAAATATATATCATTTATAGTTGTGATTTGCATTGTGTTTTAGGGTTTAATTTGTTAGATATTTAGAGTTAATTTGCATGTTGACTGTATGCTTATGTGTTCATTGTGTTAGTTTATAAGTTTAATTGCTTTTATTGGTTAATATAAGTCTTTGAGCTTAAATGTTATATATTTGAGGTACCATGATGTTTTTGTTAGTGTTTCAAGGTAAATGGTGAAGAACGTAGAAGTTTCGAGAAGTTTCGGGCCAAAACTATAGCCCATGATTGTGGCACAATAGAGAAAGGGATGAGCCAACAGTAGCCAGGTTACGATCATGCACTTTGGCCATGATCGTAAAGTTTGGGCCATGATCATGACAAAGAGGGTTAGGAGCTATCCACGATCATGGCCTGCATCAGGCTGACACAAAAACTCGAGTTGTAAGACTTCTTAGACCATTTCAACCCCAGATTAACCCTAGGGTTTCCAAAGTATAAATACATCATTACAAGACAGAAGCAATAGTCTGGAAGAGAGCCTTGAAAAGCCTTTCACATCAGCCACATTCCAAAAAAACATAGAGTGATTGAGAGATTAAGGAAGGAGACGAAGGAAGAGAGACACAGAGATGAATTGTAATAGTGTGAAATTATAATGATATTTTATATCAATGAGCATTGAATATAAATATTTGGCTTATAAATGTGCATGTTTCGTATATGGATAATATGTTAAAGCATATTTACATTATGTACTTTGCTAAAGTATGCCATCATTGTTTACCTGAGCATTGAACACCAATGTTTGGTTTATGAATGTCAATTTGTGGTATATGAGTTATGATATTTCTGAATGTGTGTGCTTGACAGATGGCTGCTGTGAGTGGTTGACAAATGCAAAATATTACATCTTTTATCCTCCTAAAATTAGTTCATTTAGTTGTTTTTATTACACATTGGGGCATGATTATTCTTTTTTTTAAGGCCTAAAATTATTTTTTAAAATTTTCCTATAAAACTTAGCTTATGTTGAGATTAGAGAAGGCATCAAAATGATAACGCAAGCAACAATAGGAAGAAAAGCAAAACACTAGCAGATGGATAATGAAGCAAAAACACAACGCCACAAGAAGAAAATGTAGGACAACAGAAACAAAAGGCAACTCTAGTAGAAGAAAAATACTCCAGCAGATGAGAAAAGAATACTCCAGCAGATGAGAAAAGCTTCAAAACGACAATCTAAAGAGGGGAGAAATTAAGCAGAAAACGTAAGAGTAAAAGATAGCCAACAGTCTAGCAAAACGAGGCAAAACGACTGAAGCAGTATAAACTAAAAAACCAAAATGTAGTGTAGAACTAAAAGAGCCAAAATGTATAGTAGGGCAAAAGAGGAAAATGACAGCAATAGATAATTAAAACGTCAACAACCCATAAAACACAAACATTCCAACCAATAACAAACAATAGTCCAAACTCAACATAGAAATGATAATGCCGAACAGGAGTAAAAATGAAAATGTACAACAAAGGAAAACAAAAAAAACACAATTAGCTTGGAGACAAATGAAGTGAAATGTAGATAGCAGAAAGACAAGGGTCAACAAATGAAGAGAAAAAGAAATGCACAGCAATTCAGAGAAGAAATAAAAACGCAGCAGCTGGTAAATGAAGTGAAATGTAAAAGTCCCAAGAAGAGACCAGACATTCTTTCTTCAAAATGGAAGAGTTAAGAGGAAGCTCGTTAAAGATACATAAAAGTGTGGTTGTTAGGGTGTCTCTACAGCCAACTAAAAGAAAGGACATTAGTGAAAATAAGGGATCAAGCATATCACTTACAATTGAGAAGAAAATATAACTGAAGAGCTATTAGTGAATAAGGCTAGTGCAAGGAGATTTTTAGGTGGTACGAGAGATACAAAACCATCGAAATTGAGTTGGGTCAAGACCTTTGGAGGAGGATTTTGTGTTTTGAGCTATGGTGTCAAAGTGATCGTCAATCTATTAATTCAAGGCTATCTATCGAATGAGTCTCTCTCACTCTTACTCTCTTTGTATCTAGTTCTTTAAATTTTAATTTGCCTAAAAGTTTTTAGAATTTCATTTTAATTTTTTGGTTGGATAATTTGAGACAATTATTTTCAATATAATTATAACATTACAAGTATTTCAGTATTTGTTCGATGCTTGAGCCAATTTATTTATGATTCATGTTCTTATAAATTTGAGAGACGTCTTGATATATTTGAATGTGAATAGATTGTTATAGATTTCTCTTTAGTTTGTAGTTGCTATTGAGTTTAGAGAGTCGAGTAGCAACTATTAAATCATTAGTCGATCAAAGGGATGAGATTTAATTAAAGTGTCGCATGATCTAGGAATTTTGCTAGCTGGTTGGATGAATTTTTTGGGGCTAATGATATCTTCCTAGAAAGAATTGCATTAATCAATTTAGCGTCAGGCTGGTTCAGTTCTAAATTAGTAAAGGGAGATTGGGAGAACTCAGTTAGTGAGCATCTCTACAATTAGCCTACTTTATGGCCCAAGATGTTGGTGATGAAAATATGAACTTAGATGACTAAATTTATGGGCTTAATGTATGCTTGATCGCTTGTTAATATGCACGTTAATATTATGTCTTTAGTGATAAAATTTTCTGTTACAATTATATAGTTCTAGTTTATGATTGAACCCCTTTTCTCGTCTTTACATTTGCGTGGTATGGTTTGTGTTCTACTATGCTTTCCTAGTGGATGAGGCCACAAGTTGAAGGATTTTAATTACTAAGATCTAAAAATTAATTAGAGAACATCTTGATTAAAATAATTAATTGAATATGGAATTTTAAAGCATATATAGTAAAGTGATTGATGAGAAAACTTCCAGCCCATTCCGTTTCTTCTGTGTTTAAATGTTTACATGTGATTTTTCTTCATATATTTTTGGATTTTGTAAGTCTCAAGGGTTAACAGTTGAAGACCTAAAACATCTTTCAAAAGAACAAATACCAAAACTACTCAATCTTATTTATTACGCAGATGGTTGTCCAACATATATATTTTGTGTAAATTGCTTGATAATGATTAATTTATGCCTAGGAACTAGTTGCTTACCCTTGGTTTATGTTTGGGTATGTTTAGAGAGATATTTAAATCCTATAATGCAATTAGAAAACCTACTGAAATTAATTTCCTAAAGCTAGAATTTTTAGAAATATGCAACTTCAATAGGAAAGCGTTATCCTTAGACTATTTATGTAATCAGATTTGAGAGTTGATTGTTTACTGATAATTTCTTGATTTATCAACATCATTTCGACATATGTTTAAGTTTAATATGCCTGGAAATTGAAGTGAATGATGATGAGATTAAATGAGCTTGAAAGAAGCAATGTTAAATGTTCGAAGAAGTTGATTTGTGTTGTTTGCTCTTTGTTTTTGAGTTGTACATTCTGCTCTGATTTTCTGAAGTTTTAACATGATCTTAGCTTGTTTTAATTGAAAAAAACATGATAAATGACAGCTCACGTGTTGGGTTAATAAAAGGATTTAAGTATAATTCAATCTTTAAAGTTTAATGAGGCAAAACTAGTGAATTACATGTTGTCTTAGTGTGCAATTTCCTGATCTGATTTTTAAGGTTTCATGATCATAATTTTCTGATTTAAGGATCTGAAATATGGTAAATAACATGGGTACAAGTTGGGCATGAGTTTGAGCTAAGTTAAACATCAAATTATAGATGTTTCACCTTGTTTTTTTTAGTTGAATTTTTCTAAACGAATTTTACTTTGTTTGAAATTATAATTACATACATTTACTTTATTAATACCCTTATTTTCATTCAAAACGAATTTTAATAAACAACACTCTCCTTATGAGATCAGATCTTATTTCACCTTATAGTAAATTTGCTAATTAATTAATGGTAGAAATAAGATGTTAATTTGTATATACTTCACGACACATATCAAATTTTGGTGCCGTTGTCAAGGAGAGTTGTTTAGTTTCTTAAATCCTAAAATGAGTTTTTCTTAATTCTAATTCCTTCCTTTCATGTTGTTTAGTTTGTTAAATCCTAAACTGAGCTTTTCTTAATTCTAATTCCTTCCTTTCATATTGGGCCTTACCCACCAAGCATGATGAGTGCCAAAATGATTAAGAACAAATTTGAAGGAATATTAATTATATGAATCTACATGCTATGAAAAATTCAAGAGTTGTATGAAATTGCAAAGTGGTAGAATCATAGGTGAGGATACAGAGGAAGGTTTGAGATATTTATTTGAGGAGGAGAATTTCAAGATCATCTATCTGACGAAATGGCTATTTTGAAGCAACTTTCTCAACCAAATTTGGATGATCAATCTCTATGTACAGTCTTTCCTATCTTGGAAAGACCTTTAAAACTTAATTCTGGTTTCCTTAATTTATTGCCTAAATTGTATGGTCATGTAGGTGAAGACCCTCATAGGCAATTAAAAGAGTTTCTAGTTATTTCTTCTACTATGAGACTTGAGGGGGTGGATGATGAACAAGTAAAATTTCATGCTTTTTCGTTCTTTTTGTAAGACTTAACTAAAGACTAGTTATACTATATTCCCCCTCAATCCATTACTACTTCAACTCAATTTTACCAATCTTTTCTTAAAAATTTCTTTCCCGCAAGTAGGACTGGTTCAATAAAGAAGGAAATTTGTGGAATAGGAAAAATGTTAATCAGTTATTATATCAGTTCTAGGAAAGGTTTAAGAGACTTTGTGCTAGCTTCCCCAATCATCATATTAGTGACCAGTAATTGATTCAGTATTTTTATGAAGGTTTAGCCTTGAACAATAGAAGCATTATAGATGCTGCAAGTGGTGGGGCAGTAGTTGATAAAAAACTTGAAGCAACTAAGACTTTAATCTTTAACATGGCTGAAAATTCACAACAATTCGAGACTAGGAATGAAGTAGGCCAGGTTAAGAGAGTGAATGATATTAAAATGCATTCTGTTTAAGATCAGCTTAAATAAAATGTTGAATAAGTTGCTAACTTAACCACTCTTTTTTTAAAATGGTTGTAGGTGGTGTTCTGCATACTCTTGCTTACAAGATTTGTTCTGATTTTTCTCATACGACTGACATTTTCCTACTTTCTAAGTTCAAGATGTTAATGCAATTGGTGGTTTTCCTAGTCAATCCAACAGAAAGTATGACCCATTCTCAAACATATACAATAAGGGTTAGAGAGATCACCCGAATTTGAGATATGGACCTAGGATAAACCCCCCAACCTATAACGCCAACTAGAGCAATTATCGACCTTATGTTTCTAATTCACCACAAAATCAATCTTCCAGACCATCACTTGAAGAAATGGTTAAGCAACTCACTAAGAAAATTGGTCTTGTTTATACTGAGGGTGTTGACTACCAAAAGAAAACTAATGTTCACCTATAGTATCTAGATGCTCAAGTAAGAAAGATTACCACCACTTTGAGTAATATGAAGGCCCAACTTTTGCGGAGTGGTAAGGAGTTGGTGAATCTAAAAGGGGACAAAGGAAACAGAAGTGAGATTGAGGAAGGGAGAAAGATGATCCCAAGGGTCAGAAATGAGGTTAAGGAGCAAGAAAAGAGAGATGAGTCACATTCTACTACTAACGATTATGTTCTTAACAAATTTTTTGATGTTCCTACATCTCCTTCAAGGTTCGCCGAGACAAAAAGGAAGAAGCAAAAAGATAAGTCCTTGAAGCATTTAGAAAATTTGAGTTAAACATGCCACTTTTGGACGCCATCAACCAAAAGGCACTTTACACTAACAAAAGGCAATTTAAGGAGAATGAAAAGGTAAGTATAAAGGAGAACGTATATGCACTCATCCAAAGGAAAATACCTCCGCCTTACACCCTGGTATATTTTCTATTCCTTGAAAGATAGGAAATACTTAGTTTAAAAGATGCATGCTAGAATTTGGTGCTTCGATTAATGTCATGCCTAAAAGTATCTATGATGCTCATAATTTTGGTCAATTGAAAAAGACCAGTTTGATACTTCAACTAGAAGTTAGGTCTAATGTATATCCTAGCGATGTTCTTGAAGATGTGCTAGTGTAGGTTAACGACCATGTGTTCCCAGCTGATTTTTGTGTCCTTAACATGGATGAGAAGTTTGAATTGTCCAAAGATGTTCCACTACTATTTGATCAACCATTTCTTAGTACTACCAGGTCAAAGATTGATGTCTATAGGGGCAATTTATCTATGGAATTTGAAGCAGAAGTTGTTAGTTTTAATATCTTTGATACTATGTGATACCTTATTGAAACTAATAGATTGTATTCTATAGATTCCATTGATTTTATTGATGAAATGGTACAAGAAATTTTTTAACCTGACATGGCTGCTGGTGAGAATGCTGAAAGAATAAAAGTGGATCATACTATAGGTGATGTGGCTATAGTTTATGTTTTTGACCCTGCATTACCTATATTTACTTCCAGGTTAGTATCCTCTATGTGCAGACCCCTGAAGTGGAATGAAAACCTCTTCCATTTGATTTGAAATATGCATTTCTTGGTGGAAATGAGACCTCATCTATGATCATTTCAAGTTCTTTATCAACTTCCTAGGAAAAGCGACTCTTGCAAGTTCTTCTAAACCATAAGAAAGCCATAGTTTGGGCAATTGCAGACATAAAAGGAAATAACTCTACTTTATTTGTGCATAGAATCCTATTAGAAGAAGGTGCAAAACCATAGAGAGGCCCAACGTAGGTTGAACCCCCCAATGATGGATGTCATACAAAAGGAAATCATGAAGTGGTATGATGCAGGCATAACATACCCCATATCTTAATCCAAATGGGTCAGTTCCATTTATTTCATGCCCAAGAAAAATGAACTAACTGTCATAGAGAATCAAAAGCGTGAACTTGTCCTAATTAGAGTGCCAAATGGTTGGAGAGTGTGTATAGACTACTGAAAGTTGAACTAAGAGACTAGGAAAGATCATTTCCCAATACCCTTCATTGGCCAAACGTTAGAAAAGCTTACAGGAAAATCACATTTCTGCTTCTCAGATGGGTACTCAGGGTATACACAAGTTACCATATCTTCTGACGATCAGGAGAAAACCACTTTCACGTGACTTTCGGTACTTTTGCATTTAGAATAATGCCAATTGGAATTTGAAATGCCCCTGGAACTCTTCAACATTATATGAAGAGTATTTTTTATTTTCTTAACCATAAAATGGAAGTATTTATAGACGAATTTACTTTGTTTGGCGATTCTTTTGATGTATGTCTCCATAACCTTTGACTTGTTTTTTAATGTTGCATTGCTACAAACCTGGTTTGGAATTATGAAAATTTTCATTTTATGGTAGATCAAGGTATAGTTTTAGGAGAGGACTTTAGTTCCAAAGGTTTGGAAGTTGACAAAGCAAAGATAGAATTCATAACTTCTTTGCATTACCTTACTTGTGTGAGAGAAATAAGATCTTTTCTAGGGCATGCAGGCTTTTATTGGCATTTTATCAAAGATTTTTTTAAAATTACATCTCCTTTATGTGCATTGTTGACTAAGGACACAAATTTTGTGTTTGATGATGAGTGTAAAAAGATTTTTTACTTGCTTAAAGATTAACTAACCTTTTCCCCTGTCATTCGTTCCCCTAATCAAAACCTTCCATTTAAAATCATGTATGACGTGAGTGATGAAGTAGTAGGTGCTATGCTTGGACAGAGAAAAGATTTAGAGCCTTATGTCATAAACTATGCAACTAGATCCTAAGACCCTACTCAGTGTAATTACAGTACAACAAAAAAGGAAATGTTTGCTATAGTGTTTGCATAAGACAAATTAAGATCGTACTTACTAGGAACAAAGTGATTGTTTTTTCTAACTATGCTACACTTAAATAGCTACTTAAGAAAAGAAAGTCGAAGCCTAAATCGTTGAGATGGATGCTTTTGTTACAAGAATTTGACATAGAAATTAGAGATAAGAAGGGCGTGGAGAACTTAGTAGCTAACCATGTGAGCATAATAGTACCTAGAGAGGATTGGCCTTTAATTGCTGAATTTTTTTCCAAATAAGCAACTTTATTCATTGATCCATGATTATGTGCCTTATTATGCTAATAGTTGTAATTATTTAGTTGGAAAGTATCTTCTAAATGATCTGATAGGAGCTCAAAAGGACAAGTTAAAGAATTAATCTAAGTATTATTTCTAAGATGATTCTTATTGATGGAAATTATATTCTAACCAGGCTTTTCACAAGTGTGTTCCAAAGATTGAACGTCATTCAATTTTCAATTTTTATCATTCATTGGAAGGTAGTGGTCAGTTTAGACCCAAAAGGACAACTCATAAGGTTTTGGAATGCAGTTTTTATTAGCCTACTTTAAATAAAGATGCTTATATTTTTTTACGGGGCATGTGAATAATGCTAAAATATGAGGAATCTGTCTTAGAAACAAGAAATGCCACAGACTGGTATCATGGTTTGTTAGGTATTTGATATATCGGGCATTGACTTTATGGGCCCTTTCCCTTCTTCTTTTGTTAACATTTACATATTGCTTGCTATAAACTATGTTTCTAAGTGGGTAGAGGCCATTACCACTAAGCTAGATGATGCCAAAACTGTGATCAAGTTCTTTAAGAGTCATATTTTTAACCGATTTGGCATTCCGAAAGCTATAATTAGTGACCGTGACACGCACTTTTGTAACAAGAATTCAGGAGCTTTATTAGACAAATACCATGTGACTTATCATATTGCTACAGCATATCGTTCCCAGATTAGTGGACATGGTGAAGTGTTCAAGACGGAAATAAAATCTATCTTGGAGAAAATGGTGAAACCTGATGGAAAGGACTAAAGCAATCATTTATACTGTGCTCTATAGACCTACAGGACTGCATATAAGACTCCAATAGGTATGTCTCCTTACAGGTTAGTCTTTGGGAAAGCTTGTCACTTACCAGTTGAGATTGAGCATAAGTCATAGTTGGTAGTGAAACAATACAATTTAAACTCTGAATTGCCTAGAAAAGAAGGGAAGTTAGAGTTGCAAGAACTAAAGGAAAGGTCAAGGCCTTTCATGACCTGAAGCTAGCTAGGAAATCATTCTCTATTGGGAAAAAGTGCTTTTGTTTAATTCAAAGCTCAAATTATTTCCTAGTAAGCTACAGTCTCAATGGTTAGGTCCTTTTGATATCACTAATGTGTTTTTGTATGGTTCAGTAGAAGTGTGCAGTTTATAAACTAACAAAAATTTTAAAGTGAATAGGCACAGGCTCAAACCGTTTTATGATCAAGCTTAAGGTATATTGGTGGAGGGCATTTTGTTTGAAAAACCATGAAGTCTGCAATATGTTGAGCTAATGACGTAAACCAACAACACTACTTAGGAGGCAACACAAGATGAAATAATAAATCATAATTGCATTTCTTTATCCTTTCTTTTTAATTTCAATTTTTTCATCACTCTGTAGTTATTTCAAATTTTATTTTCTTAGATCATAAGATTTATTGTTCTTTGTTAGCATGGATTTGATGTTAGCCTGCAGTTAACATGACCTAACATTGTTGTAGACTTATTGCTTATTAATTTTGTGTTTCATTTTCTCATAATATGGATATAACATTTAGGAAAATGTAAGAACTAAGTGTGGGAGTGCAACTAAAAGAATGACTTTTGTGGTTATTGAAGTGTTTTTACTCAAGTGACTCATGATTGTCGATTATCCTAAAATTAGTTAGAAAAAAAATAAAGGTTTTCATATAGAATAGTTTGTATTTGTTTGCATTTTGTGCTTGTTGCATTCATATAGGTCGACCACCTCAAAGTCTTTGGCAAGAGAACTAATTAAATGCGACTAGGTAGAAATTCTAATCTAACTTGATACGACTAGGTAGAAATTCTAATCTAACTTGTTTTCAAACTAAAAATGTTCTTCATGAAATAAATTGTGTTTTTGACAATAAACATTGTTCCAAGTTCTTACTAACCTTGCTTACCCTAGGCAAGAAAGTACTTGCTTTTATAAGCACTTTAAAATGAGCTTTACATGTGACAAACTGGGTAGAATAAAAAGTCGATAAGGTAGTTTATATAGATTGATGCATCTATATCAGTCTCTTGAGTGTATATATTGTGCTCTTCCATGGGATGTCTCTCTTGACCTTGCATTGGTACTCTTCGAGACTACACATATGGTTCACACAATAACATGAAAATGATAAGGCATTTGTTTGTTTTAACCTACATAGCTAACAGCCATCTAATGCTTTATTTTATCCTTTTGTTACCCCATTTGAGCCTAAAAGCCTATTTCTTCTAATTTTAGCCACAATACAAGCTTAATCCTAACTTTTATGCCCTATCCTTGCCTTGAACTATGGAAAATGAAGCTTTAACATGAGTGGTTAGAAAAGGAGTAAGGGGTACATGTGTTTAAAGTTATGGTGCTCTTGGTAGTGTGAATGAAGTGTTGTGATTTATCATTTATGTTGTCATCGTAGTCATGTGCTTTATTTTGCGTTTATCTTTATTCTACTTTGTTATTTCCAAAAAAAAAAAGAAAAAGAAAAAAAGAAAAATATATAAGAAAAGAAGGTTTGAATTTCAAGTTCGTTTTTTTTGTAATTTTATTTCATGTTTGTGTTTTTTTTTGGTATTTGTTCCATCACAATGTGTGTTCATTCACTTCATTTTGGTGAAGAGGTTTGGATGTTTTTGAGAGTTAAGTCAAAGAAGGGAAATTGACTTTATTTGATGGTGGATGGTTTTTCATATGAATTTGAGGAGTATGGAAGGAGGTCGTTGCTTTACAATGATTATGAGATGGAGATGCAAGGTTGATGTCTTCTCTCACTTTTTGGAATTTCTTTGCGCTCAGCATGTTCTTGGCATTTTAGTCCACATTCTGAAATATTTTCCTACCATTATCCTAAGCCTCATTACAACCCTCTAAAGTCCTTTAATTTGTGTTATGTGTTGTCCCACATCTAGTAGTAGAGAATGGAGTTGATATGCAAGTTCGTAGATGAGTTCTTATTGGGATTGAACTTTTGAGTGAAACACATAACCCAAAACACTATAAGTGTTGAATGGATCAAAACATATCTTTGTAAGGGTCTACCTATTGAAATCACTTTATTCTGATGATAATTGACCACTTATAATAAGTAAACGAACCTTGCCTACATGTTTAATTTCTACTTGGTTCTTTTGGTTTAGTTATCTTGACGACAAATTTGAGGTGGAGTCATGTATCTAGTTTAAGTGTTTTATTAAGCATGTTGTTTTCTTCTTCTGTTTAGTCATGTGTTTTATTGATCGAGAATGACCAAAAGTTCAGTATGGGAGAATTTGATAAGTGTAAAATATTACATTTTTATCCTTCTAAACTTTGTCCATTTAGTTATTTTCATTACACATTGGGCCATAATTATTCATATTTTATTATTTAATGCCTAAAATTATTTCTTCTAAATTTTACTGTAAAAATTAGCTTATGTTGAAATGTTTTTATTGTAGGTTAATGAACTGATGCAATTAGAGAAGGTATCAAAACGACAACACAGGCAATAATGGGAAGCAAAGCAAAAACGTTAGCAGATGGATAATAAAGCAAAAACATAACACCACAAGAAGAAAATGTAGGACAACATAAATAAAAGGCAACTTTAGCAAAAGAAAAATGCTCCAGTAGAGGAGAAAAGCTTCAAAACAACAGTCCAAAGAGGGGAACAATTAACTAGGAAATGCAAGAGTAAAAGACCGCCAAAAATCCAAAAAAATGGAAGATGGCCGGAAATTTGCTTCTCCATCTTCTTCCTGCTAATCTTACCTAGCAATGCTTATACTTCTTCTTCTATCCCCCTTCATTTACTACTTCTCTTCTTCCCTAAACCTACTCTCCTCTTCTACACTAGCAAGGTACCTTAACCATCCACAACCCCTTTTCCCCTACTTACCACTCAATCATTCCAGTTCTCAATCCTTCACCTAACTAGTCTTTAACACCATTGCCCCCCCCTCCCCCGTCTTTCCCTGCATACATGCTCTTTCTTCCTTATAGTTGTTGGGGTATTTTGGTCATTCTACTGGTCTTATTTCCTTCTTTGGTATCTATTATTCAAATCTCCATAGTATGTTTCCTGCCAAAGATCAAGTTGGTAAGCCGTGTGATGGAAAACCTTCCCACACGGTTTAGAGAGCACTGAATTAGAATGAGAGGTTCACAACCACACCATAGCATGCAAGGGGAAATCGCTTGATTCCCAAATAGGTCTGACTCATAATTCACTTCTGACTCTATGTTCCATAGCCTGATCGTAGTGATGTTAATTGTGGTTACATTCATAAGTAGCTTGGTTCCTCTTTATTCAATTTCATATATATCTAAGGATCAACATAGCCCTTGATGCCTTAGTCCATTTCTTTTGTCCTATAATTAGGTGTATCTCGTGGAATAATTCAGAATAACAAGGCTTTTACGAAGAAAGTAGGTTTGAAAGAATATCTTTTGGGTCGGAAATATCCAATCTGGATTAGATCCCTTCTCGATAACTTAAGTTAGAGCCCATCCCTTGAAAAAGGAAGTTGTGAGAAAAGGGTGACTATCCTATGAATATAAAACTATTTAAGTTCTCCTTCTTAGGCCATATCTTTCGATATTGAAGGTCTTTTAATTCGGCACCAGGATCCTTTTGTTTCAAGGTGAATAGATCTGCAGATAAGCTCTTCGATTAAGCCAACCAGGTTCGGGCATGGTATTCTCCATTTTATAGTGAAATTCTGACACTACTTTCTTTTCCAGTCAACTATGTCTGTGCCTCTTCATTGTTCTACCTCACCTTCCAAATTTCCAGCTTTGCCCTCCCAAACCTTGGCTGCCCCCAAACTCCCTCAAAATGCCTCATCCTCAACCTTTTCCTCAGACCTTAAGAAGAGATGGAAGTATGTCATTACTGATGAGGGAGATGTTAGTCTCCACTACTCTCCTCTGAAAGAAGACCAAGGTAGATGCATTTTTGGCCCTAATGTGGAAGTCTTGCAAGAAGGGGCTCATTCATGGGAGTCCTCTCTAGTGGGCTTCTTCTTAGAGAGAAGACCCCTTTTTTGATGCTGCAAAAGTGGGAAACCAATAATTGGAAGAATAAAGAACAACTAGAGGTATTGTTAGTAGATAAGAACTTAGCCTTATTTACCTTTTCTTCTAACGAGTAGGCAGTCAAAGTTCTAGAAGACGATCCTTGGCTTGTGTTGAATCTCCTCTGTTTCTTCAAAGTTTGAAGACAAGACGAAATGGGAAGTTAAAGTCAGTATCTTTGTGGGTAAATTTGTATAACTTCCCTCTAGAATATTGGAATATGAAAGGGCTTAGTATAATAGCAAGTTATTGAGGACAACCACTATGCATGGATGAGTACACTACAAAATGGAAAAGACTAGGCTATGCTTGATTATGTGTCATTATGGATATTTCTAAGGAGCTGTCTGCACATATCCCATCATGAGATTAGGGTATAATGGTTCTTTATATGAAGA
This sequence comes from Erythroxylum rotundifolium, assembly GCA_027563915.1. Classification (NCBI taxonomy): domain Eukaryota; kingdom Viridiplantae; phylum Streptophyta; class Magnoliopsida; order Malpighiales; family Erythroxylaceae; genus Erythroxylum; species Erythroxylum rotundifolium. Next base: position 31,401,145 of record JAOSBO010000004.1, read on the forward strand.
TACTGTTATGGTGGAGTATCATTGGAAGCTGTCGTTGAAGCTTCAAGGGAAACGTTAGATACCAACAGGGAAAAGGTTCAAGGAAGGGAGCTATAAAGAACTGATGGGTCTTAACCTAAGCGATAATGAAGCCACTGATGTACAAGAAATTTTCCAAAATGGGATACAAGATGTGTTAGTCTTGAGTGACAAAAAACAGATGGATAAAACTTCTAATGAAGTGGTGGAAACTATTCAACATGTTGCAGCGTCTACTAGATTAGATGAAGAAATCCAACAAAAGCCCAACTTGGTTACAAGGACCATAAAAAAAGCTTCCAGGGAAGAAAAGTTAGTGGTTCTGGAGGGAAACAAAGAAGAAGATATGCAGGCTACCTCTTCTTCTTCAACTTCAAATAATGCAGAAGAAAGAAAGAATGTAGAACCTTTTAGTAGTGTTAAACAAAGGAAGGGTACCAGGCGAAAAAAAAACCTCCAAAGTTGTTTCATTTTATACTAGTATGGAATGTAAGGGGCCTTAATTGCCCCAAGAAAATATTAGCCTTAAAGGAATTTTTGGCTAAGGAAAATATATCAGTTTTTGCTATTTTGGAAACAAAAATTAGATCGGAGAATCTCACGATCCTTTAAAAAACTAAAAAATAAGGGGCAGTTCTACACTAATCATCAAGCACATGTTCTTGGTAGAATCACTATTGGGTATGATCCTAATATAGTGGATATTCAAGTTTTGGAAGTCGAGTCACAAGTTATGCACATGAAATGGCATTTTGTTAAGCATAAAGCTTCATTTTTTACATCAGTAGTTTATGGTTTAAACCATGCGTTTCAAAGAAAGGAGCTTTGGGAGAGTCTACTCAGGTTCAAAGGAAGGGTGGTAGGTCTTTGGCCTGTTTTCAAAGATTTTAATTCTATGTTCTATCAAATGGAAGCATAAGGTCATTTCTCCTTAAGGAATCACTCTACTGATTTAAAGAAATGTGTTGATCAGTTAGGCATTCTAGAGCTTAAGGCAACTGGCCACTTTTTCTCATAGATTAATAAGTAGTCTAATGGTTGGACAATAAGGAAAAAGCTTGATCATGTTATGGTCAACCAAGAATAGCTACAGCTTTACCCAGAAATTAAAGCCTCTTTTCTAGACCCTTTGTTTTCGGATCATACCCCAATGTATATGTGGGTCTTATTCCTAAAGGTGAAGCGTTGCCATCCATTTAGATTCAACAACTATTCAGTGAATATAAAGGGATTTCATAACTGTGCTAGCGATGGAGGAACAACTTCTATAGAAAGAAATTTGCAATTCCAATGTATCCAGAAACTAAAACTAATCAGAAAGATTTTAAAGTTTCTAAAGAACCAAAGATAAACTTTCCCAACTTCAGGATAGTCTCTCCCTCAACCAAGGGGATAATCTCCTTTTATCTCAAGAGAAAGCAGCCTTGTCTGTCTACTTGCAAGCTTTAAACAATCATGTTAGTCTTTTGGAGTAAAGGGCCAGGGTGAAGTAGCTTAAAGAAGGAGATAGGAATACTAAATTCTTCTTCAACTCTTTTATTACTAAGGAGAACTACAATTCTATAAAGGAAATTAAATTATTATATGGAAGAAAGTTAAGTAAGCATGAGGATTTGATGACAGAAGTTGAGAACTTCTTCAAAGAATTCTATGCCTCTCAGAGTGTATATGTGAATGTTCAGTTCTTAGAATCCATTATTCCTAATAGGCTCTCAAATGAAGAGAGGACCTACTTAATTAGAACAATGAAGGATGCGAAGATAGAAAGAGTAGTACTCCAATTGAATCCTAGAAAAGCTCCTGGTCCTGATGGTTTCAATGGTTTCTTTTATCAAAAGGCATGGACTGAGGTTGGCCCTATGGTGAAAGCAACTATTAAAGAGTTTTTTTCTTTAGGAACTCTCTTAAAGGAGATCAATAAAAACTATCTTTCCCTAGTCCCTAAACTAAGCAATCAATCTACCTTGGTTGACTATTGACGTATTGCATGTTCTAACTTCATTTATAAAGTAATTGCTAAGATTATTGCCAACAAATTGAAAACTGTGTTAGGATCCTTGATTAGTGACAACCAAAGCGCTTTCTTGCAGGATAAACAAATAGGGGACATCATTTCCATAATATAAGAACTACTTAAAAGTTACTCGAGGAAGAGACCTCCAAAGAATTGTGCTTTCTAGATTGATTTTAAGAAGGCTTTTAATACTGTTGAATGGTGCTTTATGTTGAGGCTACTAGATGTAATGGTTTCCAAAGGTATTCATTAAATAGGTAGAAGCTTGCATAACTTCCCCTTCCTATGTTGTATTAGTTAATGGATCTCCTACAAAACTAAGATAAGGCAATCCTACGTCTCCCTATTTGTTCATTATATTTATGGAAGCCCTAACTTCTTTGTTAAAGTTTAACACTACCAGGGGTTCTGGTTTTAAACATCACTGTCGATGTAAGAAAGTCTCATTAGTAAATCTATGCTCTGCAAATGATCTTTTCCTATTCTTTAAGGATGATGAGACTGCTATCAAAATCCTTGTTAATTATTTGAACTTATTCAGCTCCATGTTTGGTCTCCGTGTTAACTATAACAAAATTCTTTTTTTTTCTCTCCAAAAGTGCAGATCATTTGGAAGGTTTAGTTTCTTCCTTATTAGTTATGCTAAGGAATTAAACTACTCTATGCTATCTAGGACTACCAATTACTTCTAGAAGGATCCAGTTTAGGAAGTGTTACCCCCTTATTGAAAAAATTTAGAAGAGATTTCTGTCTTTTGAGGAAAGGTTATAGTTGGTCAACTTTATGCTTAACTTTATGCATACCTATTAATCCTCTAATATGGTGCTGGGATGGGGAGTTATCAATTCTATAGAAAAGTTTATGAGGAACTTTTTATAGGGAGGAGGTGGATTGACTAAGGGTATGCTAAGGTTAAATAGGTTGATGTTTGTAGGCCTAAAAAGGAAGGAGGACTTGGAATTATTCCTATAAAGTTGACTAATAAAGCTCTCTTGATGAAGAAGTTCTAGTCTATGCTACAGAAGGTAATACTTTCTGGGTTAAATGGCTTCATATCTATGTCCTTAAAGGGCAAAGCATATGGACTATTAATCCTAAGTCCTCTCACTCCTGGTTTCTTTCTCAATTATTGAAGATAAAGGAGAATCTGACTTCTGAAGTTTTTTGCAAAGAAAGAGATGGAGAGAAGGCTAGTTTTTTTTATATAATTAGCTAGGAAATGGTCTCTTAATCTCTAATCAGTTTGTTGTCTAGCTCTTAAATCGTCTACCTCTAAATGCAAAAGTAAGAGATTTTATCAATGAGGGACATTGGGAGGAATTCCCAATAACAATTCAACATATACAACCTACCTAACCTCCTAACCTGTTAATTCCTAACCAATATATTTGGAAACACCATCCACAAGGTATTTTCACTACAAAAAACTACGGGGAGGAACTATTTCAGAGAAACGCCATAGTGGAATGGTATAAGGTTATATGGAATAAAGAGTTATGGTCGAGCCACTCATTATACTATGGCTTACTATACTAACAAACTTAGTACTATAGATCGTCTCTCCTATTTGGATTCTACAGTGGATTATGTCCTGTGTAATTCAGGACATGAAAGCAGGGATCGTCTCTTTTTTTAGTGTCCCTTCTCAAAAGACATTTGGTCTTGGATAAGACACAAATGTATATATCTCTTAAGCTCATCTCAATTCACAGAAATCATGTAATGGTTTAACAGACTAAAACTAGCTTCTCAACCTAATTCTCTTATCAATCTATTCTCCTTTATGACTTGCATTCAAGAAATATGAATAGAAAGAAACATGTGAAGATTTCAAACATCTAGCAGAACACCATATCAAGTTAGAGAGTGCATCTTTGATAAAGTTAGAAAACAGATTATTTCCTCTGACTTTATCAATGAATGCTCATCCCAGCTTGTGACAGAATGGAGAATATAGGGATACATACAGGACAGAGAATATCTATTATGACAAATGAATATAGTCTCATACAAGTTTCTACATTCAGGGAAAGGAACAGTCATTGGGACTTGGTAAAAGGGCAAGGGACACTAACCTGTTGTAATGGAAAGGCTTCCCCATGCTGTGTTGGACTAGTCTTACCTAGGTGGAGAGTCATCCCCTTTGTCCTTCGTTACTTGACTATTGAGCAAGGTAACAAAAGTTTATACCCTAAAACTGAGTAGATCTTGTATTCTCGAAGCTAAAAGTGTTACCTGTTCTTGGATTTCCTCCACACTAAGCTCAATGTAGACATCTCCTGGTAAGATAAACCAAGATCCTTCACCATCTCCTTCCTTATTAGATCAAACCAGTGTCTGTCGAGGAAGAAACAAAAAGATTATGCCATAATACCGAGTAGATCTTGCAATATTGAAGTTAAATGTGTTACTAGTGCTTGGATCTCAGTGAGCATCCTCTAGAAAGACAAACTAAGAATCAATCCTTCTCCTTCACCGTCGCCATCGCCTTACTTCCTCGATTGAGAAGTTTCTAAAATCTTTGAAGAAAGGTTTAATTGATTTTACCCTAATTGTGTAACAACTTGGTCTCTACTGCTTGAACTCCATCATTTTGTAACTCCACTATTTGTACGCCACCATTTTGTATTTTGTGTAAGTGAGCCATAAGGGAGACACACGTGAGTGAGAACCTCATGTAAACATCCCATTCTTTAATGAATTTTAATTTCTCTAAAAAATCCAAAAAATTGAGGTAAAACGACATAACCATTCCAAACCAAAAAAGTAAAAATGTAAATCATGGCAAAAGAGGAAAATGATAGTAGCAAATAATTAAAACGTCAACAGCCTATAAAACATAAACAGTCCAAGCCAATAACAAACAATTGTCTAAACTCAACACAAAAATGATAACGTAAAGCAAGAGTATAAATGAAAACGTACAATAAAGGAAAACAACAAAAACATAATGATTTAGGAGACAAATGAAGTGAAACGTAAACAACAGAAATGCAAGGGTCAGCAGATGAACAGAAGAAGAAATGCACAGCAATTGAGAGAAGAAATAAAAATGCAGTAGCTAGAAAATAAAGTGAAACGTAAAAGTCCCAGGAAGAAACCTAAATTTCTTTCTTCAAAATGGAAGAGTTAAGAGGAAGCTTATTAAAGATGTATAAAGTGTGGCTTTTGGAATGTCTCAATAGCCAACAAAAAGAAAGGACAGTAGTGGACTTGCAATTAAGAGTAAAATACAACTTGAGAGCTATTGGTGAAGAAGGCTAGTGCAAAGAGGCATTTGGGTGTTACGAGAGATCAAAACCATCATAATGAGCTGGGTCAAGACCTTTAGAGGATGATTTTACATTTCGAGCTACTAAGTCAAAGCGATCGTCAATATGTTGAGTCCGTGCTATCAATTAAATGAGTTTGTCTCACTCTTACTCTCTTTATATCTAGTTTTTTTAAAATTTCATTTGCTTAAAATTTTTTAGAATTTCTGTTTAGTTCTTTGTTTAGATAATTTGAGACAATTATTTTCAATTCAAGTCTAACATTACAAGTATTTCAGTATTTGTGTGATGCTTAGGCCAATTTATTTACTATTCATGCTCTTATAAAATTGAAACATGTCTTGATATATTTTGAATGTGAATTAATTGCCATAGCTTTCTCTTTAGCCTGTAATTGTTGTTGAGTTTAGCGAGTTGAGTAGCAACTATTAAATCATTAGTCAATCAAAGGGTTCAAATTTAATTAGAGTGTTGCAAGATCTAGGAATTTCACTACCTTGTTGGTTGAAATTTTTGGGGCTAATGATATCTTCCTAGAAAAAATTGCAATAATCAATTTAGAGTCACACTGGTTTTGAAGTAAATCACACGTTAGTATAGAGTTTATGTACAAGAAACTAGATATACAAGAAGGGGGGTTGAATTGTGTATCCTTTTTGTGAATACAAAATCTTGCTAAGAACGTCTTTAACTTGTTAAAAGAATATCACAAAACTGATACGATAATTGTTACGTAGTTAAATCGTAAATAACTTCTATATAATTGTTTAACAACAAAATAAACTGAAGTAAAAGGATAGAAGATGGACACTGCGATTTTTATACTGGTTCATCCCAAACTGTGGGCTACGTCTAGTCCTCAGAGTTCGTCTAAGTATTTCACTATACTTCAAACAATTTCAAGTATTCTTTCTTCCCTTCCAGAGCCTCTTCAAGTCTCTTACGCAAAGTATTCTTTCTGCTAACGTAGCCTCTCCAGGCTCTCAGCCTTTTCTTTCTCTCACTAGAAAGATATTGTGAGCTTTTGTTACAGTAGGGTTAGCTTTCTTAGTATCGCACAACATAATTTCTCTTTTCTAAGTAAGGACTTGAAAGTTCAAAGATCAAATGATTTTTCAAAGATCGTAAGGTTCGTAAGATTGTAAGACCTTCGACTAAGACTAGTATTTATAGCCTAAGTCTTTAACTACTTCTTGATCCTTGATAACCGCTTCTTGAACCTTAAAAACCGTTATTTAGTTGAGTTTTGTAACTAACTCCAACTAAATAACTGTCTGACGTACTGGCGTAACTTCTTCTTTGTATCGTCTTTGTTTTCACTTTATCTATGTTTTGTGCTTTGTCTATGTTTTTTGTTTCGTCTGTGTTTTCCACTTAGTTTGTGTTTTGCACTTTGTCTGTGTTTTGCACTTTGTCTATGTTTTCCACTTAGTCTGTGTTTTGCACTTCGTCTGTGTTTTTCACTTCGTCTGTGTTTTCCACTTCTTCTTTGTTTTGCGCTTCATCTATGTTTTCTACTTCGTCTGTGTTTTGCGCTTCGTATGTCTTTTCCACTTAGTCTGTGTTTTGCACTTAGTCTGTATTTTACGTTTCGTCTGTGTTTTCCACTTTATATGTTTTTTGCGCTTCGTCTGTGTTTTCCATTTCATCTGTGTTTTGCGCTTCATCTGTGTTTTCCACTTAGCCTGTGTTTTCTGCTTCGTTTGTGTTTTGCGCTTCATCTGTGTTTTTCACTTAGTCTGCATACTTAACACACTTATCAAAATGTTCATTTATTTCTAACATTATTATTATTTGTTTGTCATCAAAATTAATCATCACGAAATCCTCTTGACTTAACAATCTCCCCCTTTTTGATGATAACAAATAATCATAATTTTAGAAAGATCAAAGTGAATGAAATTTTATTCTGATAATGAATATGAAAACAACGAATGAATAAGAAGACAACAAACAAAATACACGTAATAAGAAGACAACAAACAAAATACACATATGCTATCTTCTACTTTTCTTCTTTTTTCTGTTTTTCTTCTTTCTTCTGTCTTTCTTCTCTTTTCTTATTCTTTTTCCATCTTTTCTCCCCCAATCTTCTTCTTTTCTACCCCCTATTTGTTATTAATTAAAAATTTTACCTCAGATGCTTCCTTATTTCAAAAAACATGCGTTGCATATCAGTTCTGATCAACTTGAGGTCTTCTTCTATTGAAACTCGTAGATAAGCTACTTTCTCGTGTATATCACCCACTGAGTCATGCAGATCATCAACCTTAGTATGAATTTCTTCAATCTCCTTCACTAATGCTTCCTGACTCCACTACTGAGAGTTTCATACTTCTTCCATTCCAATAATGTTAACTTGTTGAGGTGCACTTGATGGATAGAAGTTTGTAGCATCAAATATTTCTGAAGGTAAAACATCTAGTTCAATGATTTTCAGAACAGGAGGTTTGAAAATTTGTTTTCTTTCAAGGAGATCAAGATTATCAGGTCTGGGCAGTTTTGGAATAGGTTCTCCAAGAAGGTGAAGGACATCTTTAATTGAAGATATAAAACTCAAAGGTCTAAAGTGCATGATCAGGTCCAAAAAGGTCTCTAGGTTGATAATTATACCATCAACCTTGATAGTTCTATACTATCCTTTAGTCACTCTTCCAACTATCTCAGAAGTTGCATCTGTGGTAAAGCTTCCATAATTACTTCCTGATGCTTTTGAAATATGATGTGAAACATGGATTCCTCTTTATTGCTCTGCATTGCATACCTCATCTATATTTCTCACCGCTTCTTGTATTTTCTCTTTTCTTAGGTTACATGTTTTTCCTTAAGGGTACATCTTCTATTTCCCTTTTTCTACATTGCGTACAATGTTTGAAGCTCTAGGTTGGACATCTGGTGCAATCTTGATCAATGTTATACTCGTAACTGGGTAGATAGTATATCAATCTTTAATTATCTTCAATAGATGTGGTTCTGACTTTTCATCTCTCAGAATCCCATATAATCTTCTTTCTTCATGATTCAAAAGATGTATAGACCGATTATTGATAATTATAGGTTCAACTTGTACCTTGACTAACCTTTTCACAGGTTCTCTTATTATAATTGAGCTTCTACTTCTACCAGATGCCATTTCTTCTATCACCTTCATTCTCAAATCCTCTTTTCTGATAGAACTATGAGATACCACTCTGTGTTCAACTAATTTTTCTTTTTTTTTCCCACTAGTTGAAATACTTTCTTTCTAACTGGCCTTTAACTTCTTATCTTCTTCTACCAGTCTAAGAGGTGGTTGGGGTTGGGGTTTCTTCCTATCAAACTCCAACTTCCTCTTAATTCCAGTCTCTTTAGCTGGCTTTGTCTGCTCTTGTTACAAAATTGAGACTAAAGACCTCGTCTCCTGTGGTGCCTTTTTTTACCTTCTCAGAATCTTTACCAAGAGTCAATCCTTTCCCTCTCTTCTATTCATCTTTTTCCTGTTTCCTCTATCATGAAGAATTCCAGAATCTCTAAAGATTCTTGTTAACAACATGCCATATGGTAAGGCATTAGAACCCCTCTTCGTCTTCATCATATACCTCAAAATCAGGTGTGGAAGATTTATCATCTGATGATTGAGTAAACAGAACAGGCATTGATCATCTACTATTGATACAACATTCTTGGATCTTGTTCTTGGTATAATACAATGAAAAAGAATAAAATGTAGAACCCTAGCCTTCGGAACAAGATTTGATGCCTTCTTGTCCTTTGGGTCACTACTTCCATAGAGTTGTTAATTTACCTGTGCCTTCTCTACATGGCTTTTAATCATCTATCTGATGTTATGAGACACTTCTGCTCCAACACATGGACATCCATTGACCTTCTCAATTAGCTACATTGTCACAATAACTGAAAATCTATCTACCATTGATACTACAGTATCGTCTACTACTTTCGCATTCTTCCAAAACTCATAAACTTCATTCGGATAAACTGCTTCATGAACCTGAAAAAAGCTTTTCCATCCGGCTGCCTCAACTTCTGGTTCAATATCCATCTGATTCTTCTTCAAGGAGTCAAAATCATCATGTCTTCCATAAATCATAGATTGCTCCATTGTGAACTTTAGACAATAGAAACTTCTCAAAATAATGAGATTAGTATCTGAAGATGAGAATGTCAATCGAAAGAGGTTTGATATCAGGAGTAGAGTTCTGCAAAATCTATTTAAGAGGATTTCAAAAGTATTCTAGAGTCGGTGATATTTTGAACCTTTTGAGAGGATTTCCTATACACTTCCCTCTAAAAATAATTACCGTCTGTAACTTGCAGTTACTGGCTCTTGAAGACTTTTGACTTTTTATCTTCCTTCTATAAAAATCATCTGGCTCATGATGTGTCAGATGATTGGTCACTCAACACTACCATATTCAAGTTTTGTCTGATTTCTTTGAATCTTTCTTCATTCAAAGGCTTAGTAAA
>JAOSBO010000004.1:31431827-31446077 GCA_027563915.1 Erythroxylum rotundifolium
ATCGATAAGCTTTCACATCTTTCATTTAATAAAATTCATCATTACATTGCAATCATTCAATTCAGACATATCATGTAACATCCTCTTCCCATATTAAGGGTTGGAACCCAGATTTCAATAATGGAGAGAATAGCAATGTGAGAGTTAGAAAATTTGCATTACAAGCTCAGTGGAATGTCAATATGCGTGCATGTGAATTTAAGTCTTTGCACACATGAAAATAATTATACATGCACTCATTGACATTTCGGGTATAGAGAATAGTAATAGGATAGATTGAGAATTTGTGATTATAGCAAATGATTAGAATGAAATGGAGTAGAAAGACTAGAAATAAAATCTAAGTGTTGGACTTAGTGAATAAAAATCTGTTGAAGAAGTTTACTGGGAATATTTAGTATGGGAGTTATTGATGGTGGAGTAGAAAGTGATGGTCTAAATAAGGGGGAGATGTTTAGGAGCATAGACGTATCGTCTGTAAAGATGTATCGTTTGTGTTTGGCCTATCGTCTATGATGACGTCATAACACAGACGTAAGAAAAGATGCTTCATCTATGTTTTGCCCATCGTCTATCTTTTTGTCTATCGTCTGTGTTTTATCGTTTGTGGTTGACTTTTCTTCGTCTTAAGTTGACCACATATCGTCTGTGCTTTATCATTTGTGGTTGACTTTTCTATCGTCTGTGTTGACCACCTATCATTTGTATTTCTTATCGGCTATGGTTGACTTTTCTATCGTCTGTGTTGACCACCTATCGTCTGTATTTCCTATCGTCTGTGGTTGACTTTCCTATCGTCTGTGTTGACCACCTATCGTCTCTGTTTCATTTCATCTGTGGTTGACTTTCCTCCCTCTGTGTTGACCACCTATCGTCTGCCTTTTGAGTTTTCTTCTACTTTCTGAAGTAGACGAACTTCATCTACCTTTCTGATTCGTTTGCTTCTAGCAGTCGTCTGCTTTGGTATTTGTCTGCTTATTGCTTCGTCTGCTTATAGCATTTGTCTACTTTTGCATTCGTCTGCTTATTGCTTCATTTGATTCTTGCATTTGTCTGCTTTCGCATTCGTTTGCTTATTGCTTCTTCTGATTATTGCATTCGTCTGCTTTCTGCCCTAGTGACTGAGATTTCTTCTTCTATATACTATTCATTTAATATCGTCTAGTCCATCTTTGACCCTTTAGATGATAGATTTTTTTCCTGAGGTCTGCATGAAAGTTGTAGACCTTGAAGTTCACTTTCGAACACTATAAAGAACACCTTAATCTGATATTTGAAGGGAAAGTTAATAACAATTTTCCCATATTGTCTGTCTTTTTCCATTTGGTCTGCCTTTTCATTTGGCTCCGTTTGTACCTATCTTTAGAATTTGTTTCTAAGGTCTTCAAGAAAGTTATGCTATTTGTCCTAAGACAAGTTGAGTATGATTGAGGATAGAACCAAACTGAATGATTTTGGTGTCAATGGAGACATAAGACATAGGGGAATATGTTTCTAGAGGAAAGAGTTGCAAAGTGACTTCAGTGTCGGGGTCAAGAGGAGAACATAAAAGTTGACCCGAAATGATGTGCTATAGGAAAAATCTGAAAGTGAGCAAGAGGTTATGACTTATGATTTCAGTGGTATTATTGAGTCATAAACTTAAGTATAAATTATACTTAAATGAGTTTGGATAAAGGGAAGTGGATAAGTGGATAAGAATTGGACAGGTGTCGTGAGTAGTTCAGATCTTTATTTGCCTATAGAAGACAAGCTACTATTTTTGTCCTTATCTCTTCTTGAAAACTTCTTTCTCTAGAAATCCCCCAACCCAGAGCTTTTCTTCAAATCTTCACCGAAGCTAAACCTTACTTTTTTGTTTGTCCCCGCTTCTATTTGGATATTCCTTTCTTTAATTCCAAGAAAGACCGAGCCTCCCTGTCCATTTTCAAGTTGATGTATGTGGGTATATGAGAGATTGGATTATGTGATTTTGTGGAGATTTAGAGCTTCAAACAAGATAAACGTCTATATTCAAATGTTTCTAGATCATTGAAGCTAATGCTAATCTAGAGCGTACTGTGAGTAGACCTAGATGATCTCATTTCATTGTTTGTTTTGTTTAGTTTGATTTTTGTATTAATTGACTACTAAATGATTGAATGAATGCGTTCTGATTATTGATTCCAGACAATGAAGGTCCGTTGACTATGATTTTAGAACGGAACATTGAAGTGCTACTTGTATGTGACGGAGATGAAATAAGTGTGCATCATTTGATTGTTAAACGCCGGACCACAGTCCGGTGATAAATGTGTTTGAATGTGCATTTGATATGAATTTGTCATTTGATTCTCAACAAAAGTTGAATGCCAGACTTAGGTCCGATGGCTGTGAAATCTTGTCTGAGCATTTATATAAGATTGTGATATATAAGATATTCAGAAATTGTTGCATTTCATAAAAAGTATGCTCAGATATAGGCGTTGTGACTTGAGTTGCCAGTATGAAGCGCTTCCACGTAGAGCTTTGCTCCATGATATTCTGATTTAGCACGTAGAGCTTTGATCCGTGATATTCTGATTTGGCACGTAAAGCTATGCTTCGTGATTTTGTTTGATTGAGCCCTATGGGCCGATATTTGTATAAGTTTGTGATAGGTACTCGGTGACAACAATAAGAAAGAAAGTGAGTCTCATGCACACTGCATATGCATAATATGAATGATTAAGTGTATTGCATGTGAAATGTGAAATATGGAATGATGTGAATGTGACTTGATGTGAATGTGATTTATATGATTATGTGACTGGGTGAGCCATCGATGATGGTCACTCATTGAGTTCGCAAAACTCACCCAAAATTTGCAAATATTTTTCAGGATCAGAAGAATACCCCGTTAGGCAAACGAGAGTATACCTACAGCATAAGTGAAGGATAGAGGTCGGGATCAGTTGGCGTCTGAACTATTATTTTTATTAATTCTTTTGTTTATATAAAAGAATGTATTCTGAAATATTTGTATCATGTTTATAAATAAAAGTGGCCCTGAATTGGTTATTGATTTTCCACAAAAGTATGCATTGTAAAAAAAAATGTACTGAGATTTGAATGAGTGAATGTACTAGCACGCCACCCTTGCGGGGCACGAGCTCGAATAACACCATCGATGTCAAGTTCGGGTCTTACGGGAGTAGGGTGCTACATATCATCTATGCATGCAATGTTTATGAGACTCACATTCATTTATTATGTTGTTATGACTAACTACTTTTTTCACTGTCCCGTATCCATTGTAGATACTGGGCTTAATAATAATGTCCATTATCTGTTGGGGATATAAGACTCATTTTACATGTTTAGACAGAGGCTCTTACCACAGTCGGAGCTTTAAATTTTTTTTTAACTGACTAGTCCAGTCAAAATTGCCTTTATATTTCATGCATTCATGGAATGAAATGCATTACACATATTCAGTCAATCGTATTCACATTCACTTTCTCATTCATATTTGTTATTGGACTTAGTTCGGTATTCAACATATAAGTTGAGAACAAATATAGTCATTAACATTCACATTCAAAGAGCACTTTCAGACTTTAATCAGTATAACACATCACATAACAATTTAGTACAGAATATAACAAACAAACAAACAATCAAGGTGAGACCATCTTAGGTTACTCACAGGTGCTCCCTTTAGCTTATTGCCCTAAAGTCCCAGTAATATTTGGAAGCGGTCTCTCAATGTGATCTTCTATATTATATAATCATAAACATATTTACATCACTAATTTGCACATTCATATAAATAATAATCAATCATAATCACATTTACGTATGTGTCATGTATTATGCATGTTCAATGACAAATTCTCGAGTATGTTCCCTTAATGCACTTTATAATCAATTTACAACACCATTCAATCGTTCTTTAATCCAAATACACTTTACTCACCTTAATCATTTCATTCAACATCAACTAAATTCATTTAAGATCTCATTTAGACCTAAATACCTCATATGGAAACATTCTAGCATTAATTAGTTCAAAAATTACTCAAAAGAAACACATTTGCATTTCCTATCAGGTCACAATCGTGCAGGTGCACTATTGTGATTTTTAGAAAAAAAGTCAAAATTCTGCTTCTTAGGCTGCACGATCGTGCTTTTTGGCCTTTTCAACAAAGGTCACGATTGATGTTTTCTTCATTTATACCTCAATTTCAGTTCAGTATCATCAATACACAATTTAACAATTCATGATTGTTCATAAACCCCAAAATAGTAAGTATTCCTATACTTTCATATAAATCTTTTTCATATTTTGTATTGCACTAACCTTCAATCTAACCCCAATTATCATTCTAATTCATCTCATTTTAAGACACCAAAATACACCCTTGATAAACTCATGATTTATCATTCCTTAGAATCTGAAAATAAGACATAACTCCAAATCCTTCCTCTTTTTAAATTTTTATCACGGAAATTGTTTCTTCTTAAACAACTCACGCATGCTTCAATTCACCAAAATGAAAACATCATCTTTTTATTATTAATATCACTCATGTTAACTCAAACAAAATCAATTTCGTGATCATTGTCCTCAATCTCAATTTACTCATCATCAATATGTCATTTAATGCTACCCATGAAAATCAAAACATAACTTACTTGATAAAACCTTCACACTATCCAGCAAAATTCCAAAAGTTGAGAAAGAATGAGATTTCAGTGGAGAAAAGAGAGAAAGCCAAAAACTTCCAATGAGTTAAAGTGATTCAACTTACACAAGGTTTGACATGGATGTAGTAATCAAGCATCACATAAGTCAATTACATAAATAGGAAAGAGTATGGTGTTTCGGTGATGGATGAACAAGGAGATAGTTTCAGTGGAGAACATGTAGAAACTTCCTTACACAACTGAAATTCCTAAGTGACTAGGTGTCTTAATTTTACTTTGACATATGCCACCAATGCATGTCTTCCATTTGTCCTCCATTTAAGCTAACAAATGTCACACTTCCATTTGACTCTTATTTCTACTATCATTTATAAAACATTCTACCACTTGACATTTTTGCTAGTCTAAAAGTACCAAAAATTTTCATAAATTTCTAAAATGTCACCAAAAATGCTAAATCAATTTTAATACAGCCCAAAACTATTTTCAAAACAAATAATCCACAATTCACATTTTAATTGCATTAAAATCAATTATACCTAGAAAATGTTAATGAATGCCTGTACAATCATTTAATGAGTGTCAATATTAAAAACCACATGTATGCGTATGTCATATTATGCATGAGCATGAAATGCACTTCTAAATTCTCGATACTCTCTCATGTACAATATCCTATGGTTCTTACCCTTATCATAGGATAATAGGATGTTATAATTCTCCCTTAAGAAATTTTGTCCTCAAAATTCTTACCCGATTAATAAAATAGGTGGGGATATTGCTTCCTTATGTGTTCTTCCATTTCCTAAGTTGCTTCCTCACTTGAGTTATTCTTCCACGGGACTTTCACCAATGGAATTACCTGGTTTCTTAACTATTTCGTCTGATATCCCACTATCTTAATCAGCTCCTCAACATAACTCAGATTACTAGCTTGCTCACATGAAACACATTGTGTATCTGAGACATCTTATCGGGTAAGGCTAATCTGTACGCCAGTAGTCCTACCCTCTCAATGATCTCATAAGGACCAATGTACCTAGGGCTCAATTTACCTTTCTTACCAAATCTCAATACTCCTTGCCGAGGCGAGAGCCTCAGAAATACTTTTGTCTCCTATACTGCATTCCATATCCCTTCTATGTTGATCCTCATAACTCTTTTGTCTATCTTGAGCTATTTTTATTGGACTTCGGATCAGTTTTACCTTATCCACGGTATCTTCTATCAACTCTGGGCCTTCTACCATTCTCAACCCCTCTTCATCCTAATAAAGAGGAGATCGACATTTTTTGTCATACAATGCCTTATAAGGTGCCATTCCAATACTACTGTGGTAGTGGTTATTGTAAACAAATTCAATCAAGGCTATGTACTGATCCCATACTCCTTAGAACTCCAATACTCATTCTCTATGCATATCCTCAATTGTCTTGATTATCGTCTCACTCTGTCCATCTGTTTGAGGATGAAATGCAGTACTGAAGTTCGGCATTGTACCCATAGTTGACTATAGACTTTTCCAAAATCTTGAAGTAAATCTGGGATCCATGTCCAATACAATGGACACCGAAACCCCAAATAGTCTAACTACCTTATTTGCATACCTCTAAGCCAACTGATCTAGTGTGCTACTCTCTATTACTAGTAAGAAATGGGCCGACTTAGTTAATCGGTCCACCACAACCTATATAGCATCATTTTGCCTCAGTGTCTTTGGCAATCCCATGATGAAATCTATTATGATTTATTCCCATTTCTACTTTGGAATAGGTAACGAATGAAGCTTCCCAACTAGAGCCTGATGCTCAGCTTTAATCTGCTGGCAAGTTAAACACTTAACCACATAATTTGCTATTTGTTTCTTCATCCTTAGCCGCTAGAAATGCTACTTTAGTGTATTATACATCTTGGTAGTACCAGGATACAAAGCATAAGCTACTACATGTGCTTCTTCTAGAATTTCCCTTATCAGATTATTAATGTTAGGTACACTCAACCTCTACTTAAACCACAAAATCTAATCTCTCAATTTAAATTCGTAATCTGCATTCACCTTAATCTTCTCAATCAACTTCCCCATTTCAGGATCTTTACTCTGAACTCTTCTAATTCTTTAATATCTCTATCCCTCTCCTTGTCTCATGTTTAACTCCTTTTGACTTCGTAAATTCCTCAAGCTCTTATGATCAGTATATATCTGAAATGTCTCTCCATATAAATAATGTCTCCATATCTTTAGAGGAAAGACTACTGTTGAAAACTCTAAATCATGTACCAGGTAATTCATCTTATGAGACCTTAATTCTCTCAATGCATAGGCTATCACCTTGCCACACTACATCAACACACATCCTAATCCTTGATGCGAAGCATCACTAGATACTACATAACCACTAATTTCTGATAAAATAATCTGCACCGATGCTATAGTCAACCAATGTTTCAGTTCTTCAAGGCTTCTCTAACACTCATCGTTCCTGCTAGTAGTGTGCCTTAGGCCAATGGTCATATGTGACTTTTGTGCTAACATTCTGACTTATTATTTATATATTATGAGGTATTCTTTTATATATGCATGTATACTGTTTATGTAAAGTGATTTGCATTCCATGAATAGTATTAGGCTTATGTCATCAAGCATGTGACTTGATAGTAAATCCATAAGCATTATAATACTGTTCTAAAATGTCCCTGGTCGATCATTATTAGTGGAAAAATAGTGAATTAAGGCTAGAATGTGTTATGATTGATGATCACATTTTACTAATCATGGACATGAGTTATCAAATCAAATACATGGATATATGGTGCAATGAATACTGATTTGTAACAATTTTTACCTTCAAACTACATAAAATAAAAGCACAAACTCAAGAATCAATTTAAGCACAAAGGCTAGAGATAGGAATCAAAAAGTATAGCAAATGTCATAAAAATGTCGCCAATTTATGTAATCAACTTGGGCTCAATCAAAGATCATCATAAGGGTAGTGACAAGAAGATGACAGCAAAATCTGTCTATTTTTATGAAGAACTTAACCAAGTTTTTGAGGTGATAAAGGACAGAATTCATGTAGAAATTCAAGGTTATGGGGAAGGAGTGAATTTTGGTGGTGAGAAGAAGGAGAAGAAAGTCTATAGCAGTAACCAAAACCAAAAGCTGACACATAAGGCTTTAAGTCAAAAGTGAGTGTTCTTGTTTTAGGGATACTTGTTATATGTCTAGTGAGACACATGTTCGCTCCCTAGCTGGTACACATGTCTTTCTATGAAGCTATCTATTGTCACTTAAATGTATTGCCATTTGTAACTCAGCCATTGCTACCACATTTAAATTAATACTTATGCCAAATGTCACTCATTTATTGATGCCATTTGTCACTAATTTAGTAAGTCTAGTCATCCTAATTTTCCATATGTCAATTTGTCTTGACACCTGGCATTTTTCATAGTCCAAATGTACATATTAATTCATCAATCTCCCAATTGTAACAATTAATTCCAAGTTATTAATTATAATCCATCAATTCTTGCCATTGATAGACCAAAGTACAAGACATTGGAAATGCACATTCGTATCACGTTCATTTTAGTTTCATACCTTGGAATATTTCAATTGAGTGCAATTTTTCTAACTCATAATTCATGTGTGTATGCTAATATTATGCATTTGAATACAATCATAAAGTCATGTCATAAATGTACCAAATTCATTTTATATGATGCCACTCATGTGACTCAATAATCTAACACTTTAAATCCTTCAACAATTTGAGAGATGGGATACTACAATTATGTGTCTGACATTCATCAACGAGGTTTCTATAATTATTTATATCATAAGTCACCACTTATGTTAGTTGAACTACTAAACTTTTGTTATTAATCTCCTAGCTCAAAGCTTCCAACTTCACCTATAATATTGTCACCACATGAATATTATAGATAACTCCTAACTTTGGCTTTAGCCTTAGGTTACCCCACTGGTTATTATTTATAGTTATATTCTCAATTAGCTTTTGTAATTCCTTAGGATTTCCAAAGCTAGTAATTAAACTCAAGGATTCACTAATCGATTCTTTGGATGGATAAATCAAGCTGCTATGAAATGTTTGTATTCGTAATCCTAGATTAAGTCTATGGTGTGGAAATTTTCTTAATAACTTCTTCCATCTCTCCCAAATATCATACAACATCTTGTCCCCAAATTACTGAAAGGAAAAGTTGTCATTCTTAAGTTTGATATTCATTCCAAAGAAAAATAACTGGCTAAAAGCTTTTCAATAAGACCATTCCAAGTATCACTAAACAACATCCTCCGAACTCCATTAATCTTGAAAGCATCATTAATCTATAAAAGGTTAGCAATGCACGCATTTGAATTCTCACTTAATAAGCCATAAAATTACATAAGTTGAACCATTTAAATCACATTAGGCTTGATCTTAACCTAGTAATTCTTATTTTGTTTTTGGAAGCTATGATCTAATCACCTATAGTATATTGTCCTCCCCATCTTACCATTGTGGTTGGTAACTATAACTTAGAACTTCTAAGTTTCTCCCTTAATTATTAAAGTAAATTTCTTTTAAATTTTAGATCTGGATTAAGTAGTACTTTAGAACTACTCCTAGTCGTAAATTAAATTACATAAATCTTATAATTCATCAAATAAACATAAAAATAAAGAAATAAAGTTATAAAATGAAATAAATAAATGCAAAAAGAAAAAAGAAATTTGATTAAATTAAAAAAACTAAAGTTTTCCTTATATCCTAGTCCCTAGCAATGGTGCAAAAACTTGCTTTGTATGTTTATAATCTCAATAATACTAGAGATCAACTAGAAAAATGCACTTATCATTCTTATAATATTGTCTAGTAAATGTAAGTGTTATATCCACAAGGATTACAAGTACTAGTAATGACTATCTTTCTATTATCCAATCTGAAAGAATGGATGATTGACTTAAAAGGAATGACTAACAAAAATAAAACTATAAATCTAGAATAAAAAACCAAAGCAACAAATGAGAATGAAGAAATCAGTTAATAATCAAGATCCATAAGTATAATCTTCCTAAAAAAATTATGTAGTTAAATTTACCTTGATTCAATTATTAAGTTTAGTTTTTTGGACAAAAAGAAATTTTAAAGATTATAAACATATTCTTTTTCAAGAAATCTAGCTCCTATCTTTAAGTCGATTGATTAAAATGTCTTTTTAATAAAACCAGTTAAGAATACATTAACTTGGTAGATGAATTTCTTTATTAGATTTTTCTTTTACATAAAAATTTTTGTGGTCCTCTCTTTAAGGACTAAATGCAATTGCTATTATTCATTCCATGATCTATTTATAAATATGGATTCTCAATCCATATATATGAAATCTAAAATTGAATCAAAACATATGCCTATTTCATTTTAAATACAAAATTTAATCATGAATAGTTCACAAGAAAAATTAAGTCTTTCACTAATCAAATATTCAATCCAAAAAAAGTTAGTTCATCATATTTAGATCGACCCTAATTTAGTTCATATTAAAATAAGAAAAACCAATAAAAATCAGGAAACAACACAAAATAAAAAAAACTTATTCTTATAGATGATGAAATCTTGAAGTTCTTCACTTGAATCTCAACGAAACCCTTTTCTGTCACTCCAAAGTTTCTCCTTTCATACTTAAGATGCCCTAGTTAAGCTCTTTTATGATCTGCCCATGCTTAGGTCCCTTCATAACAATCCCCCTAATCTTTTATATCATAAACTCTAATTTTTAAAAAATTATAATAACACGAGAATAATATGGATTCATGTTGGACTTATGTTACTCCTTTTTACGTTTATTCTTTATAAACCTTTGAATTTATAAAAATTGCTACTAATATAAATTCCTAACATAGGTTTGTACTAGACCTATGTTGCTTTTAAACTAAACTAGGATTGGACATGGTTCTATATTGTAAACTTTGTCCAAATCCTTCCTTTAGAACCATGCCAAAACTTGATGTAACTTGAATTAAATTTTCTTAGATTCCTTCCTCCTTCATTGGTGAGCTAAAGCAAGGCCCAAAAATAAAATATAAGCCAAATTAAGTAATAAATCACACAAAAACCATCAATATACGTGCAAAGTTCTCTCAACATCATGCTAAATGCATATTTTAATTCACCTTTATCATTATAATAATTAGTTACCATAAGGGATTGAGCATCAGTTTGATTTTATCTAATAGTTGTAACTCCTAACAAAACCCACTTATAAGCAATCTTGAGGAGATAAAGGAATTTTAAAGGCAAGTGAAGGAGTTGATAGTCATATGTGAGGGAAAATATGAATCCTTGGGTAATTCTAATGCTTCTTATGGTTAAGAATGGTGCTACTTGGAAAATTTATGTTAATTGATAAGCTATTAACAGCATAAAGGTAAAATATAGCTTCTCATACTTAAGTTAGATGACATGCTTGATAAATTATATAGTTTTCAATCTAATTTCAAAGATTAATTTAAAAATTGGATATCATCATATCATGATTAGAGAAGATGATGAATGGAAGACTACATTTTACACTATATACAATTGTGTGGGTGGCTAAGGTTAGTCTTTAATAGAACCCATGATAGCGGGGTGAACTAGGCATTACTAAATCTTATTAAGTATTTAACAAATTCAGTTGAACATGAATCAATATACAATGAAAATAAATTTTTGTAAATTAATAACGCAATCAAACAATAAGTTAAAGAGTATAGGAAACAAAATAGGTAAATTAGTCTATAGTTGTTTGATTAATAATAGCCTCAACCATGGCATGACAGTAAGTAGGCCTAATATCTTGCTTGGCCTTCATCTCACCTTTTTCAATGGAAAAGTTTCAATGATTCTTTGGCCTACCAACGTTCTTTTAAGTTTGAGCTCATTTAATTGAAAATAATGCTTTCATGCCCTTCCTTCATTCAAAAGAAAGTGAGATAAGCTACCCCTTACCTACATAAACTCTGAAAGGAACTTTTTGGAATTTCTTTTAAAAAGAAAAAGAGGAATCTTCTTACAATAATCAAGTTTTTCACAAATAAAAAGCAATTATTCCTACAATCTTTCACCAAGCTGAAGAGTAACCTAATTCGTAGAAAAATTTACAACTCAAAAGACCTTACTCGATTACTTTGATAGCCTTAAAGGCACATTTACTTCAAAATGAAACATTGAATACGTATAAAACCTTTATTGAACTCTTTAAAATGTGTTTGTACAATAACCAAATGTTTTCTCAAGTCTATATTAATTAAAAATCATATATATATATATATATATCTATATAAGGTTTTAGGCCAAACTAGTCATTCGAAACAAAACTAATTGTTGCCAACAACTAGTTTTTATGCAATGGCCAACCACTATTGCATATTGGTCAACCAATAGACTAGAAATTAGAATATTGGTAAACCAATGATGTATATTGGTTAACTAATATGTTTGCTACATAAATTTTATGCAATTTTTAACAATTCAAACCTATTTTGGTTGACCACTAATATATATAAGCTAACCAATACATTTCAAAATCATGGTTTCAAAATCTTAAAATACTCAAGCTTAATCTTATATCCTCAAAATTAACTTAAACACTTCTCAAAATATTTTTAATGATTTTCTTAAGGATTAAGAAGGTTTTCCTTGAGATCAAAACCTTAATTCCTCTTGATGATTGAAAAGACTTAGACAATAAGTTAAAATGATGATGTGATTTTGCATAATGGGTATCTAGAATATCAATTTGAGTAAGTAAGAAGTACTATAAATATAATATATTCATTTATAACTTTTATGTTTCTAATTTTTCTGTGGCCTTGATTTTTTGCTTCACCTAAATGAGTTGGAACTCAACTTTTGTCTAAAGTCTTAATGAGAAGTATCTTGATTTATACATGACTCCAAGTGCCTCATATTGCTTTAATCAAATATGGAATATAACCTTCCTTGGTTAAAAAATCTCTGCCTTTTTTATAAGGATAAAACTTATTGTTATCTTAGATAAACACTGTAAAATCAAACAGATAGTTTATTATTCTAAGATTATATGGATAATTAACTCTCCATTAATTCATGTATAAGAAAACTTACAATTTAATCTATTTTAAGCATAAATAAATTTTGTATAACTATTACCAATATGACAATGAATTTAATTTCTCCCTCTGAATCTAATATCACTTTCTCTCTCTCTTTCTAGAATCATCAAATTGATTCAATTATCCAAAAGTTTACTAAAATAATATAAAACATTAAAAAAATAATTCATATAAACAGCAATCAAAATAAAATTTAAGCACTTATGGATATCATTATCAAATAAAATTCCTCATACTTAGTTCTCTCCTAATACTATAAATTTAATCCTCTCTTACTGGTTTAATGAATATATCAGTTAATTGATGCAATATATTAAAAAATTCTAGCTTAATATCCCCATTTTATATATAACCTCTAATGAAATGAAATTAAGTTTCTATATGTTTGGTTCTAAATTGTTAAATAAGGTCTTTTGTAAGGGAAATGCCACTAGTGTTACCAAACTTGATTAGTAGCTTTTTAAGGTCTCTAACTTGTTGTTTAAGTTATATAATTTATGCATAACTATTATTGGTCCCCATATCTTTGGCTTGTAAAATTAATAAGGCAATTAAATTTTTTTTCTTACTAAACCAATAGACTAATGAATTACCTAGAAATTGACATGCACAACATGATCTCTTATTATTTTAGACAACTGGCATAATTTGCATCTAAATATGTAAAAAAATTGTATCTTTTGGATACTAAAGTCATAATGACAAGGTACCATATCTAAGTGAACACTTAATGGATAAAAGATGAGACTCCTGTGGATTTGAATGAAATCTGGCATACAAACAAACATTAATCATAATGTTATGCTACGTGTGGTAAGATAAAATAAACTACTAATCATACCTCAGTGTAATTTTATATCAACCAATTTTCCCTCCTTATCCATATTTAACTAGAATCATTGGTCTCTTTAATGGTTTGGTTTGATCCATTCCAAAGCATTTAAATAGTTCTTTGTTGAATTTTTTTGACTAATGAAGATTCCTTCCTTCATATGCTTAATTATGAGGCCAAGAAAAAACTTAAGCTCCTATTATTGTTATCTCAGATTCCCTAATTTTACGTTTCAAAAATTCTTCAGATATGCTTTTGTTGGATCGAAAAAATAAAACATGCATCAATTTGGAAGAAATGGTAGATTTCAAAACTTTTTAGAAACCAAAAATTTCAACGAAAGCAATATATCCAAATCAACATGCATAGCCACACATAATGTTGTATAAGGAAAAACATTTGCATAATCACATGATGGAAAATATTACCGTCTCCTTTGCTATAGCTTTAACTCCTCGCTATGCTATCCTATCCTCGGCAATGTATCCTCTCCTAGGTGATATATCCTCTTCTTGATATTGTATCCTCAATGTAACACCCCACTCCTGCATGACCCGAACCTGACATCGATGGTGATATCCGAGTCCGTGCCCTGTGAGGGTGGCGT
>JAOSBO010000004.1:31644663-31657461 GCA_027563915.1 Erythroxylum rotundifolium
AGTATTTCCTTGTGGGTGTATTGGTGTATTAGGGGATTGGGTGAGAGGAAAAATTGTGTGATTGTAAGAATTTTTCATATAGTGGATTTTCTTCTCGGTGCCCGTGGTTTTTCTCCGGTTTGGGAGTTTCTACGTAAAATTTTTTGTGTTGTTATTATTTCTTTATTTTCTGATATTTTGTTTATGAAATATCCTTGGGTGTGGGTTTAAGAGGATTAAATTCCTAACAATAGCATCTTAACTTTTATTGTTCATTGAGTTTGCAATGAGTTTTAGATACGTGGAAGTCGAAGGAATTGGCTAAAATACAAAATAAAATACTGAATCTTGAAGTGAGCAAAGGCAAACAAACCTGAATGCGCAACAGCTGTGGGTTGTACTTTGTTGACACTTGTCTGGGAAACTTACGATGCTACTTCTTCGCTTTCACTTTTTAGGCGTATAAAGTAAGTTGTGCTCATTTATTTGTGCCTCAACTTCATGTGGAATCATAATGGACCACCATTGACAACGACATAAAATTCTCTAGTCTGATGATTTCAGTTTGATGGTCATCCTCTTACAACCATTAAACAATACTAGTTATAATGAAGTGGAATTGACTGGACCCACCCCTTATACTCACCAATGTTAGGCATTACTCCAATTGACCTAAAGGCACCAACCCTGCGTCAACAGCAGACTCATTTCTCTCTTAGTTCTAGCTTTTCAACTCGACCCTTCTCTGAAAAAGATAAAGAAAAAAACTCTGAAGCAATGAAAAGAGAATATCGGTTGTTTGTAACCTTCCTTTGCCTTCTTTCACTGCTTGTTTCTTCAACATCTTCTCGTTTCCTAGTACAAAAACAAGGTAAAGAAAACGATCTCTTATTTCTTGTCCTTGTTTCTAGGCATAAACTGTTACATGCTTCATCATCATTGCAAGATCAAGATTGGAAACTTTACGATTATTTGCACTCTCCTACAGGTCAAAATGAAGTGAAGGTTAATGAAATCACTCGGCCAGTTTCAGACAGAAACACAAATGTGGAAGTTAACAAGGTAAAGGATTAATATAATCGTTGAACGCCTGTCCAGTTCCCAATCTCCTCCCTCTTTAAAATTATCACAAATCGTGTAGACTTGTTGCCTTTTCATTGAGTCCGTTGTTTCTCAATAATATTTGCAGCTTACCATGACCTCAGGCGAGTACTGCAGCGAGAAAGACGAGGAATGCCGACATGGAAGGATGTTAGCTGATGCTCACTTAGACTACGTTTACACCGAGCGCAATAACCCTTAAATAGCTGTGGTCTCCATCATATAAAACAAAGAATTATGTTCTTTCCTGCTGTAACAAGTTGAGTTGAAGAAAAAAGTAGGATGGAACTTCGTATCAAATTATAAGTAGATAATTGTTCACATATCAAATTATATGTTGACAGATTGTTAATATAGTAGCTGTGAATGCTTTCCTTCTTCGAGTGCCTAGTTATGGGTATCAAGTAGAGTGCCAATTTAAACAAGGGAATCCACAAGAACATAAACCAGGAGTAATCCACAAGAACATAAACCAGGAGTAATCTTTTAGGACTATTATGAGAAACAACGGAGAAGAACAAGAACAGCTTTGATACAATAGACACATGGTTGATTGATAATGCCATCCTCAATCATCGAGAAGAACATAAGCAGCTTTGAAAAGGATCCACTGGATCATAGCCTCGGCACTAACAATGCATTTCTTTTGGTAAAAAATTATAAAATCCCTGCCTACCACGCGCCCCACTACAAAAATTATGAAAGCACGTGGCTAAGAACCCACCCATCACTCCAATCTTATACTTGAGGCCAATGTAACCTTGATTGTTTTTGGTATGTCTTCCTGTTCATCTAAGTACGTGCATCGTTGCAACATTCACAACTCCGAACGCTCAGAACTAAATTTCAGTTATTTTCATAGAACCATCGAACAGGTCGTGAAAAAGGTCTTTTGCAGTTTACGCTCTACCGGACAATGATTTCCGTACTAGTTATGGTCCACTATGACCGATTGTGAGAATTGTACATATGAGATCTATAAAAGCCTTGAATTTAGGGCAGGGAACTTGGTGCCAAAAAGTACAGGTTAGCGTGACGAGAACCATTTTAAGCCTGATGAAACTGGTAGGCTTACATGAACGCTAGAAAGTTTGTAAAAACCTCCGAACAGTGGTCCTCCATAATATTAGTCAAGCACCACGAACCAAATCGAAGAAACGGGAGAAAAATTTCTCCATTTTCTGTGCAGGGGGCAGAGTCAAATCTAATTCCAATCACAGATCCGTCCCTTGACGGAAGTAACCCAAACAAAAAGTCATGGGACCAATAAGTTCTTACCACATGTTAGGGAAGCAAAACATCCCACTAAAACAAATTTAACGATTAGGCTGCAGGTACACTGCACTATCATAAGCATAAAAGTTACCCAAAAGATAATAGAAAGCAAGCTGATGAGTGAGTAAAGCGACAGAACAAGGAATTTAAAAGGGGCATTCAACCTCATTTTTATCCTCTTTACACAAAAAAACATGAGACTCATTGTGGAACTGCGAAAATGGATTGCATTGCCTTTCTCCTGTTGTTGGTATTAAATGGTAGCACGACAGGAGACCCGCTACGGAAAATTTAAAATCAGAAACAAAAGAACATCACAAATCAACCATACAAGTGCAG
Organism: Erythroxylum rotundifolium; assembly: GCA_027563915.1. NCBI lineage: Eukaryota > Viridiplantae > Streptophyta > Magnoliopsida > Malpighiales > Erythroxylaceae > Erythroxylum > Erythroxylum rotundifolium. The sequence goes on from JAOSBO010000004.1 coordinate 31,647,358, forward strand.
GAAGTTAAGATGTGAACTGTCGGGTACTGAACTATATTTCTATTGACATAAAAATCTTTTGCAGAACAGAGAAAAGGTATGAGGGAAATCTACAAGATACTACTCTCATCATGATGCTGATGAAGAACAACAATTGCATGATAAACCCATAAACTTCTTTTTGTAAGAGACTGATCCCTCACTCAGCTTACAGATGTCAACTAGCAATCTTGCTTCTTTCGATCTTCAGGCATCATGCACCCTTTTCCTACCCAAAGAGTTGAGGAATACTTTCAACGAAAGGCAAAATAACCCAGAAACCAGAAACCATAAACCAGAAACAAAAGGGCAAAAGAGGAACAGAACTGTAATTAACTCAGTAAACTCAAATAATCATAAGATGCCTATGAAGGTGCTGTAACCACAGGTTACAAAATTGCAACAAGGATGAGGATCTCACCTTGCATATATGAATCTGTAATCCTAAAGATTGATGGCATAAATTTATAAATAATAACCAAAGAATCAATTATAAAGACAATTTCTGCTTGAGCAGATGTAATAACTATAACTACATTAATGGATCAAAAAAATTATGTTCCAGATATTTGGCTTCATCAAAATATATGCCCAGCATAACAAATAATGAAACGGTACTCTTAATTAGAACTCATGCCACTAAGCACTAATCCAAAAGCCACCAGCAAAGGAAAGACACAGATTTGAAACTAAGAAAATATGGCCAAAGCAGGGAAGATAAAAGAAGAAGCTAAGCATACTGTTTTGAAGGAGGGTATATGAAACAGTGGATTGATACTTCAATAAAAGAAGCTAAGCATACTGTTTTGATGGAGGGTATATGAAACAGTGGATTGATACTTCAACAGATGCAGAAGTAATACACAAGGACGATATCTAGAATTGAGACACTATTATGAAATAAGGCCACTTACAATTTTAATACTCTTTTTCCAATCCCATGTCAGGAACTGAGCTTTGTGATCTACAGTTCACATGTACAATGGAAACCTTAGAACTCTCCTTCGTAGAATCTAGCTTACCATCCCCCAATGGAAGTGTTGAGTAAACTGCGCCTTTGAACATCCATTTACTCCTTTCTTCACTATAATAATCTTCAAAAAGTTCACCACACAAAACACATACACATTGGTCTTCATCTGCAGGAACCATTGGCTCATCTTCGTCAATTGGTGCACCAAACTCATCTATAAAATGAGGAGATTCCACTACCAATGGAGCCCCCCCTGTCCTTGCAATCCAATTCTCTGCATCAGCATACCAACCCCTACTCAAACTGCTTGTACAATCTGGATCTACTCTCTTTAGGGTATGCCAGCCCATGTGTCTAGCAAACCGCTCTTTAAGTTTAAGCCGAAGGCCACATATGATGCATTGATGTTGTATGTCATCAAAGAGTGAACTAATCACAGGTGGATGTAATTCCCGAATTACATCCGACTTAAACTCCAATCCAATGAGATTTTCCACTTCCACCGTGGTGGATTGCTGTAAGGCAGCAAAGATTTTTTCTGCAGGTTCTGGAACTTCCTTCTGAGTGGACTGGGATATAGCAGAAGTGTTCAGAGGAGCGGAAACTGAAGTAGGTATAGCAGTAGCAGCAGGAACAATTTGGTTCTGTGACTCAGTAGGTGAAGGAGATGATGTATCTGACTTAGAAGCAGATATCAAACCTTTGGCCACTAAAGAACTCAAAAGATTGGAAATGGGGCTTGCGACCTTTGTCACAGCATCTGATTCCTGTGATGATGGAAGAAGACCAAGCACTGGAGGGTACTGCTCCTCTTTTCTGGGAGAAATACTGGGGTTAGCCAACATACTATCATTTGACAATGGAGCAGACAAAGCTACTGAAGAACCCTTAGCCCTAGCTTTTGGTGGCAGGTGAGTAACACTAGGAATAGGAGGTTGAATGCTTGATTTAGGTTGAACTTTCTCTTCATCTTGAAAACTTTTGATAGGAAGACCACCAGAGGCAATATTAGAAAGAATTCCACTCTTCATAACAGCAGCCAACAAGCTACTAGTGCTTGATAGTCCTGTTACTTCTGCAGTAGGCAAACTTGAATGATCAGATGCACTACTTCCTGATGTTGATGGAGTTCTAATATCTGAAACCGGCGGCAAGTGTGGTTTCTGAATCTGATCAGAAGCTTCAGATTCTCTAGACAGAGATTGTCGTGATTGATTATCCTGATGACTTGGCTGAGAAGTAAGTACTGAAGAAGATGAAGCCTTCCCCTCCTGAATTTGCATCGTGTCCAAGTTGCCACGTTGAACATTTCGAGACAGCAATTTGTCCATGTTGGTTTTTTTAGGAACTGTATATTCTGACTGAGGTAGAGACTGAGGTTGAGTATAGTCTTCCCCAGAAAAGTTTGGCAATTGTTGACACATGTGCTGTGCTGGAAACAAGGGTGAGGATGGGCGTTGGTGCCTGCCTGACCGAGCAGATGATGACGATAATGGCACTTCGAGGGATGGTAACCTATATTGTGCTAAGGTTCGAGATGGTCCTGATGATGCATGTGCTGAAAACCCAAATCCTGACGTTGCAATTTGAGAACTTGTGGTATGAGGTCTTACTGCCATCCTGGTCAATGAACCTGCACTTGTGGGCAACCTACTAATACTGGCTGAATTACCATTCGAGTAACCAGTAATAGCTCCTCCTGAATGCAAGAGTCCATCTGCTGAATGTGAATCCTGCAATTGCCACGGGGAGGGCACTTGATACCCACTACTAGCTTGCTCTTTCTGTTCAGAAGATAATGAATCGGAGGAGTTTTCTCTATCAAATCTTGAGCCAATTTCATGTACACTTTGTGGCCTTTGGAGGTGATTTTCTAAGTCCTGCACATGGAAAATTTTAGAGTGAAAACAGCAATGCTGAAGCCAACACAGAATGAACACAGCAGTTTTTATTGCAAACTTGATTCAATTTGCACTCCAGTACAAGTTTGCTCATTTACTTTTCTTGCTCCAAAACTCTAAGAAGAAAAAGGTTTTCCCAATTGAATCTCACCAATTTCTCTGTATCATCAGGAGTCCACCCTTTTCCGGAGTTATTAGAAAGTTTAGCTGCATCATGATCAGACACTCTAGAGTGCATTTCCCAAATGAACTCCTCTTCCTCTGAGTTCTTCCAGCTAGGGGACATCTCACTGTGGCTCCTGGCAATGTCCTGAATACGGGGCTCTAGATGCAAATCATAACTAGGAGCCTTTGCTGATGACAATTGTGGGGGTCCTTGCTTCAGACTGTAACCATTTTTTTGACTAGATATTGTTTCTGAGATGCTGCTTCCAGTACCATACCAAGGCTTGTCATGCCCTGGGTCCGAAATCCGCCCACTTCTTTCAACTCCCATGCCTGAGCTTCTTTGAACATCAGAACCATGTTCAAAGTCTCCATATGTTGAACCCATACTCTTCTCATGAACAAGCTCAACCATAGATTGTTTATGGGGGCGTTGAATATTCTGAAAGATAACATCTTATAAGTGGAAGTACAATTTAATAAGAAGCAATGGGATACATTAATTTGTTAAAATCTGAATGGAATCAATTGTTTACTCACATTAATTTTGACAGAACCTTCCTCCCATGGGCGTCCAGCACCAGCAATGGCTGACCTGCCTGGCCTTTCAACATCTTCACTCGAGTTGGCTATAGGAAGAGTCATGTCATTAGGTATTCCCTTTGCCTTGAGATAGAACCACATTGATAGAGAAACATAATCAGTTTGATGGCGACACTACTTACACTACCTCAACAGATGAAGCAACATAAAAGAATATTATTGGGACACAGTTTATACATTGTTGTTGGTGTTGCTAAAAAAGTTTATACATCCATCCTTGTTCAAAAGTCATGTACATGCATAAGTAAAAAACTTCTGTGGTAATGTATTTCCAGGAATCTAAGTCTCCATGCCATAGCACATATTCTTTTCTCACATGAGATGAAAAAGCAGGCAACAGTTAGATATAGGAAAGGGCAATATGGGGCACCCGAACTTAGAAAAACAGGAAAAAAGCAATTTTTATTCAGGACATAGAAAACAAAGTTTATGGTGTAAGATAGTTTAGTCTATGGCAACATATCTATACCCATATTGCTAAAGGCAGTTCATCAATTCCACTTACCCTGCTTGATTGCTGAAGTCGTTGTCTTTCCAAATACTTGGGGTTGACATGAATGCTATGTGGAGGGCGCGGTGATTGAGAATCAGGCCTAGATGCAGTCGATGTTGAAGATGAAGCATTCACAGCAGAAACAAAGCCAAGTTCCTTCTCAATTATCTGAAGTGGCTGAGGAGGAAAGACACCTTTCCACGTCCCAAAAAGATGTCGCATGCTTGAATGGATGGAGGGATCAATTTGCTTATATGCTTTGCAAAATACCTGAAACACCCACACAGTTTATTATTACCATGTAAAGTGAAAAAGCAACAGCCTTTAGCAATTTGATTTGCAAGAGGTAACCTCAATTTGGTAGTAAGCTAGGACTTGGATCAGTTCTCTAACAGACAAGTTTGCTATCTGTAATTATAGTAAAAAATTGTCTGACTAGTGTTGAAACCGTACAACAGAACATACTCGAGTATAGCATATCTGACATGCCTCTCAAGTAAAAAAAATCCGTACAAAATTGAAAACCCTAACCTCAGGCAATCTCGCAGCAAAATACTTTATGTAATCCCTCCCAATATTCTTTACAATGCTGTCTAGAAGATAAAGTGATGGCAGCTTTTGCTCACTCGGTACCTGCAAGTTATTTCATTATTAGCGAAACAAGCAAGGATACCTGTAAATGACCTCAGTGGCATAAAATATGTACTCAGAGGGAGAACAAGAAGAGAAAATTTAACTAGAATCACATTTCCACAAAATATCAAACTCAGACCAACAAAACTGCCATTGGAATGATATCCTCTTGAACTTTTGGCATTCTACAACAATTTGAGTCTCTCTTTCTCTCTAAACTTTGTATCAGAAGTATTAGAAGAAGATATTATCCAACACTAGAAGGTGAAGGATGATGTCTACTTCAATCAGTATCATGATCATGGATCAGAAATTTTACATATTATTTCAAGAAGCATCCTTCAAATTAAAAAAATTGCAGCTCTTGAATACCATCTTCTGTCCATTTAGAAAGAATTAAAAGATAATTCCTCCAGCTGCATTTTGGAACTTGCTGTGTGTTCAATAAAGTTGTGAGCTGCAGGATGGCATAGGTGCGATTGATTACTCCCAAACCAGTACTTTCTTTCATGTTAGCTTTAAGAGAATATGACCTGACTTTCCACCCCTGACCAAACAACTGGAAAAATAAAGATGAGGGCTTCACTCATGTCCACTTTTGTAACAGAATTCCAATTTGGTAAACAAAAGCATCGGTTAAGATCAGATTTGCAGCTTCAATTACTTGTAAGATTCACCACAGCAGCAACAGAATGACCCAGTATCAGCTAAGCAACAAGAACATGTCAAATTGATCTGGTTGCATAACTAGTTTGCTTTGTGCACGTCAAATTTTCTATTGATCTTTAATAGCCAAGGGACCTCAGTGAACCCCAAATCCACTCAACTAAGCATAGTGCTAAGACATACAAGTCTTTGATCACAAAATGTACATGAGGCATGCAAAAACCAAATCCTGAACTATTTTGAGTTGAACTGATGGACGGATTGCAGGGAATCAAAACCAATGCTCCAAGTTGGACTTCAAACAATTAAAGAAATTCCTTGCCTCGAAATGAAAAAGGTTACTAAATTAAACATCCAAAACTGCATAACGACTATAAACAAGACGCTTGATGTCAAAATATGTTTCATTAAACTGAAGTTACAGTATCATACCCACTAATATAACCACTAACAAACCACTCTTGCCTTCAACAACTGGGCCACATTATTTACAATTCCAAATGTAATAATTCAAATTGGGTGAAATCTGAAACTGGGTTTGGTTCACCTCAAGAATATTTGCGCAGACAGTAGCAGCAATAGCTTTGGCGGCGTGATGATTCTCGCCGGCAATTATAGTCAAGTTAGTGATTATGGGTTTTGAATTAAAAGTCAGCTCGGATAAAGCCGCTTTGTACTGGCTCACAAGCTCCTGATACGGCGGCTGGTAGGCGGCGGCGCTTCCACGGCTCGAGTCATTGCTCTCTGAGTCCCTATCAGAGGAAGCAGCCAGTCTATTACTATACCTAGGCAATAAGGGTGAGGGTGACGGTCTTGATGGGAATGGACGGCCGTTGGGATTTAGTTGGTTATCGGCTAAACGCGGCTTCTTCAATCCCGAAGGTTCTCGCGATCTGTCGAAAGATTTACGCTCCATTTCCATTTACCAAGTGATGAATATCAAAAGAAATGAAAAAAAAAAAGAAGCCCTAACCCTAAATATTGATCCTCATACATCAAATCTTGTAATTACATAACACGAGGATAGTCATCAAAGACAGAAATCGACAATCGAGACTAACAAAAATGAAAATAAAAAAGTTACAGGGAACAGAATGAAGCTTATTGATTCTTTCTTTCTTTCTTTTTGCTCTTTTTCTTCAAGACACCAATGAGTGACTGATATGTAATAAGAGGACAAAATGTGGAGGGGGCCTATGTTTGGGCCTTACTGTTCAAAGCCCAATTTTTTAGGAATTGCTCAATTTTGTTTGTCTTACATTTTTACTCTACGTATATTGATGACCCTCTTGACAATTAGGAGTAGTTTAATTAGTTTCAACTCCTCACTTAAGACTAAGGAGGTCTTAAGTTCGAGTTATCAAAACAGCCGGAGGTCTATAAGAAAACAGCCTCTGTATTTCTATAAGAGATGCGGGCATGACTGCATACATCTTATCCCCTCATACCTTACTTAGGTGGAAATTTTGGTATTGTTGTGTTACTTTTATATTGATGACCCTCTTCAGACTCTCACAAAATAGGAAGCCATGTGTATTAGGAAATATTGACTTATATTTTTACTTTCATATTCTACCTTAATGTTGTCATATATGATTAATAGAAAACATGGTATTTATGACAATACAAAAATTACTTTAAATTACCGATACGCTTTAAAATTTGTTACCACTTGATGCACATAATCTTGCCATAATAAAATAATAATTAATGAGAAGAATTAATGTTTATAATACACATAAAAAGTTTGCAAACAAATTTTATTTTAGGTAATTAAAAAAATGGTTACTAAATTAACAGGTGTTGGTTGCTTATACAATCATCTTAGAATTTAAGCATGTCGATGAGAAATCCTCTCAAAATTTGTACTTGATTGCTTATCGACAACATAAATGAGCTTCGAAAAAGTTAAAAAGCAAAATTCTAAACTGATATAATGCCAGAAAGTGTTACAATAAGGTTTGAACTAAAGAAACAATTTAATTTAAGTAAAAAGAAATTGCAAGCTGCAAAGGAAGGTTAAGATAATAAGGATGAATACACAATGTAAAAAAAATTGGAAAATGATAACAAAGTGTTTTTTAAAAGTAATTTGATTGTTTTTCTATGTCTTTGTATATCTGGAAATTGTTGTGTTACTGGTAGATTTATATAATAATCTTAACTTTAACTACCTCAAGTAGTTTTCTTATAATTGTTCAACTTCTAACTCACTTCCCCCACATGACCACATTCTAGCTAACAACCTACCACACTGTTCTACTAATTTTAACAAACTCAAGTAGTTTTCTTATGACCGCTAAACTTCCAACTCACTTTATATTTTAGCAACGTTCTAACTAACTGCCTTTATACACTATTTTGTTTTAAAGCATATGTCAATTATGTATCAACTATTTGGACTTCTTAAATCCTGGACATCTCAACCAATTCTCAAGTCCACGAACTCTTTAGTTAAATGACTTTTAAGACTTTTAGTATTTGGGCCTTTTCAATTTTAGACCAAATAGGCTAAATTTTTTTAGGTTATCAACAATTGCTCCATGTATATGTTTGGCTAAGCAAACCAATCTTATGGCATTGAAGACTTTTTGGACTTTTGAATTGGAATCAACAATCTTTACATAAGTGAATTCCAAATCTTTAAATTGATCTTAATGCTTTATAAGGACTTGTACATCCTAAAAAACCAGATTGGCGTTCTCACACCATTTTAGCTCTTTAGAATTTTGTATGATCTACTACATTCAAACTTTGACTTATATAGCTCTTTGTGAAATTTTATTCATCAAGTTCCTTTTAGCTTCCCACAAAAACCATAAATTTAACTTCGTTTTTTATTTTTTATACTTTCTGCACATTTTCATCAATGATAGGAAAGTAACATCTTCGATATTTTTCAACATCAGGTCCATGCAGTATGTAACACATTGAATCCAACAACAAAAAATTATACATGCTTTACAATTTTTTTCCAAATGCTTTGTAAGTATAATCATTTTTAGTAATAAACTAGACAATGCTCTTCCTTACACGAGGTGTAACATTTCCTTTTTGTTAGGTAAGAAAACTACCTTCAACATCCCAAGTATCGTCATGACCACTGGAAAAAGAACTTCTACTACCAATTTCATAATTCAATCTTTGCCCTTTATCTTTCTTATACTGATACTCTTCAAGAAAATTTTTCGTTTGTCATTTAACATTGTAGTTTACTTTCTTACAAAGCTTAACGTCACATTTGATCCTAGCAAAATTTTTCTTTAATTTAGTGATTCCCCCACCTTTCAAATATTTGTTGCAATAAATACAAATGATATGATTATTCATTACTATAACCAATCCAGTATGAGTCTAAGTTGGATCATCAAATCTTCCTAAACTTGAAACGATTGACTTATCAGGAGTACTTAAATATTCCTCTATTTATCTATTAAAATAAATATAATTGAATAACTATAATAAATGAAACAAATGATAAATGTACCTCTTAATTGTAAACTGGTAGATAAACATAAGTCATTAAGTGAATAATCAAATTATCATATCCCAAACATGTATCATATAGCCATCTATAACATCACTATAAAATATAATATATAACCAACATACAACCCTCTATTCACGGATATATGTTAGTAAACCTTGACAGTTAATAAGTATCAACACAAACTCATCACAAAATATCCTAATTTAAGTGAAATGAAGTATCATAAGATAACTAACTTTTAATGTCAAATTCTTCCATTTTATGAGAAACCTAAATTAAAGAACTTTTAACTTTCAAGAAGTGCAAAAAAAAAACAATTTCAAAAAATACCTTAAAGAATTATAAAACTTTGTCAAATTTTAAGTTTAAATTAAATCTCTTTATAAACCAAATACATTAAATATTCAAATAAAATCTCTAAAGAAAAAATGACAAAAGAGCTAAATTAACTTAAGTGAAATAAAAAAACTAAATTAACTTACACCAAAATGTTTTATATTTACATATAGGATTACATAAAAAGAATGAAAATTACAATACACAATACACTATTATAATATTCTACAAATAATTTCAGTGTATTTCTAATTATTAATTGACATAAACGAATAAGGAATCAATAATTTTGTGTGTTTTGAGTGATAATTAATCAGGAACACATAATACATTGTATTTTGTGATTTCTAATTACACACAAACAATTGACTTAAAAATCCTACTTACACATTTACAATAATCCACTTACATAATAACACACATGAGATTACAACTACACCATAATTACACAGTTACACTTATACTATAATTACACACACAAGATTACAACCAAACCATAATTACATGCATAATATTACAAGTTTACAACTACACCATACACAAACAATTATTAGTTATCAGTTATTACACAAATAAGCACTGAAAATGAATCGGGAAGATGATGTGAGACTCGTGAGGAGAGGAGCTCTAACTCTAGAACAATGAAGATGGTGCGTGAGCTAGCGACTTGACAATTTGGAGGTTGGAGAGACATGGTAGGCCAGCGATAGGGCAAATTTAGAGGTTGGAGAGGAAAGGCATGATATTTGTGTTGGCCCCCAAATTTTTTTCTCTAGTTAAGCATGATTTAAATGAATTATGAGGTTTTGATGAATTTAATTTTTGG
>JAOSBO010000004.1:31665562-31702668 GCA_027563915.1 Erythroxylum rotundifolium
AATGAAATGAAATACAGTTTGGTTTTAAAAAGTTACCAATTTCTTATTACTGTTTTATTATTGTGATGCCATGGGGAGTTAGTAGTGGTTGTCAGTAGTGGTCTCTTATCGTAGGATATGTACCGGAATGACCTACGGGCGTTCCGGTGGGTACTCTATGGTAAGGGGGCGCTACATAACCATAGCACAAGAATAGTTGAGTCTAGTAATACTCGATTCATTGAAAATGGTCAAATCAGTAGAAGTGGAGAATTGTAAAAAGTGAATATTCACGAGAGTCGAGTAGAAACTACTACATCAAATGAGAGCCCAACGGTTGTTATTCCTTTTGTTACATCACAAATACGTAACCTACTGGAACAACAAATTAATGCTATAATTCCAAAAATTGAACATATTAATGAATAACCAGCTAATGATGTTCAAATTACAAATGACTAAATGATGCCATATGAAATAACATTATAAAAGTCTGTAAGGCAGAGAAGACCAACTATTTCGAGTGACTATGAAGTTTACTCACTTGAACATAAATGTGACTTGAGCATTGATCAAGATCCCGTCTCGTTCAAACAAGCCATATAATGTAGCAATTTTGAAAAGTGGTTCAATTCTATGAAAGAAGGGTTGAAATCAATGGATGAGAACAATGTATGGGAATTAGTTAAATTGTTAGAAGGTGTAAAGCAAGTAGGTTGTAAATGGATCTTTAAGACCAAACGTGACTCACAAGGCAACATTAAAAAGTATAAAGCCAGACTTATTGTCAAAGGTTACATTCAAAAGGGTGGCATTGACTATAAAAAGACCTTCTCTCCAGTTTTAAAGGACTCTTTAAGAATTGTTATGGCCCTGGTGGCTCATTATGATTTAGAGCTTCACCAAATGGATGTAAAGGCCGCTTTTCTAAATGGTGACTTAGAAGAAGAAGTTTATATGGACCAATCGGAAGGTTTCGTGACCAAAAGAAATGAAAAATCAGTGTGTAAATTAAAGAAGTACATATATGGAGTGAAGCAAGCTTCCCGACAATGGTATCTTAAGTTTACTGATACCATTAGGTCTTATAGTTTTGTAGAGAACACCGTTGATCAGTGTATCTATATGAAGGTTAGTAGGAGTAAGTTCATTATATTAGTCTTATATGTTGATGATAACCTTCTTGCTATTAATGATACGGTTTTGTTACATGATGTAAAGAATTTTCTTTCTAAAAATTTTGAAATGAAAGATATGGGTGAGGCATCCTATGTGACAGGAATTGAATTATTTCGTGATAGATCACAAGGATTGTTAGGATTATCTTTGAAAGGTTATATTGAGAAAGTATTAGAAAGATTTAGAATAGAAAAGTACTCCGTAGGGATAGTTCCAATTCAGAAAGGGGACAAGTTTAGTCAAATTCAATGCCTAAATAACGATTTGGAACGTAAGGAAATAAAGTTTATTCGTTATGTGTCAGTAGTTGGGAGCTTAATGATTACTCAAACATGCACTCAGCCAAATATCAGTTTTGCTATTGGAATGCTAGGCCGATATCAAAACAATCCTAGAATGGACCACTGGGAAGTTGCAAAGAAAGTTTTTAGATATTTACAAGACACAAAGAACTATATGCTCACATATAAAAAATCAACCCATCTCGAAGTGATAGGTTACTCGAATTTAGACTATGCCAGTTGAGTAGACTCATAGAAATCTACATTCGGTTATATGTTCCCATTAGTTAGAGGAGCAGTTTCGTGGAAAGTGAAAAACAGTCTGTCGTTGCTATTTCCACTATATTGTTAAGAATTTATTGTGATAATTCTGTAGTCGTTTTCTTCTCTAAGAACGATAAGTATTTAAAGGGTATGAAACACATGGATTTGAAGTACTTGTCTATGAAAGAAGAAGTGCAAAAATATAAAGTGTCAAAAACAGAAGAACAAGGCTCGTCATCCATGATTGTCTATTACAGCAGACTTAAGACACTTTAGGATGAACTTTCCAGTCTTTCTCACCTTACTCCATGTTCTTGCTATGCCTCCAAAGCCAATTTTCGTTTTGAGTGACAACAATGACTCGTGCAATTTTTTATGGCTCTTAATGAGTCATACTCTGCTTTTAGAAGTCAAATCTTGCTATTGGAACGGTTACCCTTTTTGAACAAAGCTTATAGCTTGCTCTTTTAAGAAGAGCGATGACGATTACTCCATTTCACCACTAAACCCATGGTTTAAGCCACTACTTTGGCAGCCACTCCCACTTAATAAACCAACAAAGGTGCTTTCTATCGCTATTACAAACGATATAATCACTCCATTGAAATTTGTTATAAGCTATATAGTTATCTAAAAGGAAAACTTGCTATGAAAAGTGGCACCTACCATCCTCAATGAACTCAATCTTTGTAAACCCCTGCCCTTACAGCCAACACTATGGGACCTTCTAAGCATCAACAACCCAATTTTATTGGCAATTCAATTAATTTAAATTCTAATGTTCCTAATTTCAGGCCTGATTAGTATGCCAAATCCTTTCTTTTATTTCTCCAGGTAGTTCCCAACCCACAACAAACTTTGCTGATAAGAATATATTTTGTTTCTCCACCTCCTCTTTATTTTCAAAAAAATGGATCATAGACTTTGCTTATACAGATCATATGGTTTCATAGAAATCCTTGCTCAATTCCAATCAACTTTTAGATTCCCCACAATCTACTACTCTTCTAAATGGAGACCAAGTCAATATTACACATTCTGGAAATTCATACTTAAACCATTATATATCATTTGATAAAGTTTCTTATGTGCCTTTATTTTGTCATAATATCTTATCTTCCAGCCAATTAATAAAACTTTGAATTGTTCAATCACTTTTCTCCCTGATTCTTGTTACTTGTAGGACCTGTCAACGTAAAGAACAAGGGGGTCTTTACTTTTTCCAACCAGATGCTTCCTTCACTGCTTCCATTAGTAAAAACCCTTCTGATTTATGACATTGGCGTTTAGGACATCTTTCTCCATCTCGACTACTTCAACTATCAAAAAACAATTATGATGTTGCTTTTTCTAATAATTGTTTACATCATGTTTGCCTAGCAACAAAATAAACTAGACTTAATTTTTCTTTGAGTATTATTCTTGAACTCAACCTTTTATGTTTATTCACCTCGACATTTAGGGTGCTTCTCCAATTGCTTCTTATAGTATTGCTTATTATTTTCTAACCATTGTTGATGATTTTTCACGCACTATATGGGTATAATTTGATGCAACAACAATCAAAAACCAAGTATTACCTTAAAATTATCTTTTCTCTTGTGAAAACATAGTTTTAAAGACAAGTCATGAAAATTCGAATTGATAAAGGTCTTGAATTTTTAACCAAAACTAACCTAAGTCTTTTTTTCAAGAACAAGGAATTTTCAATGAATATAATTGTGTAGGCACCCCACAATAAAATGGTGTGGTGAAGCGTAAACATAGAAATTTAGTTGAGGTTGCTTGTGCCTTGCGTTTTCAAGCCAAACTACCATTAAAATTTTGGGGAGAATGCATATTCGCTGCTGCTTATATTATTAATCGAGTTCCTACCAAAGTTTAATATGGAAAATCTCCTTACGAAACTCTTTTTAGTACGAAACCAAACTTTCAACATCTACAGGTTTTTGGTTACTTATGCTTTGCTTACAATATTCATCTTAAAAATAAATTTGATGCATTAGCTAAACTTGGAATATTTGTTGGTTACCCTTTTGGACAAAAAGGATATCGTATTTAAGATCTTGAGACACAAAAAGTTTATACCAGCCACAATATTCATTTTCATGAAATTGTCTTTCCTTTCTATAATCTTCCATCCACTAGCATAAACTCCAGTCCAGTACTTCCCTTTTCCTGTACCTGATTTATAGCCCTTAAGCCATATACCTTAGCTAAATCCTTCTTCCATCCCACCAAATGAAATTCCACACCAAAATGATCACCAAGTCATCTCAACTTAACAAACACCTACCCCACCATAAATAAATCCTCTTCGTCAGACAAATAGAACAATAAAAATGCCATATTACTTAAACCATTTCTTTCTATACCAATCTCTCCTCTACGACAGGTCTTACAAGTACAAAATTTCCTTTTGCTAATTTTCTTACTTATCAAAACATTCTCATCATGGCTTTTTGGCATCTATTCAGTCCATTCTAGAACCTAAAACTTTTTCTTAGGCAATGAAACTTCCTCAATGGAAAGACACAATGGAAAAAGAGATCTAAGCACTTTGAATCTAATAATACTTGGAGGATTACCCCTTTTCCACTAGGAAAGAATCCCATTGGCTACAAGTGGGCTTATAAGGTGAAATTTAATGTATATGGCACAGTTAAAAGACATAAAGCTCGTCTTGTTACAAACGGTTACACTCAAGAAGAGGGGCTTGATTATCATGAGACATTCACTCCCGTCGCTAAACTTGTTACTGCCAGATGTTTACTTGCTATTGTTGCCACCAAAGGCTAGCGTTTGCAACAGTTGGATGTACATAACGCCTTTCTACATGGTGATCTTGAATTTGTAGTGTATATGAAAATTCCACTAGGTTTTTCTCGTCAGGTGGAGAACATGGTCTGTAAGCTCAACAAATCCATATATGACTTAAAAGAGGCTTCAAGGAATTGGTTTCAAAAATTCTCTAATGCCTTGCGTGACATAGGTTTCGCTCAATCTAAAGCAGATTATTCATTATTTTTCTCGTATTCAAGGTTTGAACAACATCTTCATTTTGGTTTATGTCGATGATATCATCATCACAGGCAATGACAATGTCTCGATTGAAGCTTTGAAATCTTATCTCCAAACTAAATTCCACATCAAAGATTTAAGAGCTTTGAAATATTTCCTTGGCATTAAAGTGTCTCGCTCTACTAAAGGTATTTATCATAGTAAAAGAAAATACACTTTGGAGATTCTTCAAGATGCAGGTACGTTGGGCATGTATTGCCAATTTTCCTATGGAATAACATTTGAAACTCAATGATAATGATAGTCCATTTCTTGAAGATCCCTCTCCTTATAGAAGATTGGTTGGTCGTCTTATCTATTTAACTATCACTCATCCATACATTGTATATAGTGTCAACATTTTGTCTTAATTCATGCACCAACCAAGGAAACCTTATTGGGATACAGCTCTGCGACTACTACAGTATCTGAAAGGTACTCCTGGTCAAGTCATATTACTCTCTTCTTCCAAACCTTTACATTTGATTGCTTATCTGATTTTGATTGGGCAAGTTTTTCAATGACAAGGAGATCCACCACTTGTTATTGTGTTTTCCTTGGGAAGTCATTAATATCATGGAAAATAAAGAAACAAACCACTATTTCTTGCTCTTCAACTAAAGCGGAATACCAAGCAATGGCCTTGACCTCTAGTGAATTCCAATGGTTATTATATCTGTTATAAGACTTTAGCATTCATCTTCCCCAGCCAGTAACCTTATATTGTGATAATCATGTTGCACTCCACATTGTAGCTAATCTGGTTTTTCATAAGTGAACAAAGCACATTGAATTGGATTGTCACCTTGTTCGAGAGAAAATACAATATAGAATTATTCAAACCAAGTACATAACTTCAACAAATCAATTGGCGGACATATTTACTAATCCCCTTGGTAAATAAGCATTCCATCTACTATTCGGTAAGTTGGGTGTTCGTAACATTCACAATCCAACTTAAGGGGGAGTGATGAAATTTAACACTTTTTTTCCCCAGATTTTAGCTCCAAATCAACTGCTAAAATCAAGCATCCAAAATCACACAATCAATTTAGATTGATTCTTTATTCCTTAATTGTCTCTTTATAGTTGTATATAAACTTATACTCTTGTAGTGAATAATACACTACAAAATTATACTCTATTTGTTTTGTTTACCAATTTATCACACTTAGATAATAGTCATCTAACTCAATAGTATGGATAACTAAAGATTAAGTTGTGGTATTACTAGTTTTCATTCACTTTAAAATTTTGGTGATCTAATAGCACCAAACACTATAAGAATCCATATGCTCTTAAGCGCTTCTCCTCATGGTTATTGGGATTGTTTAATAGCTTGTGTAACTTCACTAAACTACATTCCTTATTTTGCTTTTTCTTCAACTTACATTGACTAGTATGCTCTTTTATGCTAGATAGATCTAATGTTTATCCTCCTTTATATCTCCACTTTGGAGTTATTAATATAGTTCTTTATCTCCTCAAAGAAAACATTAATATAAAGAAATAAAGTATCACTGTGTACATTCCTATCATAACTAAAGGAGTTACATACATTAACATCCAAACTTAGCATTCCTATCATAACTAAAGGAGTTACGTACATTAACATCCAAACTTAGCATTCCTTATACAAAAGTACTATCAAAGGGAGAAAGAAACAGGTTTTATCACCTAAAAAATTCTAGTAAAACTAAGCAATAATACATTATTAGAAACTTAATTACAGTAAAATTGTCTTTAATAATAAAAAGTCTAAATAGTTTAATAATTAGATAAACAATGGAACTATAAGAGATTTAATGTAACTAATCTAAATTCTTACATATAGTGGTTACTTAAAAGTTGCTCACAGGTTTTATAAGCTTGCAAAAATGCATATTGATTAGTTTAATTTTTCTAAGTAAAAGTTTCCAACACTTCAAGAACATCTTATTCCAATTGATAATATATTTGAGAAGTTCTTATTATTTTTGGGTTCTAATTAAGTTTAAAAAGGAAGTAAACTTGAGGCTTAATATGTAATAATGACAATACTAGTTACAAACAAAGTTGGAGTTATGATGGAATTGGTATAGAATAAAGATTTTATTATGGACATCCTACAATGAAGCTCCAAGATTTAGTTCACTAAGCTACTTGCCAACCTCAACACATTATAGGATACTAGTTGTAGTACCTTAAATTATTAAGGAATCTCCTATGCCATTTTAGTCTACTAAAATTACACTAACTTCATTTAAAATAACCTCCAACACTCAATCATAATCTATTATTTATTAATTTGACCCTATTCTAGCTAATAAATCATTTCGACATAAGCCTAAAATACAACACTGGAACTCCCAAGCCATAAAAAACAAGCCTTCTTATAATATTTCCTATCCTTTTTATGATATTGCTTTGATGGGATATCCAAGATATATTTGTAATAACTTTCTAAAGTGGATAAAGTGATGTTTTTAAGGATCTAGACAAAGAGTGAGAAGAAAATAAGGTTGAAGGCATATTTTTCACCTTAATATTTTCGTCAAATTACGTCAAACCTTAACATTTGAAAACATTAAAAAAAACCCTAAAATTTTTCAAAATGTTTATAATAACCCCCAATTAATAAAGCTAATAAGGTTATGTCAACTTTGCTGACATAGAAAATTTTTTTATTTTAAGGAACCTTAAAGTTTGTAAAAATATTTATGGTAACCCCTGATTCGTGAAGCTGATAACGTTATATCAACATTGTTGACATGGACAACTTTTTTTAAAATTTTAGGAGGCCTATTTTATCCATATTGGCAACTAACATGGTCACTAAAAATTAACTCTAACTTTAATTTGAGGATCTAGGGTTTCAAAAAATCTAAATTGCCAAATTCTTCTTACGCCATTATTATCCTCTTTATGGTGTGACTCCTTTCTCTTCTCTGACATGGTTATGTTCTTAAAAAACCAACTCCTTTCTCGCTCTCTTTGATAGTTTTGCATGTTTCCCTCTATCTCACAAACTTTTTTGTGTTGCTTTTGTCTTACCTTTCTTCTCTATTCATGATTATAGGATAATAAAACAAGTCATACTAAAAAAGTAAGTTATAATGTTTTAATAAATTGTTGTTCTTTATGTTGTGATATTAGTTTAGGGTTAAAAATCAATTAAATATGCTACATATTCTTATCTTTCATCCATAAAGGAGGCAAAGATGGGGACCATTGTCAACTTCATATAGTTAGAAGGTACATCAAAGACCATTTTCAACAGGTAAAGTTAAATAAGTTGAATTAAAAATATTTGATCCCAATTGTGTGGTGATTATAACTCTGTATTGGTTATGTGTTGTGAAGGCATGTATATGAAAATTGAACAAGCTTCATTCATTTATATTGATCCCTAGTCAAAGCTTTGAGAATGCTTCAAACATAAATGACATAAAATAATAGAAATATTTAATAAATGAACATTTATGCATATGAATTAGGGGTAAGTGGCACAGTTGAAAAGAAAACTGAACTATTGGAAATAAATTGCTTATTTTTTTGGACACTTAATTAGTCTCATTTATATTATACAACAACAACATTTCTTCTACTACCAAATAGAGAAAAGTACTTAGTTGTCATTTTCTTTGCTCAAATCCATTTTGGTTTAATAAAATTTAATAATAGATCCTCCATGACTTGTCTTTTAATTTGTTCCAGCAAAACTATAATTGTAAATATATGGTTTTTATGTGGCATTTTATATATTTTTTATGTGTGTATAGTTAATGAATAGTTAAAGCTACATTCAATTAAAGGTTTAAAGATACTTATGACTTGTCTTGACTAATATCAATTGCATAAGCAAATTTGATTGATGAATCAATTTTCAATAATGGTATATATGTTATATGCAGACATTTTGTTATTATTTTGCAATTATGGGAGAGCATACACAACATGATCTACTTACTTATTATACCTATTAATGTTGAATTTTCATATAAGAACTCATCATATTAGATGTTAATTGATCTTTTCATTTTGTTATATACTAGTTAGTGCATATGTTACATGTATTTTAGGGGCCATAATTACTGAGTATGAAAATAAAAGGTTGTTTTTATGGGGAGTTTAAATTAGAACTAAAGTTTCCCTATAGAGGACAGACAAAAAGGATCTAGATTTTGTAAGTTATATGCATATATGTGAGATGGGGATTGAACTAAAGTATAACTAAGTTGATAAAACATATTATAGAGTTCCAAGATTCAATTTCAATAAGTTATTAAAACTCATTGTATCAATTGATAATTATATCAGGCTAATAAATTTGGTGAAGATGTACGAGATATGGATGTGTATATGACACACAAGTTAGATGAACCTAACTTAACTTTTGAAATATTGCAAATTACATAAGGAGATAATGTGGGTGATGGTTGGTGACCTAAATATTGGTTATATGTTGGGACAAACATGTTAAGACCTAAATATTGGTCATGGGAATAAGAGTGACAAGGTAGAGAATGAAGTTGAGAGTACAAATGAGGATGTAGTTATTGATGATGGAAATAACCACGAACAAGAAAGTAGTAATAACAAAAAGATTGAAGTTGAAGGTAGAGAACAAAAATACCTAACATGAAGATTATGAAATCTTCAGTATGTTTATTCTAGTTGGAAATCTTCTTATGGAAACAGATTCAATGGATTATAGGATTTTTCTTGATCCACTTAATGCGAGTTTCAAAATTTTTTACTTAGTTAATTGGAGACTTTTAACATTTACATTGCTTATTGTTATAGATTGGATGAAGGGGGCACTTTAATGACATCTTATGATAAACTCTCACAAGTAATTACAAAAACTATTAACTCTTATGGAAATAATTAAGCTCACAATGTGTTATAATTAGATTTTAATGTTTGGGTAACAAGTGAGCCTAATAGCTCTACACATACCATCAAAAGAAATTTGGAGATATTGATCGAAGAATGTTCAAGCCAATAGTTATGGTATAAGTTTATGGTTATAGAATGAGTTGTTTTCCATTTATTGTGATCATGATAGCAAATTTATTTCTTCATTATATAACCATTTCCATATAAGTAATAGCTCCTTATTAGTAAAGAGAAAACTAATCTAGTTAATACCCTTTGAATATGTAAGTTACCATACTGTTGAAGCTTTAATGATAGACTTCAAATGATCATTCTATCATAGTAATTTCATCTTCATTTTTCTTTTTGGTTTTAAGTATTGCATTGAATATAGACTATATATAGACCTTAACCTGATCAATCTTTTTCTATTAGCATAGTTAAGAAGCTTTAAAAAATGATAATATTCTGGTTGCATTATTGTGAACATTCTTGAAACTGACAAGCTTTTATAGTTGTTTGTAAAATTCCAAGAAATATAGAAACCAAAGATTCACTAATAGGTTAAGTTTTACCCTTTTCACCATTGAATTCTCATTAAGCTCATAAAATTCCATTAAATGAAAGAGACAACTAAAAAATTAGTTAAGATAATTAACTAAAAGCTCCTTACACACAAAGATCTTAGTGATGAAGCTTGAATAAGCATGAACCCAAAAAAAGTTAATATAATTAATAGTTTATTAAAAGATTTATAATGGAGAGAAACAAGTGTTAAAACAATTTCAAATCAAATATGTTTATTAACAGTTGATACAACACTATCAAACTAAGATAATTGATATTCTACATAACTACATCCATTTTCATAAAACATAATTAACAGATTGCTCATATAACAACAACAACAATAACTCTTATAATAACATTTACTAAGATTTGAACCATAATTTTTTATTCTTTTGTATCCTTCCATAATAAAGGATGTCAATCTTCATGTTGTTCACTTTGCCTTAAATCCCATTAGTTTTCCTCAAAATGACAACTTATGGATTGTATTATCCTCCACTTAATACTTCACATGCATTTGTTAAACCATTCTTTTATAAAATGTCTATATCTTTTCTTAATTTAATAATTAATTCAATGTCTATTTGATGAAACTTCTCATTATACCATCTAAAGAAATCATATCTATTACCATGCAAGGAAATGTGCCCATATCAATTAGTAATATAAATTAGTTTAATTCATATATAAAATTTTAATTATTAAATAATTGATTAACTGAATAAATGAGGCAACTCCAAAGTCTCTTGTGTTATGATTACTCCATGAAACCTTCATTTGAGATTTAACCTATAATAACAAATGACACTTTGTGCATTTCTTATGGATATCAATGTATAAAGTGGCAATATTCATATACATAATAACAATATAACCCTGAACATTGTACAAACATGAATGTAAATCGAATCATTTTTGGAGGCCAACCTAAAGATGTTTTGAAAAAGGTTTCTACAAATGGGAATTGTAATAAAATAATTAAGTCATCAAAGGTTCAGCTTGAGTTGGTTTAATGGTAGCCAAGTTGAGTTCTTACATCAAAACGTAAGTTGTACTAATATAACAAAGCTAATTTTAACCTTCCATTAAAAATTTAATAAATAAAGAACTTCATCAAGACAAAAACCATAAATATATTATACCTCCAAGATACGAATGGGAATAACTAAGAAACTTGAATTTTGTACCCTTTAATTTGTTTGCACATATGTTGAAAAGAGACTCTAATGTAACCTCAACAAATATGTAAATGCCAAAGAGTGACCACAATCTTATCATGTTCTAGTTTGAAGGTTCCATAAACAAATCATTTTCTTTTATTATTCTTCGTATGTATAAGAAAGTAGGAAAATCATTAATTTCTTTCTTAATTTTCTTTATTAACCATATAAAGTTGTTTTTTAAAATATTTTTCATTTGAAAAAATGAATTGATACTTATAAGTTATAACCTAAAGATAACATAGTTGTCATGATTTTCCTACATTATATTAGCTTTTTGCACTTAGAAAAAAGAAAAAAGCTAAAGAGTGAATAGAGTAAAACTTACCAAAATAGAGAAAAGGCATAATTGAATAGAGACAGACAGAACCTGTGGATCAAGGAGGTAGTTTCAACAGAAAAGAGAAAGAAGCCAGCCATATAGAGAAACTCATTATGCCAGAGAGGAGAAAGGAGCTAGTTTGAAATTATATTCCAATTAGCAATTTTCGTATGCCTAAGTTTTCAAGTATGATGCAAAGATATAAATCAAACATGAATAATCAAAATGTTACAAAGAAACTAAGCAAACTAAAAGCAATAAAGAAAAGGATGAGAGACTTGCAAAATGGTGATTGAGTGAGCAGTTTATCGCCAACCAAAAAACTGATAATAAGGACAAAAATCAAACATCAGGTAGTAGCGACAGAAAAGAGAGGGATGCAAAGAGGTAGTAGCGGCAGTGGCTTGGGTATAGTGACAAAAAAGAGAGATGAAAGAGGGAAGGTGACCAGTGTTTTCAATTTTGTATCATACAGGTCAAAAAATGGTACAAAATTACCCTCTTGTGTATTAGTCATCGATACAAGTCAGTACTGGTGATTTCGCATAGCTATTTAAATACCAAAAAAGTGTAGGGACCTTTGTACAAAAAATTATCTCCCTACCTCTCTCATTTCTCTCTCACACACTCTCACTCTATCTCTTGTTCTCCTAACTGACAACGGTGAATGACTTTCCTCTCCCTTTTCGACGACATCACCACCACACCACTCTCATACACGCCGCCATCGGACCCCTTTGCACGCATTCACCGGTCACCACTGCTCTCTAGCATCGCTTTGAACTGTCCATCGCTACTAGAATCACTAGATCTAGAATTTTAATATTCCAAATTTGGATCCAAACTCAAACCAACTAGACCTGTCCCAAATTGAACCAACATGACATTTAATTGGATTTTCTAACTTTTTTGGTGTATTTTTTTGCTCTAAAATCTAAATAACAATTTCATTATATTTGGTTGTGTATGTATATTTTGTGATGTTTAGAATTGGTAGAATTGTTGGAAATTGAAATTATTGGAATTGTCGGAAATTGGAATTATTGCAAATTGTTGGAAACTTAGAATTGTTGCAAATTGTTGAAAATTTGGAATTATTGGAAATTGTTGTAAATATTGGAAACTTGGAATTGTTTGTGTGAGTTAATGTGAAATTCTTTAGGTGAAATTATTGGAAAATTAATGGATTGGAAAATTTGAATTTGAAATTTGGAATTGTTTGTGTGAGTTGGTTCAATTTCAATATAATTTAGACGTTGTCAATTTATAAAGAAAATTAATGGATTGTAAAATTTGAACTTGAAAATTGGAATTATTTATGTGTTGATTTAATTTCAATATAACTTGGACATTGTCAATTTATGAAAAAAAATTAATGAATTGGAAATTTTGGCTAAGAAATTAAGAATGTTGATTAAAATTGGTGAATGAAAAATAGTTAAATGAAAATTAGGAATTAGGATTTTAGTAACAATATTGATTAAAATTAGTTAAGAAAACAAACTAACTATAAGCATTATAAATTGAATTGTACAAGTAAACAAAATATATTAGTTTATAGTTGAATTATGAGATTACATAAAGTAAGTTGTAATCTTATAGCTGTGAGTTATGGTTGAACTTGAATATGTTATAGTTGTGAGTGTATATCTTTAGTTTATGGTTGAATAATGTAATTATATAAAATGGAGTTATATTATATAAGATGTATTAAATTGTTGGTTTTTGACTTATTGGTGAATTGTGTATAACGTAATCATATAAAATAAGTTATATTATATAAAATGGACATGTGTATTGTATAATTGTGTATGTTGAATACTTAAATTGTTGGTTTTTGACTTATTAGTGAATTGTGATAGATGAAATTGACTTGTGTGTGATGTGTGATGTAATCATATAAAATGAGTTACATTATATAAGATAGACATGTTGATAGATGTGCATTAGTACATGTTTTTATAGGTAATTAACATGTGTTTTCTAGCATAATTGTTGTTTATTGATCTAGTTTAGGATTCATTTTTTATGTTTTCATTAAATTTGATTTCCATTATTGTTCTTTTGTGTTTGATATTAATTAAAGGTAAGAATTGACTATTTTTATGCAAGAAGAGAGAGGGGGCAACTTAGAGGGTAGAGGAGAAGAAAAGAGGAGTAGAGCTGAGGCCAATTCCCACGATCATGGGAATCATGCAAATTCCCACGAACATGGGCATCATAATCTGAGACATTATGCGGGGCTTCATTAAACTTAGGATTTTTGGACTATTTAAGCATCATTAAGCCTCCATCTTCAAAGGAGACAACACCCCTTTGTAGAAACACCATCCTTGAGTGAAGAATACATGTTTAGAGATTTGAAGAAGGATTGAAGACAAGGATCATCATCAAAATTGGGCAAAATTGCACATCAACACCAAAATTCCAAATTTTGGCAAAGAAGAGAAGGAGACTTATATTCAATTTTCTATCACTTTGATTTCTTCTATTTTGGCAAAGAAGAGAAGGAGACTTATATTCAATTTTCTATCACTTTGATTTCTTCTAGTTTTTGTAAAAATGGTTTATTTAAATGTTGGTGATGTTATGGAGACCATATTAGGTTGATTTTGTTTTAAAGATTGTTTTTAAACTATTTCGTAGAACTCCTATTTTATTGAATTGAATGAAGTTGTCTTTGATGATTGTTGTTTTTAATTGTTATATTGCAACAAATAGAAAGAGTGAGTAAGATAAAATTTGTGTAGGATTGCACAAAGAGAGTTGGCGACCTATAGACTAGCAATCATCACGTTAATTAAATAGTTAGAAGAGAGATCTTGATTAGTCAATTGATCACCCATAGGATAGTTTAATTAGTAGAGTCTTTGGGTAGGTTAGGGACAAATAGTTATACTTTGAGAGAGGGTAATTAGTACATTCATAAATCTAGGGTGAGACACAATTCAATCGATAAAATAGAAGGGAGACAAAATAGGGAAAAAGTAATCTCTAGTCTTTAAATTCTTAAATTCCAACTTTTCTGTAATTGTGATATTGTTCTTCATTTTTCGTTAATCTTTTAGTGTTAATTTAATTTTCTAGAAAACTTTCATTAAACAATTTCGTTTCTTAAACAAAGTTGTGTCTAAATTAAGCGGTGTCTAGTCAATCCCTGTGGGATCGATATCTGCTCTATTTAACTATAAGTTACAATCTGTTCACTTGTAGTTTTCGAGCATAAAATAAGTAGATAGGTTTTACTATCAATAAGTTTTTGGTGTCGTTGTCAGGTATTGATTGTTGAGCATCGTGTTTGATTTAGATTACTTTGATTTAAGAGTTTTTGATACCTTTTCTTGTGTAATTGTAGGTGAATGAACACAAGGACCACACGAAG
This sequence comes from Erythroxylum rotundifolium, assembly GCA_027563915.1. Classification (NCBI taxonomy): domain Eukaryota; kingdom Viridiplantae; phylum Streptophyta; class Magnoliopsida; order Malpighiales; family Erythroxylaceae; genus Erythroxylum; species Erythroxylum rotundifolium. The sequence goes on from JAOSBO010000004.1 coordinate 31,680,680, forward strand.
AACGAAAGAAGCTATAGAAGACTAATTTCTCAAAATTAAGAAGCGTGAAAGAGAAATAAGAAGGGTGAAGCATATAAATTTTTCAAATCAAGATATGGTTGAAGAAGGAGAGAAAGGGAGGACCAGAGTGAATGCTAATGGACTTCATGAGGCCAGGATTTAGTCCTCAAGGAGTGGCGAGGCCGATAGTCCAGTGAATAATTTTGAGATAAAGCTGGTGCTACTCAATATTCTTCAAAATATTGTGTAGTTCTACGGGCTATCCAACGAGGATTTGAATGCCCACATTGCAAACCTTTTGGAGATCTATGACACTTTCAAATTCAAAAGAATGTCCGATGATGCGGTGAAATTGACACTATTTTCATTCACGTTAAAGGATAGGGCTAAAGCAAAGTATAATTTCTTGACTTTAGGCCAGATCACGACTTGAGAGCAGCTCATCAAAGCATTCCTCGCCAAATATTTTCCATTGACAAAGACAACAAGGATTATCAAGGAGATAACAATTTCTAGCAGAGCAACGAAGAATCTCTCTATGAAGCTTGGGAGAGATTTAAAGAACTTCAAAGAAGCTGTCCACATCATAACCTCCCGAAAGAATTTCTGCTTCAAACATTCTATAATGGAGTGATCCGACCACAAGGGGCACAATTGATGCAGCAGCTAGAATTCATTGATGAGGAAGATGGTGGAACCAGCTCATGATTTGTTGGAAGAGTTGGCAAGCAACAGCTGCATATGGTCGCGTGAGAGAAGCAAAAAAGGACAAAAGGAACAAAAAAGTATATACTTGTTGACTCAATTACGGCCTTGCAGGCTCAGATCACGGCTCTTACGAAGCAGCTCAACAAAATGCAAGGAGCATCTACCTCAGTAGTTAAGGTGATGCAAGCACAGTATGAGATGTGTAGGCAGAATGACCACAGTTCAGCAAAGTGTTTCCTGTTGGGACCTGGCAGTACCGAACAGGTAAGCTACCTAGGCCAGCCATAACGAGGTAATAATTTGTATTCGAACAAATATAATCTGGGTTGGAAAAACCACCTAAACTTTTCTTGGAGTAACAATAATGCAGGTATCCAACAAAGATCACAAGAACCGCTAAGATTCTAGCAAGATTGATTCAGAGCGTTGGAAAGAAAAACGGATAAGATGATGGAAGTTTTGGGGTCCAAACTGGCAACACAAGAAGATAATCATAAAAGGATGCATGCAAGCTAGGAGGAAAATTAGAAGAGGATGGAAGCAAAATTTTATCAAATTTTAAAGAATCACGCTTTATCTATCCACAATCTAGAAGTTCAGGTAGGCCAACTAGCTAACACTTTATCTTCGTGAAATGCAAATAGTCTACCAAAAAATATTGAGGTGAATCGAAAGGAAAGAATCATGGTCATCACTTGGGTAGAGAAAAAAAGAAGCGAACATAAGGAGAAAGATGGTAACAAGCAAGAAGAACACATTGGAAGCCTTGTCGAGTGGATAAGTAAGCAAGCCGATGAGAGAACTTCAACTTGGACTTCCATACCAGAGTTTTACTCAGTGGAAGTTATCTTTAAGTGGAGTAGCTCGAAATTCTAATGAAGGAGAGTTAAGCAAGATGACCGACATAATAAATCAACTCTAGACAAAACTCATGTTCAAGGAATCGCTGAAGGAAGAGATCATCAAGCACATATCAAAAGGAAGTCCACATGTAACACAAAAGAAAGAAGACTTAGGGGAATTTTTGATTCCGTGTAATATAAATGGAGTTAAGATAGATCAAGCATTTGCGAATTTGGGAGATGGCATCAACATGATGTCGTACTCATTCAGTCAGAAGTTGGGTCTAGAAGAGCCAGAGCCTACTAAGACATTAGCAAAGACAGCTGACAGAACGGTGCATTTACCAAAGGGGACTATCAAAAATGTGCAACTACACATTGATAAATTTACCTTCCACTTGGATTTTTACATACTGGATATTTGTGAAGACGAGGAAACTCCTATGATTTTGGGGCGACCATTTTTGGCTACTGCTCGTGCGATTATTGATGTTGATAGGGGCGAGTTAATACTGAGAGTAGGAAAGGAGCATTTAACATTTAAGGTATCGAAGAAAAATTATCGTCCTACACCACCCTCGACGGGTATCAAGGAACCTAAACTCCAAACAGGATGGGAAAATATTGAGGACCCTAAGAATGCATTAAAAAAGAAACGAATGCATAGGAGAAGACGAAGGAAGGAAAAACAATAATGAAGGTGGAATCCAAAATGGAGTAGCTTATCTACAAAGTTTGAGATCAATTTCTTCATGGGTACCATATCAGTTATCTGAGCCACCACGAGCATAAAGGGAAGTCGAGCTACTGACAGTAAATAAAGCGCATTGTAGGAGGCAACCCATGGATGTTATTCCCTTCTAAATGTTTTTGCCTATTTTTTGTTTGATTTCTTTAGTTTGGTAATTTTTTAATTAGATTTGATTGATGTTTATGTTGATTTTGTTTGGATTTCAATTTGTTTTCTTTTTAAAATTCTTTTTGATGATAGTATCTTGATGTGTTTGTAGGTTTTGGGAGCGTGGAGAATAAATATAAGCTTGGAAGAATATTTAAAATTGTGAGGATCACCAATTCCCATGTTCATGAGAACTGAAGTGATTCTTACGATCGCGGGAAATCTCTCTAGAAAGTTTCTGGAGAAAAAACCACGTCTGTGGGAATTGTGGTGATTCCCCCGAACATGGGAATCCTCTCTAGAAACTTTCTAGAGAGGAATCCCATGCTCGTGGGAATCCCATCTGAAGGAAAACTTAAGTTTCCCTCTCTTTTTTTTTCTCTCACCCACTTTCAAATTTTCAATCCCTCTCTCTCTAACCCATAAATTTCTCTCCTCCCACTCTCTAAAACTCTTCAATTTTCCTCTAAATTCTTGGTATCTTCAATTCTTTCATTACTCTTACAATTTTTTCATCTTTTCATGCATTAATCTCTCCAAACAATAAGGATTTAGGTAAGTTTTTTGTTTTCTCTCTCTACAAGTCAAACTTCACTCTCTCTCTCTCTTTTATTCTTGTAGATTTTACTATTGCACTGGCACCAAAGAAGATGATGGCTCAGAAATCGGGTGACGAAGTACACAGTCAAGTTTCCAGTGAAGGCCAAAGCGATTTGATGACAACTTACCACTCCCCCTTCCTAATTTACTCGAAAGAAGAAGGTACGCGCTTCCGTGACTTTAAGAATATATCAATAATCACTCTTAGGTATTTCAATTTTGAATTGTTGGAGAACATAGGAATGAGGACAAAGATTAAACAATTAGCTGAAAACAAGGGTGGAATAGGTTCATCCGGTGTGACATGCTTATTCACCCTATGATAACAATTGAATTTTTCACTACTGTCTACTATACCGCAAAAATAGACATCTTTTGGTTTAGATTATTCGGTGTTGTGTACAAACTGGATTATAATGTCATGCGTCATCTTTTTGATTTCCAAAATACAAAAGTTTTAGATGATCATACTGATTTTGATGTGGATTCCTATTGGAAATTTATAACAAGGGAAGATAGTTTTGATTCATGCATTGCACCGAATGCTTTAATACGTGCTGAACATTTGCTGTTTCATAAATTCATATGTTTAACTGTGTTCAATAAAACCGAAAGTATCAAATGCTTGGCTAAAGAACTTTTCTTCTTATGGTGTATGGATCGAAAGGTTAAAATCAAGATGCCCTTTAGAATTTTTAGATTAATCGTCAGTGTTGTCAATAAAAAGAGTTCATATTTGGAATGGGGTATATTGTTACTGCTTTATCTCACTTTTATAACTACAATTTGGAAGAGGTACATACAATGCCATACTATATGTTTGACATATCGTATTTGAGGTGTCTTGAGATTGTGGAGGTCCATTCTATGGAACTGTAATCCTCAGACATGAGCTACAATTAGGAACAAGAGAAGCATTAGTACAACTGCATCCTGATCTTCCACATCTCGAGCAAATCAGGATCTAGAGGACGAAGCAGAAGCAGTAGAACCCAGCGTACCAGCGGAGGACGACTGACTCCAACAAACCCTTAAACAAATAGCCTCCAACCAACAATGTATGGCATCTGAAATAACTAAACCCGGCACACAAATGCGGAAAATTTATAAGGAACAACGAAGCTTGAAGAGAAGGTTCCTCAACTTCTATTGGAGAGACAATTTTGAAGCTCCTATATCATTACCGTCATCACCATCATCTAAATAAGCTTTTCTTACCCTTTAACTTTTAAATTTTGTTGTTTCTTATGTGTGATTACATTCCATTTCATGTCTACTTTGTTTCTTATCATTTATGTGTGCTATGTCTTTTGTTTAGTTTTAATTTCTTTAATTTTGGTTTGAATACATTTTCTTTTGTGTAGTTTGATATTATTTGTCTGTTTCAATTTCTTTTTTTGTGTTGTTTCATTTTTATTTGGTTTAATGTCATTTCCACTCACTTTGGAGTTGACTTGACACATTGAGGACAATGTTGTCTTTAAGTATGGGGAGGTGACATCAAATTTCTTACTTGCATTTTTCTTACATTGTGTTGAATAGGATGCATGTCTAGGCATATTATATGTGCTTTGTGTCAGCAATGGTACTTTATGTTAGCAATGGAACCGCATTTGAGTCACTCTAATAAATATTGCCATAAGATTCTGTTATGTTAGTTGGAATTAGATTGAATGCATGCTTGAACTCAGATTAGGCTACTTGAGTAGAAAGTGAACCATATAGAGTGATGAAAAGTAGTTGGTTACATAAACTTAGTTACAAATCGACATTTGAACAATAAGGTAGTGTAGAGATACATAATGAGTTTTCATTTCAACTAAAGTGAGAATTGAACCATATGACTCCATCTATAGTCATTTCATTTCTTTGTTGAGTGTTACTTCCATAGGTTACTACCTTTAGAACTTGCTTTGAATCAGTTTGAGTCTACTGGATGCATGTTTAATAGAGATGATATAGACCCTTTTTGTGTTAACCTTTGGCTTAAATGACCTACCCATTGATTATCCCTTGCTACCCCTATTGACCCTTAACCTTTTGTTTCTTGAAAAGACCCAAAATTTTAGAACTTTAAACCCCATTTTCCTACCTTTCACAAGCTTAGTAAAGTATTAAGTAAAACATTAGTTGGGATTGTGTGAATTTTTTTACTGAGATAAGTTGAGTATATCTCTGCCTGTGGACTACATTGTATACGGTGTTAGTTTTGATTCATAGTTCTTCCGTGTATGAAGAAAAAGAAAGAAAAAATGAAAAAGAAAGGAAAAGAAAAAGGAAGAACAATCGAGTAGCATAAATGAGTGCAAAGTACTACATTAGTTATGTTTAGATATTGCGGAGTTATGTTTTGTTATCCCATTATATCAGTTTTGTAATTTACCTTGCTCGTGCTTAACCCTCTTTTCCCTCTATTGACCAACCTTAACCCTTACCACACTACAACCTTAAACAAGTCCTTTTGATCTATTTATGCATACAATCCTTGTAGAGGAGAATTGGTGTATTAGCAAGCCTATGGTGGTGTAGTTTTCTATAGGAAGTTTGAGCGAAACACTAATCCTTAAACACTTAAGAGAAATGAGTGAAAACCGTAATGAAGATTCATTTCTACATTTTTACTTATCTTTGAGTGATTGTGCTAATTGTGAGTTTGCTCATGTACATCAATGAAAAAGTAGTCATAATATGTGCGTTAACTTGATATTTGAGTTGGCTTGAAGGCAAATGTCGATTTTATTTGCCACGAACAACTCCTGGAGCTCAACCCTCAGTTCGTAATGTCATGCAATCAAGAGAAGCAACTCACAATGTAAATATGACAATGAATAGATAGTGGAATGATTCAGGTGTAGTATTCAGTACTTCCTGATCTTATTATTATCAGTCTATGTTGGATGTTATAGCCTCTTACAATCCGAAATACAAAGCTCTTTCTATTGATGACTATAGAGATAAACTTTTGAGTAGCTCAATTTATGAAATTAAAAGTTATTTGGAAGAAAGAAGAATGGATTAGGCTACTTATAGGTGTTCAATCATGTATAATGGTTGGAAAAATAAAAGATATGATCATATTATTAATTTTTTGGTTTATTTTGCAAAAGGCTCAATTTTTTAAAATTTTAATGATGCATTTGGCCTTGTTAGGAATACTTATACTTTATTTGAAATATTCGATGAAGTTGCAAATGAAGTAGGGCCAAAAATATTGTTTAATTTATTACTGACAATGATTCCGCTTATAAAGCAGCATGAAGAAGATTATAATGCAAATTTTATTTTTTTAACTTCTTGTGCTACACATTACATTGACTTAATGTTGGAAAATATAGGAGATGTTAGATATTTTCTTATTATTGATGAGACTGTGCAAAAGCCCAAAAAGAGGACCAAATTCATCTACAATCGTGCATGGGTCTTAAATTTAATGAGAAATGATTTTATCAATGGTAGAAATTTGTGTCGTCTTACTGTTATAAGATTTTGAACAAATTTCTTATCACTTTAGTGTTTTATTATGATGAAGAAAGAGTTGAGATAGATGTTTACAAGTGATAAGTGAGTTGCATTTCAAAATGCTAGGTCTAATGTTAGATTAGAGGTTTCCATAATTATACTTTAAGATACTAAATTTTAGTCCCAATGTCAATTTGTCATCTAAGTTTGTAAGCCTTTTGTGAGGTTGCTTCATTAGTTGATAGTGATGAAAAGGCAACAATGAGTTTTTTTTTAATGTCATGGAGAGGGCTAAGGAAGCAATCAAGGTCAATCTAAAAAATAGGCTTTCTTTGTACACTCCTTAGCTTGCAGCTATCAATGATAGATGGAAAAGGCAACTTTACCCTCTGTTGCTTACAGCTGGGGCATTTTTAAATCCAAGTGTCTATTTCAAATCAAGTTTTACAAAGAAATTTGAAGTTAATAGGAGAATGCTATCAACAATTACAAAAGGTGTTGCCCATGTAATGATACAAGATCTCCTAAACTCGCAAATAGAGCTTTAGAGGCAGTCTTTTGCGCATTTTGGAATGTCAATTGCTATTCGACAAAGAGCAAAACTTAATTCAGGTATTTTTTTTTTCACTTCTGTTACTTGTTGAAAATTAATTATCACTTTATTTTATTTATAACACTATTTTTGTTGTTTCACAACTTACAATTTCTTGGTGGGACTAATTCGAAAGTGGTGTTCTAGAATTGCAAAGGTTTACAAATTGAATTCTAAGTCAATGTGTGAGTGCAACATGCTGTGAAAGGAACTAGAACACATTTAAATATATCCATTTCAAAAAAAGGAATAGATTGAAGCACAACAGATTGAATGACTTGGTCTTCATTTGATACAATTTAGAACTTCGGGAAATGAATGTTATTATCATTATCAAGTTAGATATAATTTCTTATAACTTAATTTTATTGTTTACTAGGATTTTTAACAAAACAAGTAGTTCAATAGTTTCAATATGCATTGATAATATTGATCTTTTGACGAATTGGGTTTCTGAAGAACCAGATTTGATAGATGATAGTGACTTGGAAGGTAATCTTGGATGGAAAAACATTGACATGTCATTTGGTGTATTGAATTTGAACGATGATGACGATGATAAGGCTCTTCTCAATAATGAGGATTTTGAACCAAATGAGTATTGAGGTCAATATAGTTATATCAGGTATCCTCCTAAACGATTAAATAAAGTTTAAGGTTTTTGTTTTTCCTCTTTTTTTAATTTACTTATATTTGATGTATATGTTAAATTCTATATATGTAATGAAACTGTAAATGTTTTTGTTTTATGTTTCACTTCTAGTTGATTGTTTTCTCATCATGAATTTTTGTTGTAAATTGTAATAGTTAGAGAATTAAGGATATTCATTGTTCTTTTTATTTGATGTTCTGATGTAATTATTATTTATTATATGATAAAATTGTAATATTTTAAATACTTTGTATTGTTCTTAATTTAATATTTGTATGATGATTAAATGATCTTTTTTCATACCAATTATGATTATTATTTATATGTGTAATATTTGAAAACTAATGTTACTAAAAATAAATAAATTGCTGTTATTTTACATTTTATTATTTTGATTTTTGGAGATAGGATTGATGTAAAATTTTAAAGTATACAGTACAATAAATTAATGAACTATTTTACAATTTTTAAAAATTCATAAACTATTTTAAATTTTTTAAAAATTGCCTAAAATGATCCCAGTACTAACTAGTACTAATGCCTGTATGATATTCATCATTAAAAGCTACAAGTTGAGTTAAAATATTCATTATAAACAAAACAATGTCATGGATGTGGTTTAGACTTTGCTACGAAACCGAGTATAAGTTCAATCCAAACATGAAATTTAAAAGTACTGTGTCTTAGTCTGAAATGTGGTCAAATTGGAATCAAATCTATCAACTTCATGTCAGGTCTGGCTGGGTTTGGAACCTTTTGCTATCCTTAATAGCATTACTCCATCTGAGCCCCTTTGGAGGCTATTAAGGTGATCTGATCAGTTTGCCAAAGATTTTAAACTTTGTTTTACCAGAAGGAAATGCGAAGAAATATCTGAATTCTTATCAAAACAATGTCTAGTTTGCCAACACAATAACTATGAAACAAGAATTCTATTTTAAATTGCTACAATCAATTCATATCCACAAACAAATGTTAGATTGATATCAGTATAGATTTTGGGGAGGGAAAATGGAAATTCAGTAATTATGGTGATGATGGAAAAATTTAGCAAGTATGCATATTTCATGGTTCTTACATGTCCCTACACATTAGAAACTATAGTCCAAATCTTTCTATCTATAAGTTTAAGCTGCGTGAAATGTCCAAAACTATCACTAACAAAAACCTTATTTTCGTGAACTCTTTTTGGCGAGAACTCTAAAAGGCTACAAGGTGTCGGACTTACCCACAACTGAATAGACAAGTTGAAACCTTAAACAGGACACTTGAAACGTATTTGAAATGAACGGCAGACGATTACCTTATAAAATAGACCCGATGACTTCATTCAACTGAATGTTACCATAGTGTTTGACTCTTAGACCCAATGACTTCATTCAACTGAATGTTACCATACTACCGCACACTATTTGACTCTTATCATGTCACTATTTGAAGTTTTCTATGAATACCCCCATCCCTTGCATATATCCTACTTCACAGGTGATTCTGGCAAAGAAATAGCCTTATAAGTGATCAAGTTTCATCTCTAGAGGCCTCAAAAGAGGATGCAACAACGAGCGAAAAAAGGAAAATTGGATAAGAGTGTATCAAATTGGTGATTTTGCGTATGTTAAGTTGCAATTGCATTAACAAGGGGCACTAGCAAAGATGTTAGGCGAGCTGTATGCTGTGTATTATCGATAATTTCCAGAAGATGTTACTCGCTAGTCAACCAACGTTTAGCTACAGAGAACAAACAGTGAGGCTTTAATACTCATATGATAAGCTAGACTTTCATTAAATAAAAGTCAAAGTGTTAGGATGCAGTTTGGCCTTTTGTTATTGGACCAGTGATTTTAACCGCTGAGGTTTTTCCAAGTTCCAACGACTATATACGTGCATGGAGTCTTTAACAAATCCAAGATGAATGATAAATAACAAATAATACCTCAAATTTCTCTTTTTCGTTTTTTTTCTGGTTCTCGGCTCCAAGTGACTGCAAATCACCCCCAATAGATTGCTCTGAAGCAATTGCTTTTCCACTGCTAATTTTCTAGTTTTTTTAATAATTTATTTATCTAAACATCCAGGACAGGAAAATGAAAATGCAATTCACAAGCTTATGCCCCCTCAAGATTCACTCGAGTGAAAATAGAAAGACAAAAACGGATTGCTCCATTGATGAAGAATGCCAATGAAGCTGCTTCTCATTAGGCTACTTTTAAGTGAATATTTACATGCAAAATTATGATACAGATTTACAGAGTTCCCATTGACGAAACTGATGTTACATTTGAAAGAAATTGTATGGAGGTATCAATGTAGCTCCTTTGGCAGCGCTAAAAACACAAAATTCTCAGGTCATGAGATGCCTACATGTACAAAAATGATTCTGCAGCAAGTAGATAAACAAAATATCAGGTCGGTTGAACAAAGAATATTTCAGCGTAGAATGATTTTAAATCATTGGAACTAGTATAATAACTCAATATAAAGGCTATAAAATGCATGCATTTCTCTAAGAATAGTTGCCTCTAGCATGGTTAATGCCACTTATAGCTATTAATTAACGGGAACTTCGTGCTCTACAACTAGCAGCTATCAGAAATTTCAAGCTTTTCTGGTGTTTCTGAGTGAATCTAGTTAAACTATGGTCGAAGGTAGGTAGACCAAAATTCAAGAATTTGGCGCACCTGAGACTATCTAGGCAGTGCCATCCTTCCCAGATATTAAATCCCAACAGAATGCTGTATTATTTGCATAAATAACTGCTGGTGTTCCACCCTTCAGGTAAGTAATTGCATATCTGCATGACCAGGATTAGGGATAGGGGATTTAAATCAAAGGCCTCAGAGATTCCATGATACTAGCAAAGGAGGGACGTTTCCAAGGCTCACTGCAGGAAACAATTTGTATGAGAGCAATGACAATAAAAGTTAGAAAAACATACAAACCATCAGGCCCTGTGGCTGAATGGGAGAAGAAGATTAAAACCTCTTCCATCACCAATCAACCTTGGTGGATCCTATAAGCTCTCCAAAAAACACATCAATAAATAAAGTAGACTTTGAACTCACTTTCCCCAGCAAGCCTCAATAAGGCCAGCTACTTGTGGATTTACATCAGGTGGAATCTCAAGCCTTTTCCCCTTGAAACCAACAGCTGCAACAACCTACAAGATAGGCATCTTCTGCATAATTCCCAGATCTAATAATAGAAACAAAACTGCTAAGATGATGACGGATAAACTGTGCAAATACATGGGAACACTGATTCTGGATCAATTTTCCCAACAGTTGGGCTGCAAGCCGACATTTACTTGGGAAGTTCACATATTCCCCTCACTGAAGTTGGATGGTCGAATGACTTAATAAGCTTCTTAACGTTCATGGATACTCACTCCTGAAAATGACACCCTGAATTTGGGCCCCAAGCTCAGCCTATTGCTAGAGTGGACAGTAAACAGACTAGTGAGGACAAAAAGGATTGGATCAATTGAAGAACTTGTACCAAATTCGTGTGCATCAAATAGCAGCATTCACCCAACACCGATTCTTGTTGGAAAGAAAACGACCAATATGTTGTCTAACTGTCAAAAAATTTTGAACTGGTTTTATGCATGAAATATCAATTATTTCATTATCACCTCCCCTGATTCAGTTTCCCATATAAAACACGCATAAAAAGTCAACTAAGAATAAAATGTCACTCCATTAAGAATGTACAATGTCAAATGAAATAAACTTAAGAATACAAACTTGTGCTGGATTTAAATTGCTCCACGGTTGTTGCAATGTCACAAGTTCCCACAAGATGACACCAAAGCTGTATACATCTGCCTTCTCATTTGATGGTTCATCACGAAGAACTTCTGGTGCCATCCACTCTGGCTGATAATTAGGACAGGCGTGCACAACTTCATAAAATTGCAAACAGCATATCCATAACAACTTAAAACAAATAAGACAGTTGGCAAGTAAGAATCACTTACTGTTCCTGCCGCTGACTTTGATGAAAGAAATGTATTTGCTTTTAATCGAGAAAGGCCAAAATCACAAACCTGATCAGGTCAAAGAAACGAATAAAAGAGTTATGGACAATAAAGAGGATGTCCTAGACAAAGTCACAAAATAAATATCACAACTTGATTGAAGTGAAAATCTACACATCATATCATTCAAACAGCAAAACAAGATTATTACTTGAGAGATATATTAGACATCCATACCAGTACACATGAAATGAATGAACTGTTGTATGAATTTCTTATTTTGATCGTCTTGCTTCAGAACAATCTCTACTGACAATCACAAAAGGTTTAATTCTACGAGATTAAATGAATGAAAACTGAAAACAATGCTTAAAAGAATATGTTCCGAGTTAAACAGCCATTAAATAAACATAATGGCCATCTCTAGCAAGCCATATCTAGAGTCAACTGTCTAACCTTTACTGTATACTTTCTGTCAACCAAAAGATTTGGAGATTTTAAATCTCTGTGGACGATGGGAGGGTTACGTTTATGAAGATAATTCATGCCTTTTGCCTGTAAATTTGAAAGGGACCTGATTAGTTTTGATAGACAAGATCGAACACGTTGGCAAGCTAAGATAGATTAGCTTGAACGAAAGACAGTGACCATGTTAGTAAAAGATCATACCACATCATAAGCCATATTCAGTCGACGTCTTTCATCTAACACCTCTGTTGCACCAAGCTTATGCAAGAACCTAAACAAACTACCTCTGCATGACAAACCACAGATTTTAGTCAAACCGCAAGGTAAAGTTCATTTAAATGCATAAAAAAAATCAGTAATGATGATATTTCTCTGTACATTCCACACTTGGAGAAAAATAAAGCAAAGGAGCTGTTGATAGGGAGAAAACCCACAACCTTGATAAATATTCAGTCACTATGGACAAATATGGGGGCTGCGTCACAGCACCCATGAAAAGAACAATATTCGGATGCCGAAGACGTTTCATTATCGAAACCTAATAAACAAAAACAACTATACATATCAAAACAAAACCCAAGGTTGCTGCCAAAAGCTCATGCTACATTTCATCAACCCTCACCTCCCTCAAGAATTCCTTGACGCGTTCTGCATGAAAATCTTGCTCCATCAGAATTTTAACAGCAACATCCTGTATTTGAAACAATTATTGAGAGAAGAAAAAGGATAGGGAGGTAAAAGATGAGGCAATAAAAAGAATATCCAAATACAAAGTTAACAGGTTAAAACATCTTGAGAAGGTACCACATAACAAACTTAAAACAATTGAGATAAAAGCTAAAACAAAATGCATGGTTTTATACCAATGTATCAGAAAAGATGGAACCAAATACCAAATTTCAATTTTTCACTATCAGGAAAAAAAAAAACTAGAGAAAAACATAACAGGTCTCTCCCAGTCAGGTATACTAGCTGGAAATCTAGCAGTTAGGATTAGAGTACCACACATTGAGGCCCGTGTTCATTAAAAGCAAGAATCGCAACCTGTTACTAGGTTGGTTAGCGTGCAAACAAATAAAGAATATAATATTTTAAACAATCAGAATCTCCACGCCCACAATAAAGGAACTTCTTGAAATGAATTCATCTACTGTGAACCATGGCAAATCATGGATTTTAAGTGACATTACTTCATTCCAGATGACATTGATTGGCAATCTTCACCACCAAATGTGCAACCACAACTCACACATTCCATTACATGTCAAATGTTACATTAATAAGAAACAGAAATGAATAAAAGCACAGCACTTCTTCATATATTTCTACATAGATAATGTGTATGATGTGCGAAGCACTTTACCGAGCCATGCCATTCAGCACGATGGACTGTCCCAAAGGAACCTGAAAAGAAATTCAATTTCAGTCACCATGCCACAACCTCCCACAAGGGCCATTAGCTAATAGTATTTTAGCAGACAATACTGTTTTTCTAAAAGAAATGACCACAACAACACTCTACCTGCTCCAATTTTCTCTTTCAAAATAAGATCACTCCAAGGGATGTCCAAGTCCTCCACATCAAGTGAAAGTTCTTTACTTGCTTTACTAGATACCAGTTGCCTGCTGTCAAGGAACCTCGAATCTTTAACAGTATTCACTATCTGGTCACACAATGATAAAATTGGTTGCACATCCCTCTGCCTGGTGGGTGGGATATGCTTAACAGGGTTTTGCTCTTTGACCACGCCCAGTAATTTTTTAGCATTTTTTGAAGGATTATATGGTCTAGAAAGTTGGGTGTCTCTTTCTTGAACACTTGTATGAGAAGCTCTCATTTGAACAGGTAATTCAGACATTACAACATTACTTCTGCAATGACCAGACTGGTCAATTTGTTGAGGATGCGTAGAGATTCCAGATTCTTTTTCAGTGGCAGCACCTGAAATACAACACCAAATGGAATTTATAGTTGCATCTTATGTTGCAATGCAATGGAACTACTAGCCTACCCCTTCGGTAAGGGCACACTTAGCACAGAAGCAAAGGATAAATATTGAAACAAGAAATCCAATAAATTGCACGTATAAGATGAGAGAATTCTTTCATGGGAACAGAATAGGAGAACTGTTAAAAAGTTCTCCACCAGTGTGAGCTAAGACATAATCCTCATGAACTAATTCAGTACTTAAGCATGCAAAAGTGAAAAATCATCAATCTTCTTCACATCACAATTGCATACTACGAAGAAAGGAATCAAACCGCAAAACCAGGAAAATTTGGATTTCAACAAGGAACTCAATTATGAAATATGGAAATAAATCTCAGAGACCCTAAAATTCAACAGTTTGAGACCAAATTATGTAGGTTAATAGAGTGCAATACAACAGTCTGGAGCATTCTTCTAGTGGGTTGCATAAATCTTTCTAATAATTGCGTCATTGCAAACAAGGTACTCTCAAAGTGACAAGATCAAATAGAAATCAAATAGTTGAGATGATACGGCTTCCTACAAGTATCCTATGTCATGAGGCTTTAGTATTTTGGTATGATTTCTTATCCTTTTGGTTAGAATGTCAAAGCCTGTTCTGAAATGTGAAGTATTAACTTTTGAAAACAAATAATTAAACCCATAAGTTCCAAGAGGTTTATGCAGTACCACTAAAGGATTTAGCATCACATGAATAGAAATGAGGAGTAAATCAAAATGAGAACCCAACATTCAGTACTATGTTTGGTACTGATTAACCAGATACAACATAGGCACCAGTAACGACAAAAAAGTATGCACACAAGACAAGCAGAAAATAAATAGAGACTATAAACTAGAGACAAACCAACAGAGTCATTTGGGGTTCACCTATAGACGCATCACCTGCTGAAGTATCATCAAATACAAGATTGAGTAACAGAGCGTCTGAAAAATAATCTTTGGCCAATGACCTGTAATCAATGCCAGGTTCAGCTGATTTCATCCAGGGAAAGCGCAATGGAGAAGAAACTGAGATGGAAGAAGGACCGTTGAGAAAGGAATTTGGCTCGCATAAACAACCCGGCTTCCCTACTAAGTCAATTAAATATTCTCTGAAATAGAAGAAATATACTTTGTAACATATCTGCTAAAGATTATGGCTACAAGAAACAAACTCCTAGAGACCACCCGGTACAGTTTGATTCAATAGATTAAAAAACTTTCAAGGAAGAAGGAAAAAAATTGATTAAAATACAAAAAGAAACAAAAGCAAATCAAAATTCCAAATTCCAAAAGAATTTTTGTTCATTTAGCTCCCTACAAAAAGCGAAAAATGCATGTGTTTGACAAATGCAATGTTTATTTTTTATTTATCACATGCTTTTTTATTAATCAGGTGGTTTTACCACTATAAGTACTTGTTAAAAACCCAAATTTTTAGTTGGTCTAGAAGATTGTAACATTAAAATTCAAAAGAAGCTGCAGTTAAATATTTGTGACTCTCAGGCACAATTGTATCAGCAAGGTAACAACAATATCCTGGGATAAAAGATAGAATGTAGTGGCTCTGCTTGACAGATAAACCATTCGATTCATTTTGCATATATTAGAAACATATGTCATAAAAGCTAATGAAGAGTACCTGTCAAAACCAAAACGTACAAGACATGAGGTAGCTTCATTTCTTCTACAATATCTGCACCCCTTTGCAATTCGACATGGTAGTTCAATGGTATCAGCTAGCACCTACACAACAAATGATCGTCAATCAACTTGGCTTTTTTCCTATGAATATAAAGATATGCTACAAAATGCCATGTACGAAAATATGAGGAGTACCCTGTTACGGTCATGACATACTCAAGATGCTAGATCTCAGCTAAAAAGTTAAACAATAAGCCAGAAAACCAATCAGCAATTAGATTTTCAAATAGAAGCTACCTTAAATAATAAAGCTCGGTGTCTACATAAGCCAACAGAAAGGCTGCATATAGGGACCACACTGGATCCTAAGCAATCTTTGAGATCATGACTACATTCCCTCCAAATCGAAATCAAACCATCTTCTTCCATGGAAGCTGATCCCCTTATGGTAACAACAAATATGATAAACAAAGTATTCCATAAAATTGCACTAGAAAAAACAGTTTAACCTGCTCTAGTTACAAAAATAACTCACCCCATGCGATTGCATACAAGTTTTGCCAACTGATCAGCTACCTCTTCTGTTGTTATACAGCTGCAAGAAATGTTATGAACTCTAGTTTGAAGTTCTTTCAAGCCAGGATCACTATGTCGATCAATCAAAACCACTTCCAATGAAGGATTATCACTTGCATTCACAGATTTTAGACAGTCGATAGATGGGATGTGACTACTTTCTTGCGGATCGGTGCACACAGTCCATAAATATGGATCCATTCCATGAATTATGTAAAAGCCATCAGGAATTTTGTCATAGTATGACAAGCAACCATTCACCTGATGCACATTGAATAAACACATAAAGCGTTTTAATCTGGATAACAATACAACAACCATGAAAAGATGCAAGCCCGTCTAACTTGGAATCAGAGAGGAACCATAGAAATAATGTCTCCAAAAGAAAATCAGTAGTAATGGTCCAAAGAAATAGAAAGGACAGCATGATCCTTTCTTTCCTATGTAGAAATTAACGGGAAAGTAACTAAACTAAAATACTGAAAGGTTACCGGTTGGAGCGTTCAATTCACGTAATATCACTAATAGCACTAGCAATGATCATCAAGAAAATAATTTTACCTTCCAACAGCATAGTTACATATTTCATATAGATGGATAATATGACATGGATGTTGATATGTGGAGTATGAACAAGTATCAACCTTTGTCCAGTCAACATCCCTCCACCTATTTCAATCACAGAGCTACCAATAAAATTACAGTAGCCATTTCTTGACAAACTATGTGAAACCACTTCTTTCCAATTAATTTTGACAGGCATTTCTCTTCACCTGAATTAAAATGCATGCATATCCAAACCCAGCAACTAGAGAATTCAGAACTGAAAATTGACTAAGTATTCCCATCAATAAAAATACCCATGTTAAAAATGTCAAATGAATTCATAAAGTCATCAGCATAAGTAGTTTAAATGTATGGATCAGAAATTAACCTGTCAAAACACGCATATGTAAGCTGCATACGTTCTCATACAGAATCATCTATTAAGTTATATTTCCACGTACGTTTAGGAGACATACCCATTGACTCTAATAAGCTGAAAAACCCTACCGAATTCCAGCTTATTAACCATGCAGCCAAAAGCATCCTCAAACCAGCTACCCACACAAGCTTATACAACTACACCAGAACTTCCACAATTCCAAAAACTGATCTAACTGAACTTTTCTCAGAAATCTGTTCGCGGACGCCTTCTAGTTTAGATACAGACACAGGACAGACTATTTACTTCATAAATTCACTCATCCTCGAAAACATAAAATAACAAAAATAAATATGTAAATTGCCTAAAGTTCACAGCTGTAATCGTACCCAAAATCTATGAGACAGCACCTCCGGCGAGTTCGAACTCGAGGAACGCAGCGAAGATTCATCCGCGACCATATCAAGAAAATTCGGATCATCAGCACAAGTGGCTTCCGAAGACAACCTCAACACCAAAGCCAACTGCAACTGGTAACTCTCTTCCGTCTGCTGCGCCCAGCTCTTACCCGAGGATCCCGCACAGGAAACCGTCGTAACATCTACCGCTGTGGCCCTCGCTAAATTGCAGTCCTCATGCATGGAACCTTCGTAAGCTTCAATCTCATTTCCGCCTGCCGTTGACAGAGTCAGCGAATAGCACTCTCCCGACAATGAGCTCTCTTCGAAGCTGCTCCCACTAGACTGTTGCAATCCGACCGAAGACGAGTACAAGTTCATGTTACCAATTCGATTGTACTGCTGATTCGACCTGTGATCAAGCTCCCTATCAAAGCCTCTCTCTGACTTGAATTTGCTGTTCTTTGACTCGCTTGAAACCGAGGAGTCGTAATACGGAGGAGGCGGCGTGCTGCCTCGCTGTTCGTCTGGGAACTGGTTGAGAAGGGCGTAGCTGGATCTCTGACCCGGCATTTCCATGTGGCGATCTGTGTTAAAGGCTTTACTTAGCTCAATAGAAGCGTAAAAACACTCGAAAAGACCGCCATATTCAAAAGAGGCAAAGAGAGAGGTCTGTCACAGGTGAGCTGAACCTGGAATGATTTTCTTTCTTTAGAATTTTTTATAGAGACCGCTTTCTGTTTTTCTTTTTTCTTTCTGTCACTAGAGTTCATTGTCAGGAGGAAAAAGGAATGCGGATGCGTTTTATTCGGTGGCGTGATTGTAATATACAGTTATCCACCTAACTTTTTCTTAGGTAGAATAGAATGAATGTGAAGAATTTCGATATATTTCCTCTTAAACGATAAAAAAAGAAATTTTTAATTTAAAAAGTTTAAGATGAAGGTAAATTAATAAATAAATATTACTTAATATATTTTTTTAATAATTTTTCTCAATACAAATTATTTCTTGTAATCTTAACCTTCTTTTTTTAGTATATATTTTTAATAATTTTTCTCAATACTAATTATTTCTTCTAATCTTAACCTTCTTTTTCTTATATCCTAATAATAATATTTTTATATTATTAATAAAAATTGTTATAAGATTAACAATAAAATAAAAAATTTTAATAAATTTTTTATTAATGAAAATATAAATATATAAAAACTATTCTTTAATTGTTTATACATATTTTTATATAAATAAATAATTTTTAAACATAAATCACATATAATCGAAAAATTTTATTAAATAATTAATAATCACATTTTATATAATTAATAATAAATTGCATGTAATTAATAATAAAATCATAAAACTTTTATTAAAAATTTATTATTTTAAAATGAAAAATATAAAAAAATTATTTGTCACGATTGTGAGTTGAACAATTCACAACCGTGACTTTTCAATTGGACATGATTGCTGTTTTAAAATTATAGCATTAAACCTCTTGCAACAATCATTTTAATATCAGGGGTATAATAGTCATTTACTATACATTACATCTCATTCCATCTATCTTTCAAACATATTTCATTACATTATATTATGAACCCTTACATTCCTCCCAAATAACTTATCACTATATTATATTTCATTCCATTATAAACTGTTTCTTTCCGTTTCATTCTACTTCATTGATTAACATCCAACCAAACAGATTCTTAATAACAAAGAAATGTCAAGTAGGTAGTTTGGTCAGTTTTTTTAGGCACGTTCAAATTTGTAACACATTAGTTGAACGTTGATTGGCTCCGCCACTATTCTTTCTACTAAACGTTGATTGCGTCGTTGTTCCATTCGCTTATAAAAAAAATGGTATATGCATAAATATGTCTAACAACGGGTGAGTTGTAACAACTAGCATTTTGAGGGATTGGTTTAATAAGTTTATTAATAATTGTTGCATGTTTATGTTTTGTTATTTCTGTTATTACGTTTTGTTATCTCTGTTGTTCTGAACTAAGAAAGAGAGATTGTAAAACCCACAAAACTATTACAAGTTGGAAGGCGGCGTAAGAAGAAAATATGATTACTACTTTCCCCTTAAATCTTCTTTCTTCTATTCTTCTCTTCCATTCCAATCTTTGGTTCGTTACATATTTGGTATTAAAGCAGTTCTGTCTTGGAACCTGGCATGTAGAAAAAAACATCACCATGGTAAGACACTCAAATTTGGAAGATCGAGTAAATTCTATGGAAGAGCAAATGAAGGGTTCCTTTGGTGAACTACAGGAGAATATTGAACAACGATTCTCAAAAGAGGATGCCATGGATACTAAACTATAGACTATAACAACCCAAATGGAGGAGCTTTTCCGCCTTTTCAAGGCTCAAGCAGAAAATAAGGTCCCTAAAGTGCAGTATGATCTAAGAGATAGTAAAATTGGGCATTGGGGAGGTGTTGGTATCCTACCGACTCTAGAGGACAGGGGAGTTAAGGATGGTAGAGGCGAAGGAGTGGCAACAGCTGGCTTGTAGAAGGGAGTATCAAACATATCAGTGTTAATTGAACAGTCATGAGGACATAAAATCTTATTCCAAGGCTTGATTTTCCTCACTCAGATGGTGCAAAACCAAGGAGCTTGATTAGGAGGTGTGAGAAATATTTCTGAATCTTTGACATTACTGAAGAATGTAAGGTAGAGGTGGCCTCAATGCATTAAGAAGGTCAGGTAGATGTGTGGTTTTAGGGTTGGGTGTGAAAACGATCTAGAAGGGGGTTGAATAAATCTTTTAAATTTTTCACAAAGTGCTACAAAACAGAGAGTTAAAACACACAAGACAAACAAAAACAAATCGAAATATAAAAGAGTTGAGAAGAAAGGAACACAATATTTATAGAGGTTCGGTGCCAAGACCTACGTCCTCTACCTAAGCTCCCATTTAGGATTTTGTTAAAACTCTTTACTATACACTTTTTAGTTTAGTGTGAACTCTTCCAATCAACTTGACTTCCGGCTCAAGGTATACCTTACAGACGATTTGTTTTCTTGGCACAAATCCTACCTTCCAAGCGATTCTTCTCTAATTACTCAACTCACAATATTAACAATGATAATAATGAAGTAGTAAAGCTCAGTATAGCTGAATACAATCAGGATATGCTATGAAAGCAATATGAGAGCAATGAGAGAATAATTTTGCACTATAGAAAGTATGCTTCTTTTAGGACTTGTGTAATCATTCCTCTGAAGTAAAATAATTTATTTGCAGGCTTCAAGATGTTAATGGACGTTGCAGAACTCTCCTAGCTGTTGTAGAATGCTCTTAGCCATTGTATAAAGATTTTCTCCCGTTTGAAATCAATTGACAAATTCAAATTTTGTTCAGCTGCAACTGATAGTCAACTAGTCGGTGTGTAATAGTCGACTAGAACATTATAGTCAACTTGTCTTCCGAATGTTAGTCGACTAGCACAAACATTTTTCATGAATTTTTCAGCTCCGCTCTTCCAATAGTCGACTAATAGCATGATAGTCAACTAGTCCATTTATCCAACTAACAGGTCTGATTGATGATAGTCGACTTACAACATGATAGTCGACTTGTCTAGTTATTTAACTGACAAATCTCATAAAATCTCCAATCTTTGATGTTGAGATACATATTTGAATTCTTCAAGCAAGATCTTCTCATGACTTCCACGTTGTTTAATTCTGATACTCATTATTGCAATCTTGATCTTCATAAATCGACTTTATTTAATTTTCATCTGACTTGTAATTCATCAAGAACATAATAGTCAACTTGAGCCAGCATTAGTCAACTAGTGTTCCATCAACTTCATTTTAATCCAATTAACCTGAAATTGTTTCTTAACCATTTCTTTAATTTTTATTATTATCAAAACATAGAAGAATTTAATTTGTCAACCTCCATTGGTCCAACAATCTCCCCCTTTTGTATAACAAAACATTTAGAAATTGTTTAAGAAATTGAAAAGAAAGAAAAAATTGATCTAAGGTTTTTATGCCTTGTCTTGTTGGTTAGATTGTCTCCCCCTTAATCAATGAATCAATAAACTCAAAATCCATAATTTTAATCCTAATTTTAATCCAACAATTTTGATCCAACAAACAAACAACAATTTTGTAACTCCTCCTTTTCAATTTGATAAATCCGTATGTTTCTCCCCCTTTTTTGTCATAATCAAAAAAAATCATAACACATATTAAAAAGGAACATAATATAATTGAAGAAACCAAACATTCACAAAGATAGTCAAACA
>JAOSBO010000004.1:31800146-31811719 GCA_027563915.1 Erythroxylum rotundifolium
TCCAATGATCTAAGAAATGCAAAATTTTGCAGTTCCTGGGTAATGATTTGGTGTTTACGTCTCTCGTCTTCCCCAAATCTAAAAAGCATTGAAAACATAATTTTAGATGACGTTCCTTTGACTGGTAACAAAATGCTTAAATCCTTTCTCTTCAACAGTGTAGAGAATGTACCTTTGAGAGCATGTTGCATTTGCTAATCTAGCTTACTAGTTTAATGTTAAAACGGTTCTCAAAATGGTAAAACGCTGGACTTTCAGTGTGATGTTTGAACTTAAAATTCAAGGAGATCGCAATGTTAACGATCCCTCGACATTTTAGCTGCCCCGTAAAGATTTCGACAGAGAGGTGACATTGGGGTGATAAGAAATCGGGCTTGATCTCTTCTTTTTGGGCCCCAAACTTCAAACATTCTCGGCCCCACTTTGGACTTTCAATGTCTATGTATCTTCGGGAGCACTTGGCCCCACTTTGTACGCTTGACAGCCACCATCTCTGAATTACTTATAGATTTGATCATATTTTATTATGTTAATTTTAATTATACTATTAGTTTATTAAAAATTTAAATTAAATTTTAATTTTAGTTATGCTCCTATTAATTTTATAAAAAAATTGAAACTAAAATAAAACCAAAAAACAACAAAATTAGTTTGAATTTGTCACGACTGTAATACATATTTTTATTTTAAATTTTTAAATAAAATTTATAAGATAAAATTTAAATTTTAAAAATTGATTAATTTATAAAAATTATTTAATTAATTTATAAATTATAAAAATTAAATTAAATGTAAAATGCACATAGCAATAGATATGTACATTTTATCAATTGTTTCTTAAAAATATTTGATAAAATTAACTATTTAATATTAACTTTTATGTATAAAATGACTTATAAAGACGTAACTTTTAAAAAAATTATAAGCACATGAGTATTATATCTTAATACTTTTTGAATATTTTAATAAGAATTTAAAATTTAGATATTTATCTTTACAAAAAATAAGCTTATAAATCAAATTAAAAACATAAAAATATAATAATAAAAAATTAATCAAATTTTAAATTTAATTTAATATTTTCTGTAATTTATAAATTAATTAAACAATTTTATTAAATTAGTCAATTAAAATAAATTGTTGAAATCAAAATAAATTATTCTACGTAAATATATATTGTATTATTTATTTTCATTTTAAAAGTATTCTCAGTAAAAAAATAGCATATAAAATAAGAACTGAACTTTAGAAACGTAAAAAAAAATTTTAAAAATCAAAGACTAAAATAAAAAGTACAAAGGAGTGTTTAATTAGTCCTTAATTGAATTATCTTCGTATATATGAGTCATGATGATTAAAAAGAAGGGATCCAAAAATGTTTTACCGACTTTTATTCGGGCAAATAATAAGTAGGTTATCTTGATTGCATAAATCCGGCGTATTCGTTAGCTACTTCGGGCATGGTCCAAATAATGCAAATTTTGTCCGCATGTACACCACGTACGTTCCTTGCTCCTGCTTTCCTTCTTTTGCCGAACTCATGAATTGGAAGCCCATGCAATGACAGTTTACATTAGAAATTGATCTGAATGGGACAAGTCCACTCACAAAGGCGGGAGCATCGAAGATATTAAATTAAACAAACACAACCAAGTTCAATTTAATCTCACTAAAATTAAAATGAGATAAAGGGATTCCAATGGTTGCAGAATTTTATTCAATCTCATATTAATATGATGCCAAGATGATGAATACCGACGACTTCGAGTATTTACGCGTGGCATCCCCTAATCAAATCATTATGTCTGTAACATAGTTTATTTTAGTCGTGCCTTTAATTAATGAATGTCATGCGATAGGAAGCTAATTTTACCTTTATTTTTAAAACAAAGTCAGCTTAATCGTCACTATAAACAGTACGCACGTTATGTCCATAGCCTGATAGCCACTTAATAAAGTAGACCAGGTAATCCAAGCCGCCACTTGCATGGAAAAGTCATCAAGCACTCGATGTGGTGAAGAGACGGCTGAGTTGAAATGTGTTCAGCGCGTTCGTAACTTCATATGAAACACCATTCACTTGTTAGTTCTAAAAGTGATCAAATCCGGAAGCCTAATCATAGTTCAGGAGCGCCATCATTGCTAATGAGGACTGTTATTGCTAAGAAACTAGCGAGATCAATGGATCATTGTGGTCTCTTTCCGATTTACTAGAAAAACTGCATGCTGTTGTATTCTAACGTTAACAATGTGTATGTGCCAACACATTAGTAGAAAAACTTTAATTTATGATGTTGAACAGTATATATTTTGAGGTATAATTGTTCAGTAACGTGATATTACTGAAATATTGAATCCTCATTGAGATTGGGGCCGAGTGATGGGTGCCTTTTTAATCCAAAGCTTAAGTTATTGAGTTAATATAAAATATAAATTGGCTCTTTTTCCTTACATGTTGCATGCATTTTACCTTGTAGTTATATGGAAATTGCTGTCTCGAAAATAGATCATCCAAATTTGTTATATGGCAGTATAAGTAGAAGGAAAAAATTTGGTAATTATTGTAATAGTTAATGGGCAAACTTCACCGTACGAGGCTCTTTCACTTCAAGGTAGGAGGAGAGTCATTAATTTTACAGACCCTTACCTTTTCACTTTTCAAAGTGTCTGTATCTGACTTTTGAATCATAAATGAGTTTGTGATGTTAGGAGGTTACTTGTCCATTTCCTACCCAATACAACTGAGTAAAGTCTTTTGATGATGGCAATTCATAAAGTTGATTATTACTAAACCATGAGTCATACATCAACACTGTTAAATACGCCTATTTTCTTAGTGGAAGTACTGTGGGTCTATAAACCCCAAATTAAGATTGCCCGTTGGCGTCATAGTCCAACAAAATGACGGCTAAAACCTTCCATAGCAACGTAGGCATTTTGAAAGCCAGGAACTGACAGGTTTACTGGTTGAACATGCGAATTCATGATCATCATTTGATTTCAAGCACCTTGCACTTCTTAGGTACAGCTAGTAATGGCTCAGACTTGCGACTTGTGACCCCTATCTTCTCATTCATATCCATGGTGGTTCTATCAAAGCCAGCCTCAAGTTCCCAGTCAAACTCGTGAAGCAATGATCCGAGAACAAGGTGAAGGGCTCTAGTGGCGAGAGGCACACCTGCACACATCCTTCGACCAGCTCCAAAAGGCATGAGCTCGTAGTGCTGACCCTTGAAATCAACATCTGAGCCAATAAACCTTTCAGGCTTGAAGACGAAAGGCTCTTCCCAAGCATCTGGGTCTCGTCCAATGGCCCAAGCATTGACCAGAACTTGTGTGTTCTGGGGGATGAAATATCCCATGAAGTCGGTGTCTTGCATTGCTCTTCTTGGTATTAGGAAAGGGATTGGAGGGTGTAATCTCAGTGTTTCCTTTACGACAGCTTGCAAGTATGGAAGATTCTCTATGTCACTCTCTTGAACCCTCTTGTTTGGTCCAACCACTTGAGCAAGTTCAGCTTTGGCCGTGGCTAGAGATTCGGGGTTTAGTAAGAGCTCTGTCACTGCCCACTCAACGGTGCTGCTTGTTGTTTCTGATCCTGCTATGAAAATTTCCTGGACCACATTCACATTTATTATACAGATTACAAGTCATGTGTTAGTCAACGACAACTATAGTATCTGGTAATCATTCAAGAGAATTATGTATTCCTCATTCTATACCCTACTGAAATTAAACTTCTCCAACTTCACTCAAGTTTGCAGTAAAATACCAAGAGTTCTTACCAATATAAAAACGTTGA
The DNA here is from genome assembly GCA_027563915.1 of Erythroxylum rotundifolium. Taxonomy (NCBI): domain Eukaryota; kingdom Viridiplantae; phylum Streptophyta; class Magnoliopsida; order Malpighiales; family Erythroxylaceae; genus Erythroxylum; species Erythroxylum rotundifolium. Next base: position 31,803,949 of record JAOSBO010000004.1, read on the forward strand.
CATCTCTCTCAGATAGTTTTTCTGGTTCGTCCCTGCCATTGCCTTGAAAATCGAGCAACACATCCAAGAAATCTTTCCTCCGAACTAATTCCTTCCTCGAAGCTCTCTCTTCCATTCTCTCTTTCACGTACTTGTTGGCAATATCAAGTGCTTTCCCAAGATCTCTCTCCATGTTTCTCTTCAATCTTTGTGGGTCTAACGACTTGAAAATTGGAAAAAAATCAGCCATATTTGCATGTCCCGACCACTCCATCAATCTCAAAATGGCCGTGAAAATCTCTGACCCTTCCTTAGACTCCGGATCAATCACATCCCTCGACAACATCAGATTTCCAAGCAAATTAAACGCCGTGAAGAACACAAACTTCCCGACATGAATTGCCACGGGTTTCCCAAACTTATCTCTCGACTCCTTCTCAATCCACTCCAACATCTGATCCACACATCTCCTACGTACAGAGACTGTCTCGTTGATCCGCTTGTTCACTAACATGTCAACCGTAACCAGTCGCCTAAGAACTCGCCAGTAGGAGCCATATGGTGCTAGGGCGAGAGAACCCTGATCGTAGTCACGGGCACGCATGGTTTCCGTCACCATGCGGTCTGCGAACAAGCGGTCATGGTTCTTAAAGAGCTCGCCGGCAGTTTTTGCCGACAGTATCACCAAACTGTTCATGGCACCAAGACTTAGCCAAACCACGGGGCCATATTTTTGTCTCATGTTGGCTAGGGTACGATGAGGCATAGAGCCAAGGTCGAACAAGTTGCCGAATATTGGCCATCCCGGTGGTCCCGGAGGGAGGCGTTTCTGGCTAGAGGATTTATGCCGGCGATGGAGGAGTAGGAAGAAGGTGGATAATGTCAAAAGGAGAAGAGTAATAAAAATGTTTGAAGACCAATCCATGGAATCCTTAGCCAAAGTAGAAATGAAGTCTTCTTCTTGTCTCTTTGAATGGCTTCACATAATTTATGCGTAGGAAGGGTTACAAAGAGTGAGGTACGTACGTGTATATGTTTACAAAATAAGCTGCATAAAAGTCAAAAAGTACTTGGGAAGTGAACAGAGGAATCACCATGTTAGAACCATGAGAATCGATACCTAATTTAATTTAAGAAATAAATAAAAAATGTGGCCGGCTGAAGGCAGCTAGAGCTAGTTACTTTATTCTTATTTAATTTGATTTCTATCTAGTTACGTGTATGCATCTTACTTTCTATCTTGACTATAGAAATGACATTACGAGTATTTATCACAGTGTAACCACCAACCATCTAATTTGATTTGCTTTTCAACATTGACGTGACACATACTAGTCGGTCCAGAAAAGGAGGTTTTTATCCTTGTCTTTTTAACATACTAAATGCATCGACCTATCGGTGATTCCTTTTGAGTTTGAGGAATTCGTCACGTAAAAAGCTTTTTGCTGTTGGCCTATTTATCTGGTACTCATAGTTTTACTCACCCTTAAGTTTCTTTTTTGGTGCGCTCTCATGGACAGACTCATATTTCAGTCCTGATGATTTGATTTCACTCCATGATACCACCGCTTTTTTGGATGCTAAAGTCCAGAGAACCGCATCGCTGTTAAGGAAATATGATCCCACTGTATATATTATAAACTAAGCACTTTAGTGCTATTGGTGGATCATTCTTCCAACCCTACCCTATGTTTTAAAGTCTACACCAGAAGCAACCCGGCGTCTAGTATGATGCTTGACTTTTCACACTTTTGTGCCATTTAGTCAGAGAAGATCTCGCGATGTTAAAGCTCCGGAGACCAAATCGTCTGAGCCGTTTTATTTTATCACTTCTAAACCTGTTCCCAAGAACCTCGTCCACAAAATTTACAATAAATAAATGAGTTTTATGGACGATATAATTTGGCACTGGTTAGCTCCGGGGAGTTAGCAAATTACGTTGCCCATTATCCTTTTATCTTACAGCACAGTTAATAAAATATTTTTATCATATTTTATTAAAATTTATGCATATAAATTAAAATTTTTTATTTTAATTATTCTATTTTTATTTTATTTTATTAAAATTTATCTAAATATTCATACATATCCACAAATTCTTAAGTTTGTCTCTGTCTCAATGCCAATGATGCAACGGTTGTGTCTGTGACGCGTCATGCTGTGGTCAGGGATTGTTCCCACCCCAACTCTCGACCAAATAATGGCGGTCCTATCAAGGGCTATCAATGATCACAAGCTTGCCAACTAAGATCTTTGTCTCTCCTCCTTTGTCTATAAACTAAACTTCCTATCAATAATTTTAAGTGGATTGATAGTTTTTACTAACGTGTACTTATGGCAATAACGAATTGAAGTAAATTGTTTTTTAGTCATTGAGGAGCCCTGCATACAGACCCTAATTCATGAATCCAAATAAGTAATGACAAGCTGGATGTTGTCAAATTAATTATAAAATGTAGTACTTCTATACATATTATCTAGCTTAACATCTTTTTTGAAATGTTAGTATGCTCGACATTGTTTACATTATGTTTCCATATCCAGACTTAAGTAGTGGGAGGATTATCTAATTATAATCATTTGTGAACTCAAAACCTAGCAGTAGCATACATTTTATACAAGAACTTAACGTAAAGATCATGTTTATAAAACCACACACACATATATATGTTCAGAAATGGAAGCATAATAAAAACACGATATACCTTCAGCCATTGCCTTTCCACCGAATGCTTCACGATGATCTGTGAAGTTTGGAGCTTCTATCATCTTATACAAGAACTTAACGTAAAGATCATGCTTATAAAACTACACACACACACACACACTTACTCACTCACTCACACACACACACACACATATATATATATATGTTCAGCAACAGAAGCGTAATAAAAACACGATATACCTCTAGCCATTGCCTTTCCACCGAATGCTCCACGATAATTTGTGAAGTTTGGAGCTTCTATTCTCTTCCTTAGCACAACCGATGGTGCCAACAATGCATGGAGAGAATAGGGACCCAAACCAACTTTATTTAAAATGCTTGGCTTCATCTGCCCATCACAGAGGAAGCAACGTCTGCAGATGGCCGATAGCATATGTGTGGATGAATGGGTTTGCATGAAAATGGACCACACCAAATAGTGGTTAGATTAGGTAAGTTAAAAAATCTTACATTCTCCAACTTAGTCCATTTAACCCAACGCAAACATAACAAGAAATCAAATATATGAATCATGACGATAGGTCCTCTTATAATGAGTATTATCTTCTATGTATTACATATATAAAATTTCCCATTACTAGCCCTTCAACTTAATGAACAAACCATATGTTTATTATAGGTCCAACTAAATGACATTTCTAAAAAATAAATCAAAATATGTGTGCACAAAATATATGAGAAAATGCCAAAATTAAATAAGAGTTTCATTAAGGTAACAAATGTACAACAAAATCACATTATGGAACCAAGTCCCATTTACACTACGTGATCCTTAAACTGCTTAGGTGGCATGCCTTTAGTTGAAGGATTTGCAATCATCAAATCAGTGCTAATGTGCTCTATGACAACTTTCCTTTCCTTAACACGTTCTCTTATGGCTAAATACTTAATGTCAATATGTTTACTTCGACGTCCACTCTTATTATTTTTAGCCATAAAGACTGCAGCGGAGTTGTCGCAATACAACCGTAATGGCTTAGAAATTGAATCAACAACTCTAAGCCCAAATATGAAACTCTTTAACCATACACCATGCGAGGTGGCCTCCAAATATGACACAAACTGAGCCTCCATAGTGGAAGTAGTAATCAGGGTCTGCATAGCACTTCTCCAAGATACAACTCCACTAGCAAGCATGAAAATATAACCAGATGTTGATTTCCTTGAATCAATCGCAGCCAGCAAAGTCTGAATCCGAGTATCCAACTACTTCCAAGTTCTCAGTTCGCCTGTACATAAGCATGTAATCCTTTGTGCCCTGAAGATACTTCATAACCTTCTTTGCAGCTTTCCAGTGGTTAATACCTGGATTACTCTGATATCTTCCTAACATTCTAACTGCATATGCAATGTCAGGTCTGGTACAGACCTGAGCATACATAATGCTTCCAACAGTTGAAGCATATGGAATGTTCTTTATGTGTTCCCATTCAAAATCATTCTTTCGGCATTGATTCAAACTGAATCTATCACCCTTCACTATAGGTGCTACACTTAGTGCACAATCTTTCATCCGAAATCTCTCTAAAACTTTGTTGGTATAGGTCTCTTGAGACAAACCCAAAATGTCTCGAGATCTTTCTCTATGGATCTTGATGCCAATGAAATAAGACGCCTCACCCATGTCTTTCATATCGAAATTCTTCGAGAGAAATTGTTTCACCTCATATAGCAAATCCTTATCATTAGTCGAAGGTAGGATGTCATCCACGTATAACACAAGAAAATAAGTCTTACTCCCATTGACCTTCTGGTATAAACACTGGTCTATTGTATTCTCTTCAAATCCGAATGAAAAGATAACCTAATGGAATTTTAAATACCACAGCCGGGAGGCTTGTTTTAATCCATATATGGATTTATTAAGATTGCAGACTAAATGCTCACTATCACTAAAGGAGAATCCTTCAGGTTGTTTCAAGTAAACCTCTTCCTTTAGTTCACCATTCAGGAACGCCGTTTTCACATCCATTTGATGTAACTCAAGATTAAAATGAGCTACTAATGCCACGATCATATGAAGGGAATCTTTCTTAGATACAGGAGAAAATGTCTCCGTGTAGTCGATTCCTCCCCTTTGAGTGAACCCTTTGGCAACAAGTCTTGCTTTGTGTCTCTCATTGTTGCCTCGTGAGTCTTTCTTTGTCTTAAACATCCATCTACATCCAATGGCCTTGACACCATTTGGAAACTCAACGAGATCCCAGACTTGATTATACAATCCATTTCATCTTTCCTAGCATTGTACCAGAAGTTTGATTCCTTAGAACTCATGGCCTTTAAAATGTTTCAGGATCATTTTCGGCTCCAATTTTATAATCCAACTCTTGTAGATACACTATATAATCACTAGGTATTGTCGGCCTTCTAACCCTAGTAAATCTCCTTAATGTTGTATCATCATCCTCACGAAGAACTCGTTGCTCAACCTATTGTTTAACTGGTTGCTCAACTATTTCTGGTTATTCTTCATTTACAACTTGATCTACTGGATAGGCATTAACAACTTATGGAAGTTTAGTAACTGGTTATCCAACACCCGTTTCAACTTGAGGGGTGTGGATGATAATTAATCTATCACTTGAACCAGAGGGTTGAGCTTCACAATGGCCCTTTTCAGAAACAATGTCTGGAAAATGACCACTCCCACTGATCAAGTCATTCTCAAGAAATTTTGCATTTCTTAATTCCACAATTCTAGTGCTGTGATATGGACAATAGCATCTATACCCTTTAAACCTTTCAGCATATCCAATGAAATACCCACTAATGATCCTTGAGTCTAGCTTCTTTTCCTGTGGGTTGTAAATTCTCACTTCAGATGGGCATCCCCAAATGCGTATATGTCTGAAACTCGGTTTTCAACCCTTAAATAACTCAAAAGGTGTCTTTGAGATAGCCATGGTTGGAACTCGATTCAATATATACACTGCCGTCTTAAGAGCTTCAGTCCACAAGAATTGAGGAAGTTTTGTGTTGCTCCTCATACTTCTTACCATGTCTATTAATGTTCAGTTTCTTCTTTCTGCCACACCATTTTGGTCCGGAGAACCAAGCATTGTGTACTGGGCAACAATCCCACGTTCCTGAAGAAATTTCGCAAAAGGACCAAGTGCTTGTCCACTTTCAGTGTAACTACCATAGTACTCTTCACCTTATCTGATCTTACGATCTTAATTAGTTTTCCACATTAATTCGCTACTTCAGCCTTAAACATTTTAAAGGCATCTAAAGCTTTGTCTTTAGAATGAAGTAAGTAGAGGTACGTAGATTGCAAAAAATCGTCTATGAAAGTGATGAAGTATTTTGGACTATTTGTATCTATATCCGGACAACAAATATTTGTATGTATGATTTCTAACAGGTTTGTACTCCTATTGACACTCTTTTTAGACTTGTTAGTTTGCTTACCTTTAATGCAATTCACGCAAGTCTCAAAGTCAACAAAATCCAAAGTACTAAGTACTCCTTCATTTACTAATTTCTTAATTCTCTCAATAGAGATGTGTCCTAATCTACAGTGCCACAACATAGAGGATTCTTCATTCACAACACATCATTTTAATCCAGCAATGACATGCATTGAACTATAGGCATCCTCATTTTGCAATTAAATGGAATAAAGACCATCAGATAATGTACCATAACCAATAACTTTAGATCCATTACATAAACTGAAACCAGAATCCGAAAAGTTAAAGGAAAAAACAAAAGGTACAAGTCTTGATACAGAAATCAAATTTTTAGAGAAATTTGGAACATAAAAGATCTTTTCCAAATACAAAATAAAAGTACTGCTCAAAACCAAACTGCAAGTGTTGATAGCTTCCACATGTGAACTCGTCTTGGTTCCTGAATAGATGAATTGTTCACTTCCCACCGGCTTCCTGAGGTCTTGCATACTTTGTAAAGTATTTAAAACATGGATTGTAGAACCAGAGTCAATCTACCATATGTTATGATTAACATTAACCATATTAGATTCATAACAAACTCATGAAATTTGAGTAACTTTCTTTTCCATCTAGATCTTGAATTTAGCGTAGTCTTTCTTCATGTGTCCCTTCTTCTTGCAAAAGAAACACTTAGACGGTTTCTTTAAATTGGACTGAAGGAGAATTTTCCCTTTTCGCTTGCTTTTCACATCATCCTGTCTCTTCTTTCGTAAAACAGTCAAATTGACCCTTTCACCCTCTTCCATTAACAACCTCTCCTCTTCTTGTACACACATGGTCAATAGCTCATTAATCGACCACTTGTCCTTATGTGTGTTCTAAGAAATCTTGAAAGGACTGTATTATTGAGGCAGAGTGCACAGAATGTAATGCACTAGGAAAGATTCCGATATTGAAATCTCCAACACTTTCAGCTGAGTCACTATGTCCCTCATACGCATGATGTGATCACGAACGCCCTTTATCCCAGTGAGCCTCAAGGATGACAACTGCATAATCAAGGTGCTGGTAAGGGTCTTATTAGATGTAGCAAACTACTCATTAATGGCCTTCAGCAGATCTCTGACATTATTATGCTATTCGACAGAACTACGAATACCAGCAGATATCTTCGTCTTTATGAACATCATGGAGAGGCGATTAGACCTCTCCCACTTTTCATAAAGAGCAACAGCTTCTGGAGTGTTGGTCTCAATCATACTTGGTGATTTGTCCTTCTTAATAGCATAGTCTATGTCCATCCAGCCTAAATAAAGCAAAATTCTCTCCTTCCATACCTTATAGTTGTCACCTCTTAATTCGGAAATGTCACACTTAATATCAGAAATATTGATTGTCTGAGTAACTACAAATTAAGAAATAAAAATATATGCTTATTAAATATATATAATTCAAGGACAAAAATAATTCAAGGTTTACCAATATAAATCATGCATTTAACAGATGAATTTAGTAACATAAGACTTGCCTATGGGCTAAAGTTCTACTCAATTAGATTCATCTAAACTTTATGACAAAACTATTGAATTATGTTCCTTTTCTTAATTCCTGTGGGTAGATTAAGAAATATAATCCGATATTTTATCCTAATTAATCATACAAATATAAC
>JAOSBO010000004.1:31824933-31836855 GCA_027563915.1 Erythroxylum rotundifolium
AGTGTCTGCAACTTTACTATGACCATTATGGATGAGCCATGAAATATAAGCTGCAAAGTTGTCCATGTCTTCTTTATTGTTGAGGCTGCTGCAATTTTTGAGAAAATTAAGTCATCTACAACTTGTTGTATAAAGAATAGAGCCTTTAAATCTTTTTTCTTGTTTTCGCTCAGCCTAATCTCCTCATCCTGCTCATTATAGCCATATTCCACGAAGTCCCGTGACTCTTGTGACTTGAATAATGTTCTCATTTTGATACTCTAGAATTCATAGTTGTCTCCTTTGAAAACTAGTAAAAAAGGTTAGGCTATACTGCAATGCTATTGTTTTTTAAGAAAAAACGACCAAAGCTGCTTTAATAACAAATGTTTGTTTTAAAAAAATTATTACTGCAAAAATAAAGGAAAGAAACAAAAGTTCTGCATTTTTTTTAAGAAACAGAGGATAAATACTATTTATTCAATGCACAGTCAAAAAAAGTTGGAATGCCAATTTATAGGCTAACAAATAACTAAACGTAGAAAATTAAACTACTGATAGATATTCATGTTAACTAAAAATGCTAAAAAATCTCTAATTAACTAGCTAACTAATCAACTAATTTTGAGAGTTTGTTGGGTGTTTTTCTGCAATTTTTGAATCATATTTCCTGCAACAGATTTTGAATCATATCTCCAACAGAGGGACGATTATATTTTTGATAGTGCAACTTAACCTTATTTCTTGTCTAAGCTTTTTCAAATATTAAAACATTTAAGTTAGTCAAACTTTGCTATTCACTTTATGATAATAGTTTTATTAGTGAAAATCTTACATGGCATCTAAATTAGATATGCACATCAAAGACTTAGTAAAAAGGTTTAATAATTGAAAGATTGAAATAAGAAACCATAAATTAAATTATTAAAAATTATATTTGTCCCTTATTTTAGATAAATACATACCCCTTCTTGGTATTTGACGGCTTATATTGGGATTTATCTATGATGCGTAAAGTCATTAAATTTAATTTTAGATAATTATCTTGAAACATAAGAAATTATCTTGTATGCCTTTACATCACTACAACAAAAAGGGGAAAAGGATTTTTCTTGGCTAAAGGTTGATATTTAGCGACAATTTTAAAAATTGCCGTTAGAACTCTACCTTTTAGTGACGATTTCCAAAATCGTAGCTAAAAGGTTGAGTTTTAGCGACGATTTTTAAAATCGTAGTTAAAAAGTAGAATTTTTGCGATGATTTTTGAAAATCGTAGCTAAAAGATTGAGTTTTAGCGACAATTTTAAAAATCATAACCAAAAGATTGAGTTTTTGCAACGACTTTTGGAAATCGTAGCTAAAAGGTTAACTTTTAATGACGATTTCTAAAATCTTAGCGAAAACTCAACCTTGTATGTTTAGTTGTTATAGAGTTTTCATCTTGTCAATTTATGATATAGTTTGCATTGTTAATCATGTTTTTATCTGGGTTGTTTGATTCAAGAAAACTTGATAAACACATAATGGAAGAAAGTTACAGAGACTATGGAGGACTAAACGCAAAGGACAATGTCCTGTTCGGCGCTGCCGCCAAGTTCTTCGTCAAGTGACTCTCCTCCTCCACAGGAAACGGAAAGAAATGACGATGCAATAAGTGCATCGCCCCTTCTCAACTCTAACTCTATGCTCGATAATGATTCATCAACCGTTGATGGGAACACACCCCACCACCTAACAACAGGACGCCTCCACCGTCCAATGGTAACACGCCACTGTCATTCAATAGTGACAAGCTTCCACTACCCAGTGGTGACGTGCCTCCACCAATATCCATCTCTCTGCCACCATCACCACCACCACCACCAAATTCAAAATCTTCACCTCCTTCGCCAATGCCTCCACCAATCTCTAGCGCTTCTCTACCTTGTAAGCCACCAAATGATAAAAACTCTCTGAAAAGAGAAGAACAGTCTACTTCGGCTTTATCACCACCACCAGAATCAAGTCCTCCACCAAAGTCATCGTCAAACCCGCACTCATCATCAAACCTGCAGTCATCGTCGACGACAACTCCTTCGCCAAATTTAACACCACCACCACCACCATCACTACCATCTCCACCGTCACCAACATCTCCATCATCTTTCGACTCTTATCCTCTTGCTCGTCATATAGGCTCCACCATAAGGTCAAATGTCCCCTCTTTTGCTAGAAATATCACTAGGAACATCGTCATCTATTTCTCAATTTCTTCCAGCGGCCTCAAATCGAATTCCACCATCAAATTTCGGATCCCCATCCAATGGCTCACCACAGTGCACAACTGCATCGCCTGAATCAAAGAGTTTAAGCCTAAGTGCTGAAATTTCAAGTTCGGGTGGTGTTAGAAATAACTCATCTAAGACAGTCAGTAGTGCGGTTGTTATTGGTGTGGTACTGATTGTAGTAATTACAATCTTTTTTGTTTTCAATAGGAGGAGCACAAGGCAAAGGCATAAAGGTCTAAGTTACATCCCACCTAATAATTTCAATGTCAATATAGGCACCATCTGAGGTTTGAATCCCCATTCATCTAATTTCTTGGTCATGAGTTCAATTAATTTGAAATTGTGAATTGATGCCTTTGTTTAATGGATTTCTTTATGGGTTAATTGAATTTTTACTGAGTTTTACCGATTGATGGTTATTACACTTAAAAATTTTGGATTCTGTCACGTTGATTAGGTTGATGGTTGATTGGAATCGTAGTGATTACTATTGTTGAAGCATAAAATTTTTTAATGGATATTCTGGGTGTTGCATTGAGACTTTCAAAAAATTGGAAATTAGTTTGATTTGAGTCGATGATGTTGCTGATTTGTTGGGAAATTGTTTCTGCTGATTTGTGTGGAGGAACGCCATCTTGATATCCATGGCAATGTTTATGCATTCCGTATACTTTTACTGGAAATTAAAAGTGGCAGGCAACCATACTGCAGGACAAATAGTGCAAGGGGAAATGAGTAAAGAGATCTTTGAAATTATTAATTTTGACAATTTTGTTATCTGGAGTAAATTCAAAACATGAAACTACACAATTCTACAGGTGAGGGAATATTTGGAAGCAATGTCTTACATGGTTGATCCAGAGTTGAAGCACTTCAGATATGAGGACCTTGAGGTCAGATGCAAAGTGGTAAACCGCCCAGATGCCACTAAGCGGCCATCAATGGAGGAATTTAGCTCCATACTAGAGAACAAAATTGACACTTCTATGTCTGTTGAGATGAAGGCATCTTCTTTGGCTGGGGCCAAACTTACACTTGCATCATGATGCAGGTGATGGATTTAACTAATAATTTAATTCATGTACTTAACCATTGTCTTACTCTTCAAAGCCCTCTTCTCTCAATATTTTCTTTCCCACAGTTAAGTTTTATTGGTGGTCCTTTTAAATGACAAAACTTTGCTCACATTGTAACCACTGGATGATGAGTAAAACTGCGACTAAATGACAAATAGTGTTGAAGAACTGAGTTTAGTTTTACTAGCTTTACTTTATGATTTAAACCTTCCAATATATTGGTTTATGTTTGTATAACTCTTGACATTTAGATACTGTTATTTCTCCACTTTAACACTTGCATTTAAGAATCTTTGAGCTACACTTTAACACTTGCATTTGAGAATTTCAGATTTAAAGGAAAAAGTGATGAAAGTGTTGAAAACTCGATTTTACAAGAGATTTCTAGCTGCTACTTTTGAAAGAAATTCTATACCTAGACCTTTATTTGATCCAGATGCTATCAATTTGAAGTATTTTCTTGCTTGCTTTTGAAAATTTTGGAAGTAAGAATGAATATACCTGTCTTTTGAGGTAAAAATTACATCACGAATTAAGGCGATAATGGCTAAGAAAATTTTGTTAAGTTTAAATTGATCATGAATCTAGCAATTTAATTTGTTTGGAGAATTGTGCAAGTTTTTAACTCCAATTTTTATCCAATCTTTATGAGCAATTTAAGCCTAATTTCACACTTGTAGAGGTTCTAAGAGCTACAAATGAGCTCGCCTATACTTCTAGCCCTGCTATACATGAAGAATGATATCCTTAGCTTTTCTTTTGCACGCGTATATAGCTGTGTGCAGATTGGATAGCTTTTCTTTTGCACATGTATATGGTTGTGCGCAGATTGGACAACCTTTGAGATCAAGCTACCATGTGAAACATATGTGAAGAAGCAGATGCATGACATTAGCTCAGCAATGGCCTTCTCGTATCGAGATCGATATGGACAAACCTAGCTAGTCGTTCTAGTTATGTTGAATTTTTTTAATCTTAGCATTAATAATTTGTAAATTGATCTTTTTTTATTTATTATCATGTCTATAAGAATTGCTAAAACAGTAATTAAAATCTTGTATATGAAGAATATTTTTTTGTTGGTATAATTTAATGATATTTTATTTTTTTATATACATGCTTCAAATTATCGATTATTTTTGTATAATTAATTAATAACAAAAAATTTGATATTATATAATGATAAGAATTGAAAATATTACAAATAATTATAATTCAACATGGTATATCATTTTGTTAAAATGTATACTAAAAATTTGACTGTATTTTACAAAAACGTAGTTAAAAATATTTGGCTACATTTTTTAAAACATAGCTAAAAATATTTAGCTACGTTTCTGAAAACGTAGCTAATAATTTTTTGCTACAATAAACAATGTAGCCAAAAGGTATTGGTGATGATTTTACAAAACCTCACTAATACTCTTTCACTACAAAAATAAAGTGCAGGTAAAAACTATTAGCGACGACCAACAAAAAATGTCGCTCATAGTTTTTAGCTACGGGGATTCAGAGAAAATTTGGCAATAAATATAAATCATCACTAATTATTGTTAGTGACGATTTTAGGACTTTTAGTGACAATTTTTTTGGTAGCCAAATGTCGTTTCTATTATAGTACATGGATTAATGAATATGGAAAAGAAAATTAATGAAAGCAGTTATATGTTTTGATTAATAATGTTAATTAGATAATTATCAACATTAGAACTCTAATATATAAGGGAACCAAAAAATGCGTGTAGAAAATAAATATATGCAGCTTTTGAAAAAGAAAGAAGATTTTTAATAAGTAGTTTCAAAGACTTTGATTTACGGAGATCTTGTAATTAATTTTATATAACTATTTAAAAAAACAAGTCTAAAGAAAATAAAGAGAGAAGAATATAAAAGAGAAGAAAGACTAGAAGAAAGGATTATAAGAGAAAATGACATTTGATCTTAAAGAAAGACTCAAGCGTATATGGATATCAGAAAAGGAAGAGTTCTTTAAAGAGGTTTTTTGAATAATTGTTTTTAGAGAAAGGCATCTTTTTCCAATTATTAACCATAGCAAAAGCCTTATTTGTAGAACATTTCTAATCAAATAACTAGCTTATTTTAGTTGTTCTACTTCTTTTTAAATTTTTAAATAATTATGTATAAATTAATGTAAACGGATTTGAATTTTTATGATATGATCTTACGAATGTTTTACTTTGATAATATGCTCATTTTATGAGATGTATTTTTAAATTATTTAATATATTTAATAATAATTTTATTAAACTATTTTTATTTAACGTATCTAGTGTACAAAACTCCCTTCTTTGTGAGGGTCTGGGGAGATTCATCGATTTGCACAGCCACGCTACCTTCCCCTTGTATTTTTTAAAAATTGATTGTTTCTGTCAACTATTTTTGGTAATATGTTTAAAATGTTAAGGATCTTAATTGTGATTCACACACTAATACAACAAAATCATGTGAATTTTTTGAAGGCACAAGTTATTAATTATCAAATGGCATACAAATAGACCTACCATTTTATATTATTATAATGAAGGAACAACCATATTTTTAGTCCTTTAGCTTTACACTTTTCTCTATTTTAGTCCTCTAACTATTAAGCTTCCTAATTCACTCCTCCTTCATTAAACATTTTATGTCAGAAATTTATTGATGTTTTTACTAAAAATCCTATGCGGCATCAACAAGATGATAGCCATATTTACTTTTGGAGTTGACTTGTGTGTCTAAGTGGGATGCTATGTGGAATTTTTGTTAAGAAAATTAATGAAAGTCTTAATGTAGAGTGATTAGGAAAGTTGAAGGATTGAATTAAAATGTTTAATATTCTAGGTGTCTAAAATAGTTCCCTAATAGTGAATAACATGATCTAAAGTTTTATAATTGCCACTTATTAGGCAATCGTAATCCCATGCATAAATATTAAGCACTTCGTAGAGCAGTCTTTCCTGTAGAAAGATATTTGTTAAAGAGAGTATAATGTTCCATTAGATCATATCCATACATATAGTTAGGTGGTTTAAAAACTTTCATAAGTAAAGTATTTTAAGATTTATGTTTATACGAATTGAAAATAAGTATTGTAATAATTATAGATATGGTTTCTAAGAATTGTCTACAAAATCAATTAACTTGATTCCCTCATATGGTTCATCACATTTCATTTAACTAGTGCCTAATCCCCCAGGACACGACCTAAAGTCAACTTGAAATAAGCATGCCTTACAAATACAACATTCATAAAAGGGGAGCATTCAAGAATTGTAAGGCATGCCCATATCTTATTTTCGTATTGCTAAACTTAACCATTTTTAACCTACTCACATTTTACAGTTTGACTACTTCTGACTCAAGAGCACACACAAATAGGTAGTTTTCTGAAGAAACAAAAATAATTAATAAAACACATATTTCTTTCTTTCATCTTCTTCTTTTCTTTCTAAGCCTAACTTGTTTTTCTCCTCTAACTAACACCTTTCCCATCATGCACCATCAACTCCTCCCCCTCTCACTCTCGTCAAAGATGTTGCCTCTTGTCATTCCATCCTACTACTAGTTTCCCATTACACACTATTGTCTCTTGCCATCGCTCCCTTTTCCATAGTTGCTATCAATGGAGTTATCTTCCCCCTAAAGTTAGAAATTTCTTTATAGTATGCATATTTTATATTAATAATACATTTCTTTATAGTAAACACCTTTATTGTTGTTGGATCCATAAAACCACACATCACCATCCACTTTTGTTGCCTCTAACAATTCAAATAATAAACAGCTAGATATATTGCAAAGACACATCACTTTGATAGAAAAGAACATGATGGCCTTCTTCGCTTTTACACAATTCATTCCACCCTTATCGACAAGTATGTAAGAGGAGTATAGGCCATGTTCAACTCTTTCAAGGGAAGTCTCACTTACTCTCATATTTTTATTGTTTTTTTGAAATTCTTAAGTACTGGTTTTGATATATTGAGGATAATGTATGAATGTGTGGGGAATGATAATTTTGTATTTATTTTTATTTGGTGATTTTTTTCTTATTTTATAGAAGTTTTTGCGATTTAGCTAAATTTTGTAAGAAATTTTTTGTCAAACTTATTTTAGTACTTGTTTGTCTACTTATATCTTTAGAGATCTTAGTTATTTTAAAATTTGTTAATGAGAGTTACCATGAATCATTGATTTAAATTGAAATGTAATAAGAAGATTAGCACAAATTATAGAGTTCTTATCTACTACACATTGATTAATTGTTTTTTTATGATTGATTTGGATGAAAAATATAAAAGGATATAATACAAGTTAACTAACATTGTTTGTTTTTAAGCCTATGGATATTCATTATTTTGTGCTTCATTTTCTAAATTGAGCGATTGTTACATAGTTTGATTTTACTAGAAATTACTTTGTTATGCATATTGAGATCATGTTAGTGGACTAGATGCATTAAAATGTTAAGGAAATTTAGGTTACTGTTTTGAATCTTAAAAATCCACCCAGATTATATCTCCCCTAATTAACCAATTTGAGTCTCAGTCTTGTTTTTCTTGCATATAAACCATAATATAAGCCATATTTACTATTTTCCCCTTTAATTTTGAACTCTTAACTGAAGGATTATATAAGCTCATTTATGTGAGATTCAAAAATATCATTATCAAAATTGTAGTAAAGTGATTTAAGTTACATATTCTTGGTTCCTCTGTATGTATGTATGTATGTATTAAAAAAAAGTGACGTTAATATCCTCAATTCACAAGTAGAAAAAAGAAAAATAAAAATGAAGAGATGAGAAAAATCTTGCCTAATCATAGTTAACTGACTTGAATTAAGAGAATTTTGGAGCATTTTTCAGCTAAAACTTATGTGGGCGAGTTTGTAGATTTCTTTCAATTTGATAAACCCTAAAAATTCCCCTTTTTTTTTTGAAGCTCTAACTAAGCCCCATTATATCCCTTTTAAAGACCCTTGGGGATTTTTGCATTTAGTTTAATAATCAGTGGTGGAGATATGATATATAAACAAGTCTATGATAAGAGTTTCCCTATGTTGACATGAGAGATCATTAATACTATAAACACCTTGAGCGCATAAAGTGAAACCAATAAGAGGTTATTAATTTCTACTGCATTTGATTATAAAAAGATTGACAAGACAATTGCTTATTTATGTAGTTTATGAGAACTTATATTATGAATTGCTTTTTTTTTAATTATGATTTGGTTTGGAATAGTGAAACATTACGATTTAGATTATGAAGGAATGAGTTGATAAGAAAAAGAGAAGGATATAAAGAGAGGTCAGTGAGTTTGAACTGTCGTATACTTAAAGGCAAGCATTATCTAAACGTGGAGAAATTTGATCACATATATAAAGGACACATATTTCATATTAAATCCATATGTTTTGATTAGTAAAATGCTTGTAATTATGGAATTCAATTATATTTTTTTATGGAGTAGATTGGAGATTTGATCAAAATATGCTTAAATGTATAAATTTAGAAAAGAAGGAAAAATGATGCAAATTTTGGAAAAGAACAAAGGTCTATAGGAGAAAAGCTTCAAAAGAGGCCTGAGCATAAGGCATTCTTATACCTTAGTCGATATGAGTGCTCTAGGATTTAACATGATTAAATGGATAAGGCTCTTATAACATCAAATGACCTTAGTTATTCTTGTCCTTGTTTGGCTTTATTTAGAAGTTTTGAATAGATGGAGTTTATTTTGGTAAGATAATCCCAATAAAAGTGGGATCCTTTAGATTTAGTCTTGATCTTGACTGTTACCCCTTATTTTTAGTAAGATTAGGTAGGTTTTGGGATTATATATATGAGAGAGATACGAGACGTAACTATATCATCTCCCTCTCATCTTATTTCATCTTGGTTTTTCTACATTCTTGGATAGTTGATTATTTTTTTATGTTGTCTTTGAGAACCATATACAACTAAACTCTTCTTTTTAGTGAAAGGCTAGTTGAAATTTGATTCTTCAAGAATTGTGAGATCTAGTTATTCTACTTTGCTCTTCTATTCTCTAGTATTAATATATCTTCTAAGATTAATAACATTATTAGTTTATTTAATTGATACAAAAGGCTTACTGTTCAATTATCAAAATAATATATTGCTAACTGAATGATGAATTTCGTAGTTGTTTAAATATTCTAATATTTACTGGTGAAATAATAGGGTTCATTATAATATATTCTACTTATGTTATATAGATATATAACCTATCCTAAATAAACTAAGTTTGTCTCTTTGTTGACTAGAATTGGTGGTTTTTTTAGTTTTTAATGTTGCCAATAGATTAAATCCTAGGAGCTTATTTGTGGTTGTTTGTTGATAAAAGAATTAATTGAATAGATTGTTTCGATTAATAAGGAAGTAAGAAGACATAGATTGTCAAAGTCTGTTAACGAGATATAGATTGTTAGAGTTTGTCAAACATAACTGTTTTATTAAGGAATATAAGGATTTATCTTTGCATTAATGATCAATTCAAAAATTTATGCAAAAATTATTCTTTGGGCTAGATGTTTGTTTTTATTTGATTTCATTAATTTGCATTCTTAATTAGTTTTTTGTCTTTATTTTTAGTCTATTTTGATTTCTATCTTAAAACCCCTATTTATTTATTTTGCTTTGCTAACTTGGCAAAGGAGATTAGTTTTACCAATCTCTGCAAATTTTGACCCTACTTATCGCTATATACAATTCATTTGTGATTAAGGTAGAATTATATTTGTTAGATTCTACTTCCACCGAGAACAAATCAATCCTTTGACAATGTCTAAAGAAATTGTTCTAAAGACCACATTAGCATTTAATGAGTCCAGGTTATTAATTTGTGATGCCATATAAATTAAGTTGACGATTTAATTATTAGGAATTATTAAAAAAAACCTAACTTTGTTGAAAATTAAGGTGTTATTAGTATTTAAAAAATATTAAAGTATAATGTGATACCATAAATAATGACACCTTTGGCCCATATGGAGAAACTTTGACACTAATTTTTTAATAAGGCAATTATTTCTTATTGAAATAAATGTAATTTTTACTAAATTATTATTTGCTGTGACATGCGACAGATTTTTATTAATCCTGACATGCCATTGAGTTACGAGATTAGTTCAAAAAGTAAATTATCACATATGAAATTATTTAGGTAGTATTCTCCATTTATTAAAATCTGTGATATATTAAAGCAACAACTTTATCACACAAACATGCTAAAGTTGATTCATATTCGAAACACATGCATACAACATTTCTTCTTTGGTTTTTACACAATTCATAGAAACATATTATCATGAAAGGTAGTTTGATAGTCTTTTGCACGGTATTGGTATAGCTTTCAAGGGGACATACTTCCGAAGCGTTATGCCCATTCTTTCAGTCATGTCCAAATCCTTGGCCTTAATTCCATCAGCCAAAATCCAATCAAACGAATGTAAGAGCGACCCTAGAGCCAATGGGAGTACACGAGAAGCAAGAGGCACAGCAGGACACATTCTTCGTCCCGAACCGAATGGTATAAACTCAAAATGATGTCCTTTGTAGTCCATGAAGTTGGATTCCAAGAACCTCTCCGGCTTGAATTTTAAAGGGTCTTTCCAAGTGTTTGGATCCCTTCCTATGGCCCAAACATTAACCAGAATTTGTGTTTCTTTTGGGATGTAGTAACCTAACATCTTACAAGGATCCATGGCCATGTGTGGTACTAAGAATGGTAGAGGAGGATGAAGTCTTAGTGTTTCTTTGATGACAGCTTTTAAGTAGGGTAGGTTGTCTATGTCCTTCTCTTCTAACTTCTCACTGGGTCTAACAACATTTCTTAACTCAGCTTGGACTTTTTCTAGCGTTTCTGGATTGTGTAAAAGTTCAGCCATTGCCCACTCTAGTGTGCTTGTAGTAGTGTCAGTCCCGGCCGTAAACATCTCCTGGCAAGCATGCCAAGTTGGGGAAAAAATATAATCAAATAAGGAAAGAATAAATAAGAAAAAAAAATGGTCTTGTTCTTTATTAGCAGCAAAATATTGAGATCTAAAATTTTAGATCCAATCTGCTTCCAATGCTGTAAAAGTTAGAAACATCAAAAACTTATTTTTATATAATTAATAGGTTTTGAATTAAAATATAATAAAATGATGATATGTAAAGGGAAGCTTTGTTTTGTAGAATCACGGAATATGAATGATATAAAGGCAAAATTTTATGTATAAGAAATTTATTCTTGTTAGTTTTAAAAGTCATTAAATTTCATTTTTTTTTAAAACTATTCTAATTATAGTGCGGAATTACAATTTTTAGTCTTACGTTTATAAAACTTTTGATATGTTTTTTATCATAATATGAAAAGAATTAATAATTCAATACATTAAACTTTTAATATTGAAAATCTAGTATTTTTACATAATTATTTGCCTATTACAATTAAGAAATCACTTTATGTTACATATAATTAGTTAAGTACAAATTTGTTTGCATTGAGGTTTTTATAGTTTTTATTTTTATTTTTAAATTTAATAAAATTACTTATTTGTTTGAATTTTCGGTTTCTTTTTCAAATGTTGATTTC
>JAOSBO010000004.1:31842993-31854837 GCA_027563915.1 Erythroxylum rotundifolium
GCGTATTGTATTCTAATGCCTTGCTCCTGAAGGAATTTAGCTAGGCCTAGGAACTCACCTCCCATATCAGCTTGAATGCATTTAATCTTGCTGTCATATTGGATTTCAACTAAAGTTTTGAATTGTTTGAAGGTTTAGAAAACCTCAGACTTTTGTTTTAGAGGATATAACCATGTATATCTAGTGCACTCATCCATGAAGAGGACATAACATCTATAACCATGTAGTGAGAGTACAGGAGATGGTCCCCATACATCAGTGTGGATCAAGTCAAGAGGATGGTTGGCATGAGAAGAAGAACGGGTATAAGGAAGAGAATGAGATTTACTCAATTGACATTCATCATAGAAATATGAATTTTCATTCATAGAAATTTTCAGATTACAAGCATTACTGTCCTAGGCGTTTGTGCCAAACACTTAGTGGCTGTGCACTTTCGGAATTTGAAATAAAAACCTGGTAAGGAGTGTGTTTGAGGGTTGGTAGTTGAGGATGTTTAATCTGATATAGACCGTCCATGCACTTCCCTTCCAGCAGAACCTTGCCCGAGAGTGGGTCCTTCACAAAACATCCAGATGAGTTAAATTCAACATCAACATTATTTGAGTTAATAAGTTTTGAAACACTCACAAGATTTTTCTCAATAGTAGGAACATGTAATACTTGTTTAAGTGAGACAGGCGCATGCATATCACTAGAGATTTTAGCAGAACCAACATGATGAATAGGAAGTTGCTCACCATTTCCAATAGTTAGTTTCTCTTTACCATTAAATTCTGCAAACATTGCAGGTTTTGGACATCATGAGTAACGTGACTGGTAGCACCATTATCTAGGTACCACACATTATCAGGCAGATTGTCAAGTGAAGCGAGAAATGCAGCTTGTTGATTTTGGTTTTTTTGATTTTCTGAGGGAGATCCCATATAGCTCTTATCAAATCTGTAGAAGCACACAGTAGCAGTGTGGCCAATTCGACCACATACCTGACACATAGGTCGATTTCCACCTTGTCTGTTTCCTCTCCTCCAGTTACTCTACCTCCTCTGTAGTTATTTCTTGATCGACCCCCAGAGAAGTGTTGTAGCTGACTTCTATTAAAGCTTCGAGTGAAATGAGCAACAGGATGACCGAGATTAACAGCTTCTATGCTAGCATTAAGTTGTTCCATTCTTTGTTCATAACTGAGCAATTTTGATTGTAGCTCAATCCAGGTAATTTCATCCTTTTATGTGATTTGACAAATAAGTGGGTTATACTCTTGAGAGTCCAAACCAGCCAAAATTTGTGTAGTTAGATCTTTATGAGTGACCGGGTGCCCAGCTAAAGCTAAATTATCTGCAATCCTTTCATGGTTTTCAAATAATCCTCCATTTTCATGCCCCCTTTCTGTATTTTTACAAATTCACGCTTGTAGAAAATCACATTAGATCGAGTTTTAACACCAAACAATTTGTTTATAGCACTCCATAACTTCTTAGATGTATCATAACCCATAAGTTCAGACGCTACTGTGGGCTCAATTGTGTTAAATAACCAACCTAACAATAATTGATCTTATGCATACCAGTCATCATATTCAGGATTTACAGTTACCTGAACATTGTCTGTTTCTTCATCGTTCTTCTCACTAAACTCAACTAGCGGCACTTTTGCTTCTGTAAGAAAACCTTCCAGTTTATTGCCTCTAATTATAGGAAGAACTATATTCTTCCACAGTAGAAAGTTGTTATGGTTGAGTTTCGTCATCTAATAGGAGTTCATCGATCCACCAGAAGATAGCAGCGTCTTGATTGTGCTTGCTGTGTGACTTTCATTGCTTTTGCTGCCCTCAACATTGGAGGTGTTGCTGTAGCTGCTAGACATTTCGTAGCTGGTGCTCTGATACCAAGAAAAAACTTTAGAGAGAAGAAGAAAAACTTTAGAGAGATGATAGCTGGTCAAATCTCAGCGTGTTTGGTTGAGGTTACATCAATTTATTTATATAGTAATACATCTAATGAATACCTTGCACTTGCCTTTACATGAGTGGCAAAAGATAAACAATAATAAAGTTATGTACTGCCTACTATTATAGCTTGGGCTACAGTGGGCCATAAGCTATGTAACAACTTACAGAATGAATAATTGCCTACAGGAATAATTTGGACAGCTACGTGCATGAGATACGCATGCATGAGGAGGTTTTGCAGGTCTTCTTTTCAGGAGCTTCTGCAGGTCTTCTTTTCAACCCCTAGCTTTTTGATGAACTGTTACATATTTACTAATATCGCCATTTATTATAATGGGATACTTTCATAACGAATGTATCCTCGAGTTGGGTTTTGCTCAAAGATAATTCTAAGTAGGTGAGTAGAAATTATCTTACCTCGTTGCTATTTTACCAAAATTAAAGACTCAACCACTAATTTCATAAATGAACAAATTAAAAATAAATCTTTCTTTGTCTCTCTCTTCTATTTATTTAATTTATTTGAATATTATAAAACATTAACATTAAATTTTAATTTTAATAAAATTTTGAAAGACCAAAATATACCTTTTTTTTCTAATTTAAACCCTAGTGAAAAGTGAAATCTTTACATTGCTTAGTGATATTAATGAATTGTAACTTGATGATCCCTCTTCCAATAATCATCTTCTTAGTTTTTTCTACAACGATTTGCAGGCCATTACAAATATGAAGTATATATTTCATGTCAATATGTTTGTATAGTTATTATAAATATTAAAATAGAATTCCTTCACTTTTTGAATTTATTTGATAAGCGTTTTAGGAAACATTGGATTAAATTTCCCATTTACACACTTCACTTAATATGTCCATTTTCTCTTTTCATATGAAATGAAACTTATCAAAATAATTTAAATTACAAAAGGTTTAT
Source organism: Erythroxylum rotundifolium (assembly GCA_027563915.1). Lineage (NCBI taxonomy): Eukaryota > Viridiplantae > Streptophyta > Magnoliopsida > Malpighiales > Erythroxylaceae > Erythroxylum > Erythroxylum rotundifolium. The sequence continues at coordinate 31,845,879 of JAOSBO010000004.1, forward strand.
TTCAATTTTTAACATATTGATAAAATTTTAAATTTCCAATTCCCCTCTCATCTCATCTAAAGTTTAAATAAAATTTTTTAAAAATGTCTTTAGCTAGGAATGAGCACCAATCTAATTATAATGCTAACAATGAATAGACTAACATTAAGAAAGTCAATAAAATCTTAAGGGAAAATGGTGATTATGTTTATTTGAAATCAATTAAAAATAATTTATATAACATAAAAGATTTATTTGAATAATATGAAATATTATGTGTAAACTTAAATATTGACAAAAAGATGCACAAGAATGAAATTTTACCTTATTAATTTAAACCTGAGTATAGGGAGAAAATTTTACATTCTTTATTGATAGTAATGAATTGTAAGCTTGTTAAAATAGTTTGCTGATCCTTTTTTCTGCATTACATACCTAGCTTATACTAATACTATTTGCAGGTTATTCCAAGTATGTAATTGATGAGGTCCCTTTATAATTGGTGGGCATCATACATTTTAATGAGTATTATCTCTCTAATTTCATAATTTTCTTTAATTAATTAAAGTTGTTTGGAGATGAATTTTTAATAAATATCATTTCTCCCTAATCCCGTAATTTTTTACAATTAATTAAAGTATTTGGGAGATGAATTTGGGCAATTATACTAACTTTTAACATTTTCATTTGGCCATTTATGAATAGAGGATCTCTAGAAGAGACTTGGATGCACAACATAATTGAGATATCCTCTTTAAGAGGGGGAGAGAGGGAGATGGAGAGACAGAGACAAGGTATCATTTTAGAGTCAAGGGACTTAGGATAATATATAATTTCTCAAACTATAGTGATCCATGGAAATTTTGAGTGTTGTAATCCATCAAGTAGAGTGAGAAGTTGTATGTGTTATTCTCTAATCTAATTAAAGAAGACTTTGTTATAATGCTACTACATTAGTGGAAGTATTTTTCGAATCTACAATCCTATAGTTTTTTTTCCCCTTTATATTGGGAGTTTTCCACATATAAATTTAGTTATCCTCGTTTACTAATTTTTATATTTTATCTTACCTATTTTAAAACACACAAGGAGGGGGAAAAGCTTCTGGATTATCAACTTGTGTTTTCTTAATAGTTGCATCAAAGCTAATTTTGTTAGGCCATAATACTTCTATTGTGATTTAAGATGGAGGGTCTTGTCACTCGTGATAGTGATATGCTCAAACTTGATGTAGAGAATTACTCCTACTGGAAGTCGATGATGAAGGGTCACCTGTATTGCAAAGAGTTGCACGAGCTAATTACGTATGACTAGAAGTTGAAAGGAAAGATTGACAATGAATAGGAGCTCTTCAATAGAAGGGCGGTGGCTATGATCCGAAAATTTATTATCCGCATCTTGTTTGAACACATGTTAACCTACACCTATGTATATAAATTACAGACAAAACTAGAATCTATGATTCAAAAGAAGACTCTTCAGAACAATGCTCACTTGGTAAGACGGTTGGTCAAGTTGGAGTATAAGGACGACCAAAGTATGACTGAATATCTAAATAAATTTAAAGGGCTCGTATATTAGCTTATAAAGATCGAGATGAGGATTGATGAAGAATTGTAAGCCTTGTTACTTCTTAGCTCCCTACTTGAGAGTTAGGGTACTCTCGTTGTCACACTTAGTAACTCGACCCTAAAAGGAAAGCTTACTATGGACATAATGGCTGATAACATATTGAACAAAAAAACTATAAGAAAGGAATGTGATGTATCCACACTATTTGAGGCTAACATTTTTTATAAAAGAGGAAGAAGCGAGATTAGTAGTAGGAGTAAAAGAGGAGTTCAAGATAAATCTAGAAGCCAGTCCAAATCACACTCAAAATTCATTTGCTACTATTATGGCAAGTCAGATCATAAGAAGTTTGAATGTCAACACCTTAAAAGAGACCATAAGAAATAGACTATCAAGTCATACTAGATTGACCTCAAAAGGAATGAAGATAAGAGCATAAATGTTATTACAAAAAAAGATCATAATAACATCTTCCTCATTAGAGAAGATGATGATCTTAATATTGCATATGATGATAATTTATAAACTGTTAATCCATGCAAAGCCTTCCATGTCACCTCACATCGAGATTTCTTTTTCACAAACCAAGTTAGTGACTTTGGCACAATTAAAGTAGGAAATTAATTGACCAATAATTTCGAGTTAGGCAACATCACTTTGATGACCAATACAGGATGTGAGCTCGTATTAAAGGATGTTAGACATGTCCTAGACATGCGCTTTAATCTTATGTAAGAAATTGGGAAGATCAATGATGCTGACTATGTAAATCATTATGGTGCAGGAAGATGGAAACTCTCAATAAACATCATTATCATTGCCAAGGAAAGAAAAGAGGGATCATTGCATTTTAAATAATCCAATTTGTGCAAAAAAGAAGCTAATGTTGCCTACAATAACTTGTGTTTGGAGTTGTGACATAAAAGATTAGGATATATAAGCCAAAAAGGATTATAATATCTTATCATTATGAACTTCTTCCTAATATGAAAGGTAAGACACTTGAGCCTTGCACTCATTGTTTGCCTAGCAAACAATATGGAGTTTCAATTATAGAATTAATTATCCTCATAAGAGAAATCACGTTCTTGATACGTAGGAAGTGTTTTATATTTTGTTGCTTTCATTGATGGCTACTCGAGAAAGATTTGGGTCTCTTTGTTAAAAAACAAAGTTTGGGTACTTAAGGAATTCAAGGAGTTCTATGTGAAGGTGGAACGACAGATTGGTAGAAAATTAAGCTGTGTTTGAGCAATAACAATGAAGAGTATCGTGGTCTTCCTGAAGCATATGCTAAGTTATATGGTATCAGGCCAAGAAGACACCACAATTGAACAATGAATCCAAGAGAATTGTAGCATTACAGAAAAGGGTCTTATTCATGCTCTCTCGTACAAAATTTCCTAAGTCATATTGGGAGGAAGCAATGAAGAGAACTTCCAACATCATCAACTATGCTCCTTCTAGTCTTTTGGATGGAGATATTTAAGAGGAAGTATATATGAGAAATAAAGATTCATATGACCACTTCGAGGTATTTGGTTGTCAAGCATTAGACCACATTCCCAAAAATGAATGGTATAAACTCAACTTTAAAATAAAATAGTGTTTCTACCTCATCTCACCATGAGATGAATTTAGGTATCAATTCTGCGTCTATGTTCCTTGAGGATCAAATGATCAAAGATTTTGAGCAACTAAAGAAATCTAAGCCCAGGGTCAACAATAATGATCATCTCCTGCAGTATGTGATGATCTAGAAAGACAAATTGGGGAGACAAATGATGATAAACTAGTGATGTGCATGATTACAATAAGTTTTCAACTAAGGAGTCATCAATGGAGGAGTCAAAAGGAACAAGTAATGGAGAGCCTGTCGAACTTGTTGAGTTAAACATTGTGGAATAACTCTAGTTACAAAGATCAACTCAAGGTAGATGACTTTCTACTATATATCATCCAAATGAGTATGCACTCACCATAAAGGGAGAACCTCAAAGTTACAAAGAGACAAATGACATATTTTAACAAAGAAGATTGCTTAAAAATTACATAAGAGGAGATACAATCAATGTATGAGAACTATACTTATGATTTAGTAGAGGTACCCAAAGGAAGACGAGCCTAAAAAAACAAATGGTTTGTAAGTTCAAAACTAATGAGAACAATCCAAAATTGAGGTATAAGGGTAAGATCATTGTTAAGATGTCATCTATTCGAATAGCTCTTGGTCTAGTCGTCAACCTAGATTTAGAGATTAAAAAGCTTGATTTTAAGATGACATTCCTATATAGAGACCTAGAGGAAGCAATATAAATGCATGAGTAACTTGAGAGTTTTACAAATTTAGGTAAAAGGTACTTGGTGTATCAACTAAAAAAGAATCTTTATGGCATAAAACAAGCACTGAGGCAATGGTACAAGAAGTATGAGTCTTTCATGACTTAGCAACACTTTAAGAATATTCTTACCAATCATTATGTCTTAATGAAAAGGCATGTTGGTGGTCATCTTATCATACTTCTACTTTATGTTGATGATATGCTAATTGCTAGACACAATAAGAAGAAAATTGTAATCCTTAAGAATGTGATGAGTAAACCCTTTTCCATGAAAGACTTAGGACCAACAAAGCAGATCCTTGAAATACAGATCACTTGAGATTGCTCCAAAAAGTTGTTGTAAATATTTCAGGAGTAATGCATTGAGAAAGTCCTTAAGAAATTCAACATAGACAAGGCCAAGCCAGTTAGTGTCCTACTCATCAGATATTTTAAATTGAGTAAGAAGCAAAATCTAACTAATGAGAAAGAAAAAGAAGAGAGTCAAAAAAGGTCCCATTTTCATTTGTAGTTGGCAATCTCATTTATGTTAAGGTATGTAGTAGGCTCGATATTGCTCATGCAGGCAACATTAGTGAGTCAATTTTTATCCCCTAGTAAATAACATTAGGATATTATAAAATTGATACTTTGATACCTATGGGGAACATCTAAATGGTGCTTATGCTTTGGTAATGGAAAGCATGTGTTAGAAGGCTATATAGACACTAATATAACCAATGACATTGATTTAAGAAAGCCAACTTCATGATATTTGACAACTTTTATAGGGAACTGTGTCTTGGCAATCTAAGCTCTAAACAAGTGTAACACTTTCTACCACGGAGACTCTCCAAACAAGTGTAACACTTTCTACCACGGAGACTGAATACTTTGTAACTACAAAAGCATGTAAGGAGATGTTATAGATAAAAAATTTCCTCTATGAATTAGGCCACAAACAAAAGAAATATGTGGTGTAATATGACAATCAAAGTACCATACATTTGACTAAGAATTTAACTTTTCATTCTGCTCAAAGCATATTGATGTTCGTTCTCATTGAATACAGGATATAGTAGAAGAGAAGCTTCTATAACTCAAAAAGATTCACACTGATGATAATTTATTGGATATGATGACTAAAGTGACATTGACCAAGAAATTTGATGATTATTGCTAGGGAGTTAGTATGGTATGCCCCCAATTAAGTCAAGAAGGAGGGATTTGTTGGGTTTAATAAGAACCATCTCTTTCTAATTGTAGATTTTTTTAATAATTAATTAGAGTAGTTGTGAAATGAATTTTTAATAAGCACTACCTCTGTTTCTAGAATTTTCTGCAATTAATTAAAATAGATGGGAGATGAATTTGGACAATTATACCATCTTCTAACATATTCATTTGACCATTTATAAATAAAAAACCTCTACAAGGGACTTGGATACACAACACGATTGAGATATCCTCTTCAAAAGAGAGAGAGAGAGTCAGTTTAAAGTAAAGGAGCTTGAGATAATTCCCAATTTCTCAAGCTAGAGTAATTCATAACAAATAGGTAAAGAAATTTTGCGTGTTTTAATACATCCAATAAGGTGAGCAGTTATGTGTTTTTTCCTTTAATCTAATTAAGGAAAACTTGCTTGTAATCTTACTATATTATGGTGTAATTATTTCTTGGACCTTTGTATCAGAGAGTTTTTTACGTAAAAGTTAGATGTCCTCTTTACCTAATTTTAACATTTTATTTTGCTCATTTTAAAACACAGAAAAAGAAAACAGATCTTCTGCACTATCAACTTGCCTTTTCCCAATAAAAATAAGTTTTTTGCATCAATATATTTTTTATAATTATTATAAAATGTAAAAAAAATTTAATAGTATAAGGATAATCAAGACTTCCAAAGTTGTAGCTTTTAAAGAGAATATGTATGGAAAAATACCATTCCTTTGTAAGTTTCCTTTTTGTTTTTGTTTTTTTGTTTTCTTTTTCAAATTTAGTTTAAAAAAACCTTGTTTATTTGAGTTTTTGGTTTTAGTTTCCTTTAGTTTTCAACATTTATGAAAACAACAAAAAGTAGTTTTTGTTTTGTTTTCTTTTTTATAACATGGTTTAGTATCAACTAAATATATATTATTTAATTATTTGATGTATTAATTATTAATAAGAATTATAAATAATTTAATTTTATTTAATAATTTTATAATTAAATTAAATAATATTAATAAATATAATTAATTTAGAATATCTTCAAAATATATAAATTTCAAACAAAATTTGATTAAATAGTTAAAATATATTTAGAATAAAATTTAATTTTTAAATAAAATTTAAAAATTAGAATATTTATTTAAAAATAAATAATTTTATTGATAATTTATTATAAACATTATATAAAAGATTAAAATAAATTTACTTATTTATAGGCTGGTTACAATTTAAACCATACAACCATTACGCCAACTCATGTCACTATTTAGTTTTGAATTAGTGATGGCTACGAGGAAGCGATTGGATCAATTCAACTCAATTGTAGAATTGGAACAAGCCTTCTTTCATCATTATTTTAAAGCGCAGATTTCTTTCCCTCTCAACCTGATATGGCAACAATAGATCTTCCCCGCGATTCTGTTTACATCATCTAGGACATGGACAGAATTTGCATGGGCCAATCGCGTTAGACAACTTCCACTAGATCCCAAATACACAATAATTGAATTATATATTACTTTATTACCGTGATTATCAAATAATATTAGAATTATGTAATTGATGTTAACTACAATTGGTCCCCGAATGTTTGGTCCCTATCAACTATTTTTTAGGTTAAATATACTGAGATCAGATCCTTTGTTCCAGTTAACTAATTCTACCTATGTTCTATTAAATTTCATCCACACATTTATGTGAGACCTATACAAATATGTGGACCAGATTATGTAGAACAGAATTGGAACTCTCTAAGAGAAAGAGGATGTTCCAACCCAAAAATATAAATCTAGTGAAAAAATAAAATCATAGTTAATAAATTTTATTCTTATTAGCCTTTGAATTTAAAAATTTCTCTTCGGTATATCAAAAATAAAAATCTACCTTTAAATTTGTTGCTTCAGTCCAAAATTTAATGCTATCAAAAAAGACAATTACGTTTTAATTTATAAGTAATTTATAAACATGTAAAAGTCAACACATAATGATATTATTACATTGAAAAATTTTATGGGTAATGAATTAATGATTATGTAAAGGTATGTGGCGAAATACTAAAAGATAATGTATTTTAACAATTATTAAAACATGAGAGAACAGACAAATTAAGAAAAACTTTAAGAAATGATAATATCTTAATCCCCTTCAAGTGATTAACTTAAAAAAATTTGATAAAGCGACAAAGAAGCAATGTAACCATTTGACATGATAGAGAAGTGAGAACCACTTGCACTGTATGACATAAAAGATGCCATCTTGTTCATCAGTCTCTACATGACAACGAAAATGGACAAGGGCTTAGAATTATAAGATTTGTACGGTGCTTATTGATATCATTTTTTAGGCATTGGAATTGTGTTTGTGGTCCGGCTAATACAATTCCAAATACGTCAATTTATTTGCTATATAAATGAATTTATACTAAATTAGTAACACATCAACCACTAATGTAATTGAGTTTCTTCTTATCTTATTATTTATTAATGCGACACGTACTGCAGATTATTGAGACCACAGACAGATACCGACTAAGTTTGAATTTGCTTGTTCAATTATGTTGAAATATGTTAAAGTGCGTCGAGCTGAGAGCAGATCTTTCTATGCAATGTTACCCGTTCTAATTCAGAAAATGTCGTCGTTTTATTTAAAAACTTATTTTCTTTTGCTTTCAAATCAGGTTTTAGTGCGAGCTAATATAATAATAAAAAATTAATCAAATTTTAAATTTAATCAAACAATTTTAATAAATTAATCAAAATTTAAAATTTAAACTTTTTATCTTTAAATTTTTATTAAAAATAAAAATAAAAATAATATAAAAACAAAATCAAAATATTGTCACAAGTGTGACACTTAAGTCACACCATGGTACAAATGAAATCAATTTTTAAATTTGAATTTTTATTTTAAAAATTTATTTTAAAAAATAAAAGTTAAACAATAAAAATTTTAAATTTTAAATATTTATTACTTTATTAAAATTGTTTAATTAATTGACAAATTATAAAGATATTAAATTAAATTTAAATTTTGATTAATTTTATTATTATCTACGTTGGAAGCAAAAGAAAAACAGTCTTTAAATAGAACGACGACGTTTTTTGAATTAGACAGGGTTGGACAGAGTAGCATTAGATAGAAGTTTTGCTCTCTGTCGTGCCCTTGTGGGATAATAATAGATGAGTGTACCTACACAAAATGGGAGTGAGAGTTGATGCACAGAGAGAAAGGAAGAACTTGTCCATTGGTATGTTTGTTGGTACCAGAGCCTAACTTTTAAAAATAGGTTGTCTCCTTTTTTATTTAAGGTTTTTATATTGTTTTAAAAGTGAGGTGACCAATAAAATCTTATGATTTACATGCATATGAATTCATAAACTGGAAGCTTTACACATTTGCATTTTTGTTAAGTATACAGTACGATGTATAGACGAGGCTGTGGACGTCTTGGAGAGCCTTTCCAACAACTCTTACACCTGAGTCACCTCCGACATGAGAGGATAACCAAAACTCCGAAACTTTCCTTTCATTGAATATAAATTTTTATGTTCGATGAATAGTAAATTTTTGTGGGACCTAACCTTGAAATAATGAAAAATATCAGGAATAAGTATTAGATTTTAATGATATTGAAACGAATAAAAAATAAGTCTTATAGGATAGATTTCGAGACTAAAGTTTATGATTAAAATGCTCTTTTTGGAAAGTAATGGGAATTAATGATTTTAAACCCATTTGAAAGAATCCAATCAATAAATATTGACCCTAATTAGAGTATTTCATGGTTAATTCGATGGTAGGACGATTGCAGAATATTTTTAGAATTTAATTCGGTTAGTTGATAAATTAAATTCAATAAAGGCCAATTTGGTCTTTT
>JAOSBO010000004.1:31866986-31879109 GCA_027563915.1 Erythroxylum rotundifolium
TGGCCTGACTTTTTCTGAACTTACCAGTGGTTTTACACAGCTGTAGGTTATGACTCCTCAAAGGGAGGTATACAGAGTATAGAAGAACTGAAAGTGGAGCTTGCCTGTAGGCCGGTTTGGATGGCTTCTTCAATACATAGGGGTGAAGAAGAAGGTTATTTCCTAACACTATTATCTTCTACTGCATTAAATTAATCTCTCTCTCTTTTTTTTGCATGAGAATTATCTAAATAGCCAGTTGCTTACAATTTCACTTTCCTAGTTTCATTTTGTTGCCTTTGAATTTCTTTCAATTTAGTTTATAAAAGAGATAGTCCTTCTCTTTTACTTCTGACTTTGATTGAATAATTGCTAAATTCCATTTTTCAGTTGTGCTACGGGTGCATAAAGTGGTCATGCAGAAGTACCCTGATTTGATCACTCTTGTTGTGCCTCGTTACCCAAAACATGGACTAGAGATTGCTCAGGTACGAATCTTGTTCACAGTGCCATGTGGTTCATATCAACCAAAATAGCTAAGTTTTCTCTGTTTCTCTGAGCAAGTGTGTATGCATGGGCGGCAGGGGCATGGTAGTGCTAATTTGAGCATTAATTGACTGTATGTTTGTATATCAATCATTCTAACCCTCTCTTGTACATCATTTAATTTTTCAGTTCATACTAATAGTTAAAGGAAGCACGTCTATCCAAGTGAAGATTATCTTTCTATCAATATTATTTTGCCCAAAGTAGGCTAATCCATGGTTTTCAAGCTTTCATGCATTGAACACTGCTTGATGCTGAGCGTGTCTCAGTAGTCTTTCTAGATTGGTAGTAAGATATATGCAATTCAATAAATGTCCAGTAGATTGTGTGGCTCTGTAGATGATAACAAAATTATAAATGCAGTAAATATGTCACCAACATACAGTGCGAAATGGTAAAAGTTTTTTACAGAAAAGATTGTTGTTGGCAGCCTCAGACATTTCGTGACAAATTTGCTAGAAACGGCAATATCTATGTCTTGAAGATTTTGATGATACTGGGTGCATTTGTGGTAATTACAAACAAAAGTTTATCTTAACATCTTATTGTCAAAAATGCTTGGTTATTTTCTAATCCATTTTCAGTTAACTTGTTAAAAAGTAGGTTTGTACATATGTTGTGCTGTTATTATCAAACATAGTTTAAGGAGTGCAGGAATTGCAGAAAGGAGGGCAACATGTAGCTTTGAGGTCTCAACATCAAAGAATTAAACCAGGAATAAATGTGTATGTAGTTGACACATTGGGTACGCCATTTAAATTCGCCTGTCCCTTTTGTCCATGTTCCAGAAAATCTTATTTAGAAATGGCTTGTATCTTGAGAATTTATATCATAATGGGCCTTAAATAAGTGATGTGCTGTGGTATCTACTTTCTGTTTAATTGACGTTTGATGGAAATGAAAAGAGGTCACTGCTTTAGTTGTGTGATTATGGTTTTGTTCATTTAGTGAATGTTGAGTAAACTCAAAGTTCACCTACCGATACATAGTTTGTATATTTACCTCTAAATATCTTGTTATTCCATATCTGATCACCTGTAGTTTTAACATCATACAGAGCATAGTAATGTGAAAACAACATTTTAATCAAGAATGAATTGGTTAGACCACTCTCTTACCCATTTGAATGTGAATAACTGAATAATACATATGACAGGCAAGTTGGTTTAGAATGACACGAGGAATAAAAGCAACATTCATTAGTCTTGTTGGTAGTTGAGACCTAACTTCAAGCCAATTAAATGATAAGGTTGTCTGAATTTGAGCTAATGTTTTCACTTGTTTATCACTTTAAGCATGCTGTCCCTTGATGAATTTGTTTTCATGGATCCCTAAATGCTAGTGTGCCCACTCAAAAACTATCTTGTAGGTGAATTGAAACACATTTACAGATTAACACCAATAGCTGTAATTGGGGGTTCATTCTTCCCCCATTTAGCAGGCCATAACATATCAGAAGCTGCAGCTGCTGGATGTGCTGTTCTTACAGGTGAATGCTTCCATCCTAGGCCCTAAATGCTTCATATGAAATTAGTATATTATATCATTATAATCTTTCATGATTTACTGCATTCAGGTCGTCACATTGGGCATTTCTCACACATGGTACAGGAAATGCAACGATTAAAACCTTTATCAGTTATGCAGGTTTGAAAACTTTTTTTCTTTTTCTTGTTGGAAATTTCCTAATTGAAGCGTAGCCTTTTGAGTCAAATTCATCTCATAAATTGGTTCAAAGTGCCATATAAATAAACTAATATACTTCAAGAATCGAGAAAGTTTGCAACTTTTTGTCAGGTCAAACTTCATTTAGCTGAAAGCAGAAAGCAGCACACTTAATATCCAACTTACTTTGTCATAATCTGCTACAAGAGAGCACATGCTGATATTTGTAATTAATTCATGGGATTGGAGATCTGCTGTTTGTTGAAACTATACACATTCAAGGTTGTGTTTTCTGTTAAAGTGGCGGAACATTAAGCTATTGCTAAATACACATGCCAGGGCTGTGGTTTAAGATGCAAACTTGCTGTATTGTCATATCACAATGGTCACCTTTAATTAACTTTTTTTTCTCTAGGAAAAGGTTATCTTGATCACAAATTTGTGTTTTGCATTTTTGTTTTTTTGTTTTTTGGTAATTTGAACTCCTAATTATCAATCATGCAGGTCTCTGGGGAATATGACCTTTCAAATGTCTTAATGGAACTCCTTAGTGATGTAAAAGTTCTTGAAGAACGTCAGATGGCTGCAAAACAAGCCTTTGATGCTTTGTCAAGTGGTATCATCACCAATGTTTGGAACCTACTAAATTTCCATGTTTACAGGACATACTTGGTGAGAAAATAAATGAATGCCGTTACACACTGAACATGATCATGGGCATGCAAGTTTTCAGCTTTGTCCAACAGAGTTACCCTCAAAAAAGATAATTTGTGGCACATTGAGGTCTTCAATTGGATAAAAGGCAAGACCACGACATGTCTATGGCTGCTCAAACTATTTTATGTAAGTCATACTGGCAGCCTTTTGATACCCTTTTCTGAAAAAGCATGTGTCTGATTTTGTCTCTCAGCTGATACTTGGTTGATTTCACCAAACAACTAAGAGACCCTTTCAGGCAAAAAGATGCCATAAACATGTCTTCTCTGTTACCAGAACAATAGTTGGCCAGGATCCATTTAAGATGGGAGAATATGCATTATGAAATTATTACTTCTACATGAAGAACTACTACCTTTTTGTCTTTTAAATTTTGTTCGTTTTTCACATTAAAGTTTCCACTCTATTGCAACTTTATGCTGCTTTTTGTATTTTTATACCATTATCTTGTTTTATTTTCTCATCCCATCTGTTACTGCAAACCTTCTAAGTAATGATTTTCTATTGCATATAAGATCATACTCATGGAATGTGGTTCATATATCCATTAGCATTTTCTGCACAAATTTGCCAAAACAAGTGAATGAAAAACATATTTTGGCTCATGATTGCAGAGATCACAGAATCCAGAGACGAGACTTGACAAGATTTATCTTTTGATACATTGATGGTTTCATTTTCTGCATGCCAGTGAACATGGTAGTGGAGGAAAAAACTTTTCCTTTCCGTCGTGGTTAATGCACGTGATAGTTTCTGATTGATGATGCAAAGAGTAACTTTCAATAGTAAAATGACAAATTGATGTTGACGATCATGAGAAAGAGCTACAGAGCTTGTCTATGTTTTCTTACCAGACAATAGCTGCGTACTTCACAATGATGATTGTGCAGTAAATGACACCTATTGTTTGTTCTCAGTTACTTAGTAGGTTGCTGGCTTCTATTTTATCGGTCTTATGTGTGTACTACACTTTTAATCATTTCTTCTTCATGATTTGGGGCCTCTAAATATTTGATCAATTACATTTTCTACTCTTCTAGTGTAGAAGAACAGATTCCCTTCCCTTTCTCTCCATTTTGAAGCTGGCCTTTGAGAGATAGAGATAAAATCGGCAGACAATTGCTGCGCTCCAGCTGTTGCAAGGTTGAATTCTTGGTGCATAACATTAAAAAATTAAATTTAAGCTTGGGTTGAGTGGAGTAAATGGAGGGAGCTCTACAGTTCCAATTATAGGTAAACAAACAAGCAACGAGCTTCCTTTCTAACATGTAGATCCCCTAGCAATGCCTTGAAGAAGTCGTGTGATAAATCCTACAAATATTTTACCAACTTAGCCGCACACACAAGCACACAACAATGGACTGAATACTATACGTATATTAATTGGTCACTAGGATCTGTAAAATGACAAGGATAATGCACTAGAATTTGGGGTTCTAGCTCCTCCAGCCTTAGGCTCAACTATACATGAATAACAAAATGCATGATGATCTCCCCTCACCCCTCCCGTACTATTTTATTTCTTTGACAGCTAACTAACTCGCCTCTCTTTAGACAACTTTGTCCACCTCTTGTCCTAATTTGACAAAGCTACCCCTCCAGTGCCCTTGGTCTTTCTTCTTTGATAAGTGAATCTAATTTCTGGACTATTGTGGGTCGTATCATTACCCCCTTATCAGCTGCATCTTGTCCTCAAGGTGGAAACTGTTGATTAATTAAGTCATACGGCTCCCACGTTGCCTCTTCCTTCGGCAGTCCTTCCCAACAAATCAAAACTTCCTGGATTTTAGATTGTAGCGCTTTTCTCACTCCCAAAACAGCTGAGGGTTGGATGAATTTCTCCAGATTAGGACTTAGATCCTTTGGCCAGCTTACTGTCTGTTGTTGTCCCTGGGTTGCCTTTAATTGCGAAACGTGAAAGATGGGATGTATTTTGGATTCTGCTGGTAAGGACAGTTCGTATGCCACTGATCTCACCCTTCGGATGACTGGAAATGACCCATAAAACTTAGGAGACAGTTTCCCATTTACTCTTTTAGCCAAGAATTGCTGCCTATATGGAGCTAACTTCAAATACACTCTATCCCCAACTGCAAATTCAATGTCCCTTTTGTGCACATCAGCCTTTGTCTTCATGTACTATTAAGCTGTCACTAAATGATTCTTCAACTCCTCTATTTGAGGGATTTTCAGTTGAAAATCTTAATAAGTGAGATTTTTGTTATTATATAAAGGGATCAAAGAAGCAAGAGGAAGAAGAAAAGAGACATGTTTGAGCAAGGTTATAAGCAAGGAAATCAAGGTGGGTACATGTTTATAATGGAGTAAATAAGCTACTAAATTTGTTCTTTGATTAAAGAAAGTTTAATGTTTTTAAATTGCATCATAAGTGTTGCATTTATTGCTTCTTGAATGACATAGAGAAATTTTTGTGTTTGTTACTTGAATTGTGTTGATTTATGAAAATTTTTTGGAAAATGATTCTTTTTGGAAAAGATACATGTTTATGAAATCATGTTTTCAAGAATAGATTTTCAAGATAAATATAGCAAGCATATGAAAATGCAAGTTTTCAAAAAAAAGTGTCATTTTGGGCAACAAGTTATAAGATTTTGAAATATATGTGTTATGTGGGTTTGTGGTAGTCCCTCAAGAACCGTCTTGTGCACGTTGACTCAAGTATAGGCTTCTCCCGCCTGCCCGCTAGTGGCACGGAGCTCTTTGAAGGACTTTTTCAAGTTTACGACTACACAGGATCATTATATGGAAATGTATAGTGCGTCATGAATTGGACTTACCCAAGCCATTCTGATATGCTTATGTGCTTATGATATGTGTAACAAGATTGATGCATACATGATTTGTAATTGCTCATGAACTCGTTGATAAAACAATAATTTTGAAAAACATGAGCTTTATAGACTCGATGAAAGTTTTCTATAGCAAATCAAATGGTTTCAAAAGTTTTTGCTTATCTTTTATTATAAACTGTTATCCACAAGCTTTCAAGCTCTCCCTCTTTTTGTCCCCATCTTCAGGTGATAAACAAGAGAAAGAGTAAAAGAGAGTCAAGACACTACTCTAGATTTGTATGCTTTGTTTTGTTTGAAATAATTTATGTAAAATAAGGCTGTGGTTGTATGTTGAGCAATTATAGTTTAAGCATCGTATGTATTTTGGGATTTTGTGAAATATTGTATTATGGCTCAGAATGCTTATTGAAGTTTGTAAAACTCTTAATTTATGATATTAATGAAATATAGATTTGTGTATGGATTTGAAATGTGAATTTGTGTATGGATGAAGTGAAGTTGGAATATAAATTAATTAAGGATGAGGTTAAATTAGAATTAAGTACACTAGAAGAAGTCATCCACTTGAGATGATGAATTTTGAACATGAATTGTTGTTATATATATATATATATACACACACACATACACATAAGTGAGATATTATGGAAAAAAGGAAAGATATGGTTTTTATGAATAATGAGAACTAGACGTATCGGGCGAGTAGCGACGTTAGGGGTAAAGTAGGCTTTAGACTGCTTTGAGGACATGACTTGTGATCTAAAGTGTGGGCGATAAAGATCTACAGGTGAATCATTAGAGTGGTCTACAGTAATGTTGTATTGACATGTCATTTACGGAGTCGAAGGGCTACAAATTGCCTGTAGACTCCTCGTTCGGCGGATAGCCTGTATGCTGACCAACCGTATCTCCGAACGCCCGCCCGCCTTTTTACTGAAGCCCCTTGAAGATACGACCTCTGCCTAGGATAAGTAGAAAACGTTTAGGGTGAGATTAGAGTCTCATATCATAGATGATTAGGTTTTACTTCTACTTTAATAGATAGCAGACGTTAGATCAGAAATAGGTTATATAGGACGTGTATATGTCTATAACTATGTATGTAATTAGAGGTATTATTTACCTAGTGTACTTTTCTTTTTGTGGTATTTATTTTGTTGTATTAGTTTTTATTACGCTACTTTCTTGATTCTAATTTTTATATATCTCTGCCTATGCCTGCTCACCTATTTACATCTTTATGTATTTATGTATTTATATATATTTTCATTTTCATGGGCATTCCATAGGTTATAGTCTCCATGCATCTACATATATTGTTTTGCTTATCCAGAGGTGTCCTTACATTGGTCTGGTCTGTTTGTTTTATGCGTTTGTGTTTGTTTTTGTGCTTGTTTCATTGTATGTGTCTATTTGTTTGTTGTTATTTGTTTTGTTCTTATTTTAGCTGGGGGTTTATAGGGAAACAGTCTCTGTATCTCTATCGGAGATACGGACATGACTGCGTACATCTTATCCTCCCCATATCTTGCTTAGGCGGAAATTCGGGTATGTTTGATTTGGTTAGCGTAAGAAATGAATTAAATGGAAAAGGATTAAAGAGTAAGATGAGGAAGTAATGATTTGAGAGTCTTATGATATTGGAAATAGCTCAAGTCTTATCTTATGAAATTCCGCAACTTTTATGTATTTTGAATCAAGAGTTGGACTCCAAAAAAGGGGGCCCAATAGTTGTGGTATCAGAGCAAGAAGATGAACCGATAATAAATAAGGTGTTATCTATTGGAAATCCTAACCTGACTTTGATTTCCTATCATAAGACATGGAAATATATTTCCAATAGAGAACACCTTATACATTATCGATTCATCTTCTTGCTCTGATACCACATAAATGTAGCACCCCACTTTCACAAAATTTGAACCCGACATCGATGGTGATATCCGAGTCTGTATCCCGCGAGGCTGACGTGCTAGAACACTCAGTCAGTCAAATCTTTTTACAAAAATCTTTTTCTTTTCTTTTTAAAACAATGCACACATTTGCAAAAAATCAATAACCAATTCGGGCCTATTTTTATTTATAAACATGATACAAAAATCTCATAATACATTCTTTTATGCAGACGAAAGAATTAATAAAAATAATAGTGCAGATGCCAACTGATCCCAACCTCTACCCTTCACTTATGCTGTAGGTATACTCCCGTTGGCTTAATGGGGTATTCTTCTGATCCTGAAAAATAATGGCAAATTCTGGGTGAGGTTTGCGAACTCGATGAGTGATCATCATCGATGACTCACCTAGTCATATAACACATAAATCATATTCACATCATTTTATATTTCACATGCAATACACTTAATCATTCAAATTATGCATATGCAATGCACATGAGACTCACTTTCCATTTCTTACTTTGTTGTGACTGAGTGCCTTTTTATCTAGCCCATATCCCTTGTGGATATCGAGTTGTATTAGATGATGTCATCTGGCCCATATCCCTGGTGGATATCGACCTGTATAAGATGATGTCCCATATCCCTCTGTAGATACCGGGAACATTCACAATTGAGCCAAAGGCTTTTATCACATTCTGAGCTTTAAGCTCTTTCAGTGGCAACTCAGATCACAACTGCCTTTATGTTTCATGCATTCATGTAATGGAATGCATCAGTCACATTTGCATGATCTTATTCAATCACTTATCCATATCATTGGACCTTAGTCCGTCATTCAACATTTAAGTTGAGAATCACATTTTCATTCATATGCAAATGCACCTTCAGAACACATTTAACAATCAATTACGTACACTTAGTTCATCCAATTCACATTCAATGAGCAACTCATACAACACATTCATTGGACCTTCTGTCCGGAACCTAACACAGTCAATTGCATTCACATAATCATTCAGAGATCAATCAATACCAAAAAGTCAAACAGAACAAACAGAAAGTCAATCTAAACAAATAGAGGAATGAGACCATCTAGGTTTACTCACAGTACGCTCCAGATTAGCATTAGCTTTAATGATCTGGAAACATTTAAATGCAAATGTTTATCTTGTTTGAAACTCCAAATCTCCACGAAATCACGTAACTCTAATCTCTCATGTACCCACGTACATCAATTTGAAAATGGATAGGGAGGCTCGGTCTTTTTTAGAATGGAAGAAAAGAATATCCAAATAGAAGTTGAAGAAAAGCTCTAGGTTGGGGGATTTCTAAAGAAAGAAGTTTTCAAGAAGAGATAAATAAAAGGGCAGTAGCTTGTCTTTTATAGGCAAATAAAGATCTAAACTACCTACGACACCTGTCCATTTCTCATCTACTTATCCACTTCCCTTTATCCAAACTCACTTAAGTATAATTTATACTTATGACTCAGTAATACCACTATAATCACGAGTCATATCCTTTTACTTACTTTCAAAATTTTCCTATAGCACATCATTTCAGGTCAACTTTACGTTATCTTCTTGACCCCGACACTAAAGTCATTTTGTAACACTTTTCTCTAGAAACATATTCCTCTATGCCTTATGTTTCCATTGACACCAAAATCATTCAATTTAGTTATGTCCTCAATTATATTGAACCTCAAAGACAGATTCTATCTTATGAAGGGTCAAAAATGAGATAGAAGATAGGTTCAGACGAAGCCAATGAAAAGGCCGACCAAATGGAAAAAGACAAACGATAAGGAAAAATTGCTATAACTTTCCCTACAGATATCGGATTAAGGTGTTCTTCATATGGTTCGAAAGAGGACTTCAAGACCTACAACTTTCTTGAACATCTTAGGAATAAATTCTATTGTCTGAAGGATCAAAGATGGGCCAGACAAATACAAAATGAACAATATACAGAAGAAGAAGTCTTGGTCACTAGGGCAGAAAGTAGATTAATGCAAAAGCAGATGAATGCAAGAAGCAGATGAATCAGAAAGATAGACGAAATTCGTCAGAAAGTAGACGAAAAAGAAAGACAGACAAAGTTCCTCAAAAAGTAAACGAAACAGAAAGCAAACGAAGCAAAAGATAGACAAAGCAAAACACAGATGGAACCCAAACATAGACAATAGGTGGTCAACTTAAGATAAAAAAAAGTTAACCACAGAAGATAAAACACAGACGATAGGTGGTCAACTTAATAAGAAGGAAAGTCAACCATAGACGATAAAATACAAACGGTAGGTGATCAACTTAAGACGAAGAAAAGTCAACCACAGACAATAAAACACAGACGATAAGTGGTCAAGTTAAGACAAAGGAAAGTCAACCACAGACAATAAAACACAGACGATAAGTGGTCAACTTAAGACAAAGAAAAGTTAATCACAGACGAGATGAAACATAGACGATAGGAAAAACACAGACGATTCCTTGTGTTTGTATTTTCCTTACGTCTGTGTTTTGGTGACGTCATCACAGATGATACGCAAAACACAGACGATAGGCAAAACACAGACGATACATCTATGCTCCTGAACATTTCTCCCCTTATTTAGACCATAACTTTCTCCTCCACCATCAATAACTCTCATACTAAATATTCTCAGTAAACTTCTTCAACACATTTTTCTTCACTAAGTCCAACACTTAGATTTTATTTCTAGTCTTCCTATTCCATTTCATTCTAATCATTTGCTATTACCACAATTCTTAGTCTATCCAATTACTATTCACTATACTCAAAATGTCAATGAGTGCATCTACAATTATTTTCATGTGTACAAAGACTCAAATTCACATGCATGCATGCTGACATTCCGCTGAGCTTGAAATACAAATTTTCCTATCACTCACATTGTTATTCTCTCCATTATTAAAATTTAGGTTCTAATCTTTAATATGGGGATAAGATGTTACATCTATCATGGCATCTCTATCTTATAGCATTTGCTCCACAGTAGCCACCATTATTTTTTGCGTTCCATATCTCAAAATTGGTGGTGGTTCCCTTCCATAAACCACCTTGAAAGGGGAAGTTCCTAGGGAAGAGTGGAAAGAGGTGTTATAGCAATATTTCGCCCAATGCAACCATATGTACCATTGAAGATGCTTATCTCTAGTAAAGTAGTGAAGATAGGCCTTTATTGTCCTGTTAATGACCTCAATCTAACCATCTGATTGAGGGTGGTAGGCAGAGCTTCAGTTTAGTTCAGTGCTAGCCAGCCTAAACAACTCCTCCCACACTTTGCTCAAGAAGACCTTATCTTTATTTGAAACCAGTGACTTCAGAATTCCATGGAGTCATACAATCTCTTTGGTGAAAAGCACTGCCACAGTTCCCGCCATGAAAGGATGTTTCAAAAACACAAGATGAGCAAATCCACTACTACTAAGATAGTGTCATAACCCCTTGATCTTGGTAATCCTTCTACAAAATCAAGGGATAAATCTTCCCAAATCTGGTTAAGGACTGGCAAAGGTTGCAACAGTCTCGCAGGAGTTAAAGTTACATATTTCTGTTGTTGGCAAGTAGCACACTCAAGCATACAACAATGGACTAAATAATATATGTATATTGATTGATCACTAGGATCCGTAAAATAACCAGGATAATCCACTAGAATTTGATGTTCTAACTCCTCCAGCCTTAGGCTCAACTATACGTGAATAACATAATGCATGATGATCTCCCCTCACCCCTCCTATACTGTTTTATTCCTCTGTCAGCTAACTAACTCTCCTCTCTTTAGATAACTTTGCCCACCCTTTGTCCTAATTTGATAAAGTTACCCCTCCAATGCCCCTGGTCTTTCTTCTTTGATAAGTGAATCTAATTTCTGGACTACTATGGGTCGTATCATCGTGTTGAGTCCTTCAACAACCTTGATCCTAACTTTTCTTCTGCTACTTGACCTTGGAAGAAATTCACTTTTTTACCTCCTTTAAGAAAAAGGACTATGTCTTGGAAATGGAGCTTATCACATAGTAAGGACAAGGGACCTTTTTTTATTGTAGTCATACTCTTCATATGCTTGGTTCAGCAACTGCTTAAAAATTGGGTGGTTTAGGTAATCTACTGTTATAATAAACCTTTTTCCAGCTTCTCCCACACTGATGGCTAGATGACCACCAAGGACATCTAGAGGTAGTTTCTTATCGTTAGCTTTGGCTTGTCTCCGCCAGAGTTTAGCAATTCTGTTCAACTTTACAGGAGTTTTCGAAATTAAGAATGCTTGAGAGTGGATGTAGGTCTTGCTTTATTCACATGTTGGTCACCCTTAAACTGTTGGGTCCCGAAAATTTTTATTTATTTATTCGAATTAATTATTTATTGACTTATGGATTCATTCGTTAATTATATATATTTTTATTTTATTATTTTGCCTTAATTGATTTAATTATGTGTTTAGATAGACATTTTTATGTTGGGCTTGGAAATTTGAA
>JAOSBO010000004.1:31880196-31891514 GCA_027563915.1 Erythroxylum rotundifolium
ACAAACATTTTTAAATTTAATTATATTAATTAATAATTATTAAATTAAATTATAAATTAAATTAAGATATTTATAATTTTAGCAATAATTAATTTTAATTAAATAAATATATAATATATTTAATTGATACTAAATTAAATAATATATGTTTATATTTCTTGTTTCAATTCTACCTAGTTGTTTCTTTATTATGAACTCTTGTTGTAAATTGTAATAATTTGAGAGTTAATGATGTTTATTGTTTTTTTATTGAGTGTTTTGATATAATTATTATTTATTATTTAATGAAATTGAAATTGTAATATTTAAATACTTTGTATTTTTTTTAATTTTATATTTGTATAATGATGATTATCTTTTTTCTGTCAAAATTTTAGTTATTATTTATATGTGAAATATCTAAAGATTATTGTTATTTCATATTAATTGTGATTATTATTTATTATTATGATTTTTGGAGATAGAGTTAAAAATATACGGTATAACTATACAATATGATAATGGACTATTTTGCAATTTAAAAAAAATTTAGGGACTATTTTATAAATTTAAAAATTACCCGAAACGGTACCTGATATTGACCGGTACTAGTACCATACCGTACCGTACTAGAATCCAATTCAGTACCGAATTCGGTACAATATTTGCAACTTTGCTCGCAGGATTTAAAGCCGCATATTTCTGTTGTTGGCAAGTAGCACACTCAAGGGCACAACAATAGACTGAATACTATATGTATATTTATTGATCACTAGGATCTATAAAATAACAAGGATAATGCACTAGAATTCGAGGTTCTAGCTCCTCCAGCCTTAGGTTTAACTGTACGTGAATAACAGAATGCATGATGATCTCCCCTCACCCCTCCCGTACTGTTTTATTCCTTTGTCAGCTAACTAACTCTCCTCTCTTTAGACAACTTTGCCCACCCCTTGTCCTCACTTGACAAAGCTACCCCTCCAGTGCCCCTGGTCTTTCTTCTTTGATAAGTGAATCTAATTTCTGGACTACTGTGGGTCATATCATCGTTTTGAGGCCTTCAACAACCTTGATCCCAGCTTTTCTTCTGCTACTTGACCTTGGAAGAAATTCATTTTTTTACCTCCTTCAAGAATATGAATTATGTCTTGGAAATGGAGCTTGTCACATGGTAAGGACAAGGGACCTTTTTTGTTGTAGTCATACTCTTCATATGCTTGGTTCAACAACTGCTTAAAAATTGGGTGGTTCAGGTAATCTGCTGTTATAATAAACCTCTTTCCAGCTTCTCCCACATTGACGACTACATGACCACGAGGGACATCCAGAGGTAGTTTCTTATTGTTAGCTTTGGCTAGTCTTCGCCAGAGTTTAGCAATTCTTTTCAACTTTGAAAAATTTTTTGGAATTAAGAATGCTTGAGAGTGGATGTAGGTCTTGCTTTATTCACATGTTGGTCACCCCTAAACAATGTTAATTTCATCTTTTTCATATAATGACCAAGGATATGCTTAATATTTTCATGAGTGTCAAACCTTTCATGTGCGATGTCTTGAAATGTATTACCATTTTTCGACCTCAGTTCAGTTGCTTTCACTTATTGTGTTTGGCCCTTGGGATATGTCGGAGCTTGACGTTTGAGTTGCATTCCCAAGTCTAGCACTTGATGGAATTGGTGGTGAATTAGAAGGCATAAATTAAACAAATCTTATGGAACCTATTGAATTAAATGAAAGTTGAACTATGTTATGTTCAAATGTTGGCAATTGGAGCTTGGAGGTGCAGTCTAGTTAGCTTGCGTTGGGAGTACGTTGACCTTATCATGTATATTAAAGAGTGGTGCTTAAGGACTATGACTATCTTTCACTCGCACAAGTTTTAATATCTTGATCACTCATTGAACCCGTCCAGGTAAGTTTTAGTATCTTATTTTTCAAAAAATTTTTTTAGTATCTTACATAGCAAAGAGTGTCACTTCGAACATTCATTCTCATTAAGAGCTTTGCAATGGTTTAGAGCGAGAAGCTTTGTCCTCTCTCTTACCTCCACTCTCTAACTACTTTTACACCTTATTGCTACTCCTATCTTTCCTCCATTTCTGCTACTCTTTTCTTTCCTTCATGTAGATTTCTTACCATCCTATTGCTACTCGTCTAGCCCTCCTTCCCTCAACTCCTCCCTATGCTCCTCTCCTCGGTGGGGGCATTTTTGTCCTTTCCATCTTTCGCCTTATTTCTCGCCTACTGACTTTCCTTTTCTAGTATCTGTTTCCACTCTGACAACAAATGCGGATCACATCCCTCATCACAAAACCAGCAACCGTCCAGGAAGATTTTCCTCCTTTACCCTCACCATCTTCCGCACCTACACCAGCTGAAAAAACCCTAACCCCAAACCAAGCCCTAGTATCGCAAACACTAGTCCTCACAAATTTCCATCCCCTTCGCTCAGCTACCACCTCTTTACCCTCCCCAACCCTGCTAACCCATCGCCAAAGAAATGAACTTGGAAGCAAGTGGTGGGTGGTGCTGTAGACCTTGCTCTACATTTTGTATCCTTAAGACAAAAGATGGACAGTCTATTGTTTTTCCTGACAAGGAAACATTATAAGAGGGCATGAAATCATAGGAAAACTCCCCTATTGGTTTTTTTGGGATAGAAGACCAACTTTTCCGGTCATTCAAATATGGGTATCTTATATAGGGAAGAGTGTCACTTTGAACATTTATTCTCATTTAAAGCTTTGTAATGGGTTAGAGAGAGAAGCTCTGTCCTCTCTCTATCCTCCACCCTCTGACTATTATTACACCTTATTGCTACTCCTCTCCTTCCACCATTTCCTACTCTATTCTTTCCCTCATAAAAATTTCTCACCATCCTATTGCTACTCGTCTAGTCCTCCTTCCCTCAACTCCTCCCACTCCCTGTCTCCTCAATGAGGGCATTTTCGTCCTTTCCACCCTTCGCCTTATTTCTCGCCTATTGACTTTCCTTTTCTAGCATCTGTTTTCACTCTGACAACAAATACAGACCATATCCCTCATCACAAAACCAGCAACTGTTTAAGAGGATTTTCCTCTTTTACCCTCACCATCTTCCTCATACACCAACTGAAAAAACCATAACCCCAAACCAAGCCCTGGTATTGCAAGCACTGGTCCCCACAAATTCCTATCCCCTTCACTCAGCTACCAACTCCTTACCCTTTCCAACCCTTGCTAACCCATCACTAGAGAAATGAACTTGGAGCCAAGTGATGGGTGGTTCTGCAGACCTTACTCTATAATTTTGTCCCCCTAAAACAGAAGATGGATGGTCTACTGTTTTTCCTGACAAGGAAACGTTACAAGAGGGCATGACATTGTGGGAAAACTCCCTTATTGGTTTTTTTTGGGATTGAAGACCAGTTTTTTCAATCATTCAAAGATGAGCACAAAATGTATGGAAGAACAAATGTTTTATTAAGGTTGTCATTACAGAAGATAAATGTCTTATGTTCATATTTTCCTCACAAGCATTGAAGTTCGTAGAAGAAGGTTCATAGCATGTAGCAAACTTTCCTTTATTCTTGTAGCCATGGCAGCCCGTTTTTCAGATTGACTGTTAGGAACGGAGGCCAGTCTCAATGTGGGTAAATCTTTTTAATGTCTCTCTTGAATATTGGACTACTAAAGGTTTGAGCATGATTGTTAGTTTTCTAGGCAAACGTCTCTGCTTAGGTGACAATGCAGCTAATAAAAGAAGATTGAGGTATGCTAGAATCTGTATCAATATGGATCTATCTAATAACCTACCGGAAACAATTCCTATTATGCGACTTGGGATTGTTGAGTCTTTTTATGAGGATATTGTTTTAGTATAATACCAATGGAAGCCATCCCGTGTTCCTTAAGACAAAAAATGGATCCTTACGGGTAAGATTTTTATTAGAGAGGACTACGAGGAATTGATGGGTGGTGGTCTTAAACATAATGAGACAGAATACCATGCGGAAACCAGAATAACGCTGGTACCAGATAAGTGTTACAGAACAATGACAACAGAAGGAACAGGGAAGCAACCTGTGAGGGAAAATCATGATAGGATAATAGAAAATATAGGAGAAGGAGTCTTTGCTGAAGCCACTATCCAAAAAATAACAGGGGATACAGTGGAGGATCTGACTGAGGAACAACTACTGGAGGTTTTACCAAAAAATCTTGTTCCTAATCCTAAAGGGTTGGAGCATCAGGAAATAATTGGCTCCCCTACGACTAATAAAGAGGAGGATCCTATTATTGGAGAATTCTTGGCAGTGGCTAAAAGGAGAAGTAATAAGAGCAAACGGAAGAGCTCCAAAACTTCTATTGCTTAATAATGCGAGGGGAATCAATTGCCCTAAAAAGTTATCTACTTTAAGGGATTTTGTCTATCACACACAACCATGAACTTTTGGAAACTAAAATTCGAAATGAAAACAAGAACTTACTGAATAAACCTAGCTCAAAATGGAAGTTTATTTCCAATCATTAAGCCCATAGATATGGGAGAATCATTATTGGATACGACCCTTCTTTGGTGGATGTTCGAGTTTTGAACACTGAGATGTAGGTTATACATCTAACATGTAATCTTTTTCAAGTAAATACTGTCTTCTATGTTTCTTTCATTTATGGCTTTAATTATGCCTTCCAAAGGAAACAATTATGGGATAGTATTACTCAATTCCAGAATCGGGTTAATGGGGCATGACTCCTATGTGGCGATTTCAACTTTACATTATATAGAACAGAAGCTGAAGGTGGCTTCAACTTGCAAAATTACTCACCTGATTTCAATGACTGTGTGAGTTAGCTAGGAATTTTTTATCTAAAATATTAGGGGCATTTCTATACCTAGATGATGGCGTGTCAAACCAGCAAAAATAAATTTCTACTTTAGAACATTTAAACGAGCAAAGTGGTGAATAGGGTCGAATCACAGAGACTAGTGTAGCAATTGTCTATTTGTGTAGAAACAATAAAAAAATAAACAGAATTAATTTAGGAATGATTAGTTTTAGAACACGAAATCACGCGGAAGGCAATTAAAAATAAAGATTGAAAACAATATAAAGAAAGACCTAGGCAAGGTACTCCTCTGTTTGATATTGTAATCCGATCATAGACTCAAAAATATAAATTCAGTTCATTCTTATGGACAAAGTTATAGCAGACAGTGAACAACACATATCAACCAATCCATTCGTAATTATTTGATAATCCCGAGTAAAGCTCCACAGATTATTACCTTAACTAATTAGAATATTTCCTAGTAAAGTTCCGTAGAATATAATCTATGGCAGTAATAGACTCTAATGGACCTTTGTTTTAGCCAACAGAATCGAAAAAGCCGCAATTTATTTAGACTAAATTATTTAATCTCACTAATTTCTTAATTGAAACTAATTCACCACTTTGATAGACAGAAATCACGGATTCACTAATCTATTCGGTAATTTATTACCAAGTCAATTAATTAACATGCCTCATTAATCAACAAACACGGCGACAATAAATCGATTAAAGTGCATAGATCAAACAAACATAAGTGATGAACAAAAGCAATCAAACCCAAGGAGTCTCACGAATTACATTAATTGAATATTAGATACCTTGTCTAGATGAAGAGTTAGCCACGCATAACGATGACAAAAGACATTATTCTTAGAGAAGAGCTTTCTGTATTTCACGCACAAGTGTTGCCGCTGTTTTCTATATTTTAATTATGATCGTAACCATTCCCTAATTTCCTAGAATGACGCTATTTATAGTCTAGGTTTACTTTTTACAATAACCAAAATGAGACCTAACAAAATATGAAAGTAAAGCTCCAGTGGGCTACAAAATAACTTAACCTCGTCCAACATAGGGAGCTATGTCATTCGGACCCAAATCCTAAGATAATTAATCCGAAATTCACAGGTAGCAATTTGCCACCGTCGTGACACCTTCAACATGGTCATGTTGAAATTCGGTCCAGTTCTAAATTAGCCAAATTCACTTCAAATCGCATCACTTTGGTATTTCATCACCTAGAACATACAAAGACACGAATTACTATAGAAACACAAGCAAAACATCACATAAACATATCAAATGAACATAAAACACACACAATTAGCAGGCACAAGATGTAAGTTATCAAAACTCCCCACACTTGAACAATACTTGCCCTTAAATATTCAATCAACTCAAATTATTAAGACATTTCAACATCTTATCACCATTCTTTCAACTGTACTTATCACTTCTTAAGTTAATGTATGCAATCTAGAATTAAACAAACAAACCCATAAAGGTCGATCTCCTAAATTAATTAGGAATGTTAACTGCTTCAGAAATGCCCAAGTAAAAAGTAATAACATCCACACCCTCGCAATGTTTCACTCATTCTCTTATGTGAAATTTGGATATTAGTGTTTCTCTAAAAAATTCAGGACAAACCTGTTCTTTCCATAGGACTGACACGAGTTCAAATCTCTACCACTAGCTCGGGTTTAAAACCCACACTAATCAGTTAGATCTTTTAATGGGTTATAATAGGGCTAGTTAGTTACCAAAAACATTGAGTTGAGAAGAGCAAAAAATGTACCAAGTAGACACATGCTAACAACGTCAATTTTAAGTCAACACAAATAAAAGATTAAACCATTAAGCTCATTTGACCCATGTATACCATTCGTAGATCCATCATTCACTTAACTTCAATTATAATAATGAAGTTGAATCAAGGCTGCTGAAACTACCTCTCCTGCATTTATTCATATAATAATTTCCTTTTTGTTGTTTTTCCTTTCCTCGGCTTTTTAACTTCTTTTTTTTTATTTTCAAATTTTTTCAAAATTAGCACCAACAAATACATTTCAGCGAGTCATGATTTTCTGTCATTTTTATCAACAAAGAACAATTAAGCGAACAATTCAGATATTACCTCAAAGTGACTAAACATTGTTATACATGATATATAGTTACATATGCTACTTGATAATTCTTCTCAACTAGGGGCAAAAGTCGGGGCTTGAAAGAATAGGTCACAGGTTAAAATTGGGAGTTTTTTTATGTTAAAACAAAGAAAAGGTCTGGACTCAAAAGGGTTGAACTAGGATATAAAATTTTTGGATTGGATTTTGAAAAAAAATGGATAGCAAAGGGGTTGCACAAACGATGCCTTAGCTTCATTCCAGTGTACTAAATGTGGTATTGAACATAACTTATGTTAGTTTCTAGTAGGGGACAAAAGTGTGCGCTCTTCGAAAGAAAACTAGAGTGCGTGTAAAGTTACACTCTCTATCCTATGTCTCAAAAATATCACAGTGTGTTTAGTGTGGATGTATGCCTATAGGGCGCAAGCAACTGAAGTAGTCTATTTAATTTCAGTATAAACACTAACTCTAGTCATGACAAGACAGGATCAAGAAAAGATCAATTAGGCTAAAGTATCTAACAACTCAAGTTTTCCGGACAAATAAGGCAAGATCGTTTATAAAAACATGTTTAAAAGCAGTTAAAGTCAGTTTTGAGCAATGGGGATTTCCAAAACATTTTGCATGATGCATGTATGCATAAAACAAACAAAATAGTAACAAACATGAAATTAAAAATAAAAATTGTAAAACAGTAAAATCTAGCAAAACAATTAATCAACAAACATAACACGCAAACCAACAATTACGCAAATAAAAAAATAAAGCTAAACAAGTGAAACTTTCCCCTCCCCACACTTGAGACTAAACATTGTCCTCAATGTTAGCAAATGAAAAGACAAGAACATTAAAAAGTAAAGAGTGAGAGAAAGCTTCTCTAAGTGATGTGCTAAGGTGATGGTGGAAATGGTGGGTCACCATGATCGCTATACATGAACCAATGAGTGATGTTGCACTCAATCTTTGTGACTTGAGATTGCAACTTATTAAGAAAACTTTCCAAAGTGCCTTGTCGACACTCCAACTGTCCCATTTGTTCAGCAAGTACCATGGATGGAGCTCGAGAGGGCCTGTCTATCCCAACATCTAGTGGTAGGATCACAAACTCTCCATCAGCTAAGGCACGAGTAACCTGCATCTTACAAAGAGCACTCATATCTAGGGCTAGGACCGGTGGTCCCGAGGTTAATGGATGATGACGATTAATATTAAAATCACACAATTTGACAGCAAGAAGCGTAATCATAGATCCCAAAATCAGTGGGTGTTAATAGATGTTATATAAAAGTACCATATTAACTTTCATGCCATTCTGAGCACACCATAAAAGAAAGAGCTCTACTTTAGAAATCACATGCATATTATTGGTTTTTTCGGAAAAATTAAACACTAGAAAGTAGTGAAAAATCCTATGCACGAGATCAATCAAAGAATTAGCCTTAGATGAGCTAGGATTATACATTTGTGGATCTGCGGACAGTACTAAATAAGTTTCTTTCTTATTATACCAGTCAGGATAATCACAAAAGGAATTAAGATAGGAAGAATGAGAAAGATGAGATTTGGTTACAAAGCCTAAAGCTACATTCCATTCATTCACAGACATAGAAAAATGACACTCTAAAATCTTGAATCGAATAATAGCAAGTGTAGTGATATCACCATCAACAGGCATTTCAAATTTAAAGAAAGTATAAAAATCCCAAACCAGTTTGTAAAAAATAGGCAGTCGTAAATCCACAAACACACCCAATCCTAAATTATCTACCAAAGACCTAAACTGAGATTGTAAATTAAAGTAAGTTAAGCAAGATTCATCAACATATCAACTTGGGCAAATCGTTTTGCCCTTAAGTTGGTTGAGCAAATGGATATCCGCGGCTTCCTCGTAGCCAAGATTCTCATCTTGGCCGTGGGTTATAAGAATGTTCCTCTGAATGCGTGGATCATGTTTGGACTAAGAACAACATCGTCGCTCTTTAGTGACAGTCTCTGCGTCATTCTTTACTTCTATTGCACTAGGTTAGGCGTCCTCCTCATTGGCATTAAGGCGCTCGTCTGCTCCAATTTCTCCTCTTCTTCAACTTCATTGTCGTCACTGGAAGGTGGTGAGGTGCTGTCGGAACTCGGCGTTTGCGAGTGGAGCGTCGAAGTGGTGTGGATTCTGTGGGTTGCTTGTCGCTGCTGATTTGCGAGATGGCTGTACGTGGAGGTTGACCACGAAATCTTGGCATGGAATGGGTGTTGTAGGTTTTGGGAGTTTGGAGCGTGGTGGTTGAAGAATGGTTAAAGGATTTTGGGCATTTGGAGCGTGGTGGGAGAAGAAGGGTGAATGAATTTTTGGGCATTGATGGGTGGTGCGGTGAAAAAGGGTTTGGGACATCTACTGCTTTAAAAAATTTTTAGGTTGTAAATCTAGATGGACGAAAAAACCCTCCCCACACTTGGTTTAAAATAATGGCCAAAAATTACAATCATACCACCTTGCTTGGACTGATACTAGTGGACTCATCTTAAAAATTTTCTGTGTATTTACGCAGACCATTTAATCAACCAGCTCTCAATTTTTTTTCCAGTTCATTGCAATCATCAAACCATACTGTCTTGCAAAACAATAGAAACCTTGCGACCAAGTGATATCCAACAACAACAAAATGTTAGAACAAAAAAAAAAGTCAAAAAACAAGAAACCTAACAGAATTATGAACAACTAAAAATTAAAATGCGAAGAACAAAATGAAAGCAATCCTTGGGTTGCCTCCAAAGAAGCGTGATTGTTTAACGTCGTTAGCTTGACATGGGCCCCATTTAGTTATAAGGAGGTTCATTCAAAGAGTTAACTTCAACTGAATGGTGTTGAAATCCTTCATAAAATGACTTCAAACGATGCCCAGTCACCTTGAAAAATTTTCCTGTTTCCATGCTTTGAATATCCACAGCACTGTAAGGATAAATCTTCATTACTACAAAAGATCCAATCCACTTGGATCGCAATTTCCTTGCAAAAAATTTCAAAGTTGAATTAAATAAAGGTACCTTATGTCTGACTTTAAACTTCTTCTTGGCAAGCTTCTTGTCGTGAAATGCTTTAGTTTTGACCTTGTATGTAACAGCGTTGTTGAAAGCATGGCTCTGTAGTTCTTCCAATTCCTGAATCTTCCTTTGTTGTCCAGCAGCATCAAAATTCATGTTGCACCGCTTCACAGCCCAGAATGCTTGGTGCTCAACTTCTACTGGTAGATGACAGGCCTTACCATAAACAAGTCTGTAAGGAGACATATTTAATGGTGTTTTGTAGGCAGTGCGGTAAGCTCAAAGAGCATCATCCAAGCGCTAGCTCCAATCTTTCCTGCTGAAATTCACAATTTTCTCCAAAATACTCTTTACCTCTTGATTGGACAATTCAGCTAACCCATTGGTTTGAGGGTGGTCGGTCGTAGAGGTCCTGTGTATATCGGTCGTAGAGGTCCTGTGTATAACTCCATATTTCTTCAGCAATGCAGCAAACACTTTATTGTAGAAATGAGTCCTGGTATCCATTCAAAATTTTCAACCTTCTAATTTTCTCTCAACTTCATACCATCAAAACTAACATATGACATCATTTTGCTAATTCCATAGGAACCTCCAACATTGTCTACAACAATTCGTTGAGTAATTACACATTTTTGCATTTGACATGTGATCAAAGGCACAAGACATATATCTACGTATTATCAATTATGTTGTTTTAGGGAATTTGATTAGGAAGTCAAGTTTAAAATGAGGATTCCATGATGAAAAGATCAACAACAATGGCAGTTTCACAACAAGAAAGTGACATGACCAATCCAATGAATCAATATGTGTCATGTTTTTCAATTTGTAAGAGTAAGTTAAGAGACTTATAAACTTATGGAAATAGATGTATATCAATTCATGTTATTCTTGAAAACTTAAAGTTGGCATGGCCAATTACACGAGTAGATGGAATTCATATTGTAAGAAGCTAAAAAAATATTGTAAAACATGATCATAGGCATGAATGTGGTTTCTCCCATGTAATTCCTAGAAATTAAAGTTGAGAAATAATACATAACACAACTAGTGACATGAGCATGTCATTGTCCATGCATACGAAAGATAGAGTGAATTATATGGTTGAATACATGAGTGTGTCTATGCTCATGTAATTTTTCAAGTGAGAAGTGGTGAGAAACTCGATCTTGTCTCGACCTATCCATGTTGCTAAAGTTTCATATTAATACACATGAAAAGCCTTCTTTGAAAAGATGTTTGCCTTCTTTTTAGCTTTAGAATTATAATTAGTAGTCGAGAGGACAACAAGACCTTAGAGAGGCTTCATGAAGCCATTCTAAAGAAAGAAGTAGCTCAGATTTATCCAATTTGAGCAGAT
>JAOSBO010000004.1:32000114-32013339 GCA_027563915.1 Erythroxylum rotundifolium
AGATGTATAAATTTCTGGTTTTGATGAAATGAAATGAGGAAAAATTTTGGTTTAAAAAACATTATGATTTTTATACTAATGTTTTATTTTGATGCCATGTGAGGTGTTAGTAGTGATTGATCGTAGTTCACTCTTATCGTAGGATATGTATCGGAATGACCTGCAGACGTCCTGGTATGTATCCTGCGGTAAGGGGGTGCTACACAAAATACCACAGACTATTCACATTTGAACTTTTGGCTAGTACATGATCATACCCTCTAAATTGTACAACTCATATCTTTCAGCTCAGATATCCAAAAATTACAAAATTTATACAAATTTTAAGCTAAGAGAATAAGATACAACTTTGGTTCAGAAAAATCAGTCTAATTCGGCCCATATCAATACAGTTTATTGAATAACCACAGGACAAGATTTCTGTCCTTGGTAGTGCCACAACCTAAGCTGAGACTCAATTACATGCCAAATTTGAAAATCATAAGGACAGAATTAAAATTTGACTTCTTTCAAAAGTTCTATAAATATGTCTCTAGTTTAATATTAATAAAAAATGAATTCTTTCAGATAGATACAACTCAAGTTATAGTTAGAAAACCAAAGCATGATCAAGAAAATGCTCTAGTTCTTAACATTCTAGCAGACTTCCACACTTTCATTTTATCAATCACTTTCAAAACAATTCATATAGCTCTAAATTTCTATTATGAATCCATTTATCTAAGTTTCAAGTCATTCGGAGTTCAAATGAAAAAGATACAGTCAAAAGATTTAGAGCTGTTCAGTGAAATACTGTAGTTCATAATTTAGACATGCTACCATCACTTTTTCTCTGTCTAAAACTTTGGTCTTCGTCTTCTTCACAGTAAACTGCATTTCTTCACTCTTCTTCCTCTCTTCCACTTACCCCATCATCAGTAGTTTCTACTCTCACATTTCTATTCCCATTCCATATCATTTTACTCTAGAAACAACTTAAATACAAGATCAAACACAAATATCAAAAACAACAAAGTTTCTGCATGTTCCTTTTTTTTTCTATATCTTTCTTCTTCCTTCAACAACACTTTCACTTCATCTAACTCCTCTCTATATCAAGATCTCAACTGATCCTCATTTCACTCATGCATGAATTCATTCACAAACATTAAGGCATCATAATAATGTCATTAACACTACCATACAACTTAAGTCATCACTTACTTGCTTACAACAAAATTTCAAAAGTTATGAGGGGAGGAGAATGATAACCGAAGACCCCAGAGAGCTGAAGTGATGGTTTTGCAACATTTGTTGTTGATGGACTAATCAAAAGCTAAACACAAAAGTGAACATGCATGTTTTTTTCAGTGATGGACAATAACCCAAACAAATGTAGAAGATAGGTGTTTAGTTCATGAATAGCAAGAAGGAAGATGACGGTTTCGATGAAATAAAACCAAGGAGTTGCAGAAACGTTCTTCGCTAAAACGTAGCTTAGGTGTTAGTTTAGTGTCTTGACATGTGTCTCCTTTACACGTATCACATTTTTCCACTAATTATACTACCACTTGCCCCCTAGCCATTTGTCCACATTTCATACATTAATAGGTCCATTTGGCAATCCATAGTTAATCCATTTGTCACACTTCTGTTGGTGTTTTTATTTTTTTACATTTTTAATCCAAAATAATTTAAATTCCAAAAGACCCAAAATATCACCATAATTACTAAGTCAATTCTAATACACTCCAATGTACTTTTCTATCCACAATTCTCATTTATCTTATATTTCTATATTTTTCTAGTCCAAAATATCCCAAAATTTTGAAAATATCCTAAAATTCACCAAAAATTATGAAATAAAACCAATAGTCTTCAAATAAATTTTTGACGCAAATAATTCAGAATTCACATTTTAATTGCATTTTAAACAATTAATATTACCTTAAAAATGTCAATGAATACATGTACAAATAATTGTAATGTGCAAGATCAATAACTTCATGTATGTGTTTGCCACATTATGCATAAACATGAGTGATGTTTCCTAATTTCTCAATAATCTCTAATAATCACCATTTTAACCCTAATTCAAGTGATAGGATGTTACATTGGATGAGTCTTGTTGAATCAAAAAGGCTAAAGAATTGAACTGGTTAGGGCAGAAATTAGCAACATGCATCATAGACCCACAAGATTCGCAACTAGGTGTAGTGATATCCATAGGGGTTTGTAGATGATGAACACTCATATTTTTCAACTCTGCAGTAAGGAGGGCCAATTGAATAGTCATTTTATTCTCCAAAGAGTCTACCTTAGACTCAAGACTTTCCATTTTTCTAGAGTTTGTTGTCAAAGCTCCTAACTTATGTATGCCTCTAGTATCTATCGGACTGTATTGTTGATGATTCAGAGCCATTTTCTTATTCAAATCCTAAGCCTCTTCAGCGGTGAGGTCTATTAGTGAACCTCCTGAGGCTACATCTAACATATTTTTGTCTTGAGCCTTTAGCCCATCATAAAAATACTGCACGAATTGCTTGTCTGGTATTTGATCGTGAGGGCATCTTGATAATAGATCCTAAAAATAGTTCCAATAATCATAGAGAGACTCACCAAAGTCTTGTCAAGTTGACTAAATCTCCTTTCTCATCGATGAAGTTCTAGAAGTAGGAAAGTACTTCACTAAGAATGCCTTCCTTAAATTTCCCCAGCTTTGATAGGCGTTTGCCACATGTCTCAGAAGACTCATGCGCCACTCCCTTGCTTTACCCTTCAAAATGATAGATGAAAAACTTTCCACAGCACTTGATCTAGAGAAGTGCCCACTGGTTTCATGCTCTGGCAAATCATAGATAGCAATTTCAGGTGAATGTAGGGACCTTCTCCTTTCAAACCATGAAATTTAGGAAGAGAGTTAACAAGTAATCCTTTTATCTCAAAATCCACATCAAAATTAGGGCAAGCAGCAGTAAAAGGATCATAATTCACATAAGAGGTTATAGCTTCCCTAACAATCCTCCTTCTAAGGTTGCCATTACTCTCAACAATTCTCTCCTACTCTCCATTACCTCCACTATCACCATTTCTAGTTTGGTTGGCATCAATGTTTTGGTGTTGTAGATTTATTAGGATTTTAGCCTTTGTCTCTCTTTCTAATGATTCACTGTCACTTCTTGATAGGATTAACTCCACTACCTTGCTTGTACCCTCTACTCTCTTTTCCTTCCTAACCTTTCTCAGACTTTTCTCAATTTCAGGGTCTAAGGGTAGGAGTTTGGTTTTTTGAGGCATGTAAAGGAAAAATTCAAAAGAGAATAAGAAGAGCAAAATTGACTTGCAAGTTCACAAAGTCAGGTAAAAAGATGAGATGTGATGGATGCAAGTGCGTATGGGTGTGTGAAAGTATATATGCACAGCTAAAGAAAGTTTCAGGTCAGAACAGAAAAGTTGATCGTAGTGAAGTTGGTAGTTCTCCATGGTGTAAATGTCTCGAAAGGGATCCTCGTAAGATCCTACAAGTTGGCCAAAATGAACTTACACCAAATGCAGTGAACAGAAATCTGAACTATGTAGAAGTAAAATGCTAAGTATGGAAATTGAAAAGAAATTAGTATCTTTGTTTGCATTTGCAAAAATCCAGATGCTATGTGAAATGAAAACTTATACTATTAACAGGTGTGAAACTAAACTATCTAAAATGCAATCTAAAGACTCTTAACTATCCTCAGCAAAAATTATGACAGAAATTAAGCTAAAGAACCAATTACTTAGTTCCCCAGCAATGGCGCCAATTGAATTGCCCTGGTACCGTAAGCTCTTAGAGGTTGAATCAAAGTATTCCAAGAATTGCACTATAGGGTGCAACTTTGAGTTGTTCACTTAACCAAAACCTAACCAATTGAATCTAAATTAACCTATATGTCATGCTATGCAAACTAATTCATAGAAAAGGGGTGGTTTTTTATTTTCAAACTGATTGGTATAACTAATTTGAATGTAAAAATGAATGTTTTTGGATTTTAGGGATATAGAAAACTGAAGGACGAAAACGCAAAAGACTATATAGTGATAAAGTCCTCTTGAAAGTGAGGTTTGGCCATCATTTTTCGAAATTGATTAAAGAGAGAGTAGAAAACACTAAGCTTTAAAAATGTGAACCTTGAAATACTTTTCAAGTCCAGAATCTAAATCAATAAGACTCCATTTTTTTAAATCCGGATAAATGCTCTTAGTTTGTGTAGTAGTATTAGCTAATGCAATCGGTCAAATGAAATCTAAAATCATCTCAACATCAAACACAACCATGCAAGACAATAGAGAATCAAAAAGATTTCAAATAGACATATATGAAACTTCATACATTTAAGCTCAAAGTTCTACATAGACCAATCCATCTAACACATGATGAATATCCAATACTTGATTAAAATAATATTCAAGTAGCTCACCTACAAATCATAAATCCTAGAACTAGGATATATAAACTCATAGCTGAACTATGGATTAAGCTACTACCCTTTTTCAGCACATTGATCTCTAGCCATTGCTTCACCTTCAAGAGGAAAGAAAACTCCTAGCCACTCATAGAACCTAGAAACTTCAGAACTTGGAATGCATCTGATTCACCCATGGTGAAAGTTGAATATAGAGGAAGTAAGGGTGTTCTACAGAGAACGTATGAAGGACAGTGTGTAGAATGTGTTCCTCTGCCACCAGCCTAGCTATTTATCCCAAAATAAGGTTTTTTAGTGATATCTGAGTCGGGTCTTTTGCATGGGTAAGTGAGGTTTCCAAAAATAACTCGGGTTTTAGGTTGCTTCTTTGAAGCTTTCGTTGTGGCAAACTGAGGAGTTCATCGTGGCCAAATTTTCCCAAAAGGTCTGAACTATTGATTTGAAGGTTTCGCTGCAGCAAAATGATGGGTTCACCATGGCCAAATTTTCCCGAAAGGATTTGGCTATTGATTCACATGTTTTGCCGTGGCAAAGTGGTGACTTCGCCACAGCTAACTTGTCCCAAAGGGTCTTCCTCCTTGATTTTATTGCTCAACAATTTCTTGGTCTTCACTCTTGACTCCACTTCTTGAGTGTCCTGCAATGAAAAACAATAGTTTGCAATATCAATTGTCCTATAAACCAATTGAGTGCAATTACTAAGTAATTATGATAATTTTACACTTAAACTATGTTAATTCAAAACAAGCACTCTTGAAATAAATTAAGCACAATATCTAACAAAAAGAGCTAAAAAGTACAACAAAAACTATAAAAATACCACTAAATAATATAAAAAACTTGGGTTCATCAGCTACTCTACACAGAGGGTTCACATTCTTCTCATTCAATAGGAATTAAATGTCTTATATAGTCCATAAAA
The DNA here is from genome assembly GCA_027563915.1 of Erythroxylum rotundifolium. Classification (NCBI taxonomy): domain Eukaryota; kingdom Viridiplantae; phylum Streptophyta; class Magnoliopsida; order Malpighiales; family Erythroxylaceae; genus Erythroxylum; species Erythroxylum rotundifolium. The sequence goes on from JAOSBO010000004.1 coordinate 32,005,476, forward strand.
CCTAAAGTTTAATCGAACCCTGCATATGCTCTCAGATGAAACATCCCACATGGGATCTTGCACCAGAAGGCTTCCTCTTCTCTTCTCTTCTTTTGGTCTCCAATTCAATCTCCAAGTTGCTAAACTTCATTCCTACATCCGAATAATCAATTCTTACCCTAAATTAGCATCAAATGTAAAAGAGCAACAATGAAGATTAAACTAAAAGAAAACATACAAAATGAATCCTAAAATACAACAATAGTACACATTATGCAAGAAACACATGTCGAATACTTAGAAAACACATACTAAGGCATAACTATCAGTTCTTAATGTTACTTCTTTTGAGATTCTTTATAGATAACCCCTCTAACCTATATAAATTATCTTTTATGGATTTTACGATATTATCTGTGGGATACAGAGGTTACATTTACAATGGTTTTAAAATGAAGACATCGTTAAATGAAAAAGTAATAAGTCAAACAGTTGATTACATAAGAATATGCTACTGGTGGCTACATTTATTTGAAATTTCAACCACGCATTTAAGGTTCAATAGCTAGAAAAGAAAACCAATTAGAAATTGGCACCTTTATTCTACAAGGCAGTCAAAATATTAGATATGATAGGAAGTATGGCATACAATTGGAATCAGTTGTTGAATATTTAATTTATAATATCTTTCGTATCTTAAAACTTAAAGAAATGTTCCTTTGAATACCTACATCTCTTCCTCGCATCTCTAGTTACTCACCATACCAACTTTAATAGTAGGGTCATTTATCGTATTATGAAGAGGAAAAGCATTGCTCTGGTTTCAATTGTCAAATCTTCCTTAAGAATAAGAAAACTAAGAGTTATTATTTAACTTTTAGTAGTCATTTTCCACCTTAAACCTTATGGATAAGCTTCTTTAAAGGAGAAAGATTTGTTTCATGAATAATTGGAAATTGAGTGAAAGTTGCAATGGAGTAATATGCTTCTTATTACTTACTTATATAGATAACCAATATTAAAGTTCCTAACATTTTGAGATTGTTTCACTTCAGTAGCTAAGCTTTAAAAGTTTTAAATTGAGTCACCAACCTTTTAAAAACTTAACAATTCAGTTTGAAATGTTAGTTCCATAAAAGATCTGCTAATTTAACTAACATAACCTTTATTTTCCATGACATGTAGGTGCTTACATGGAAATATAATGGCCAACTAAGCATAACCCATAATATAACCTATAGCCTGTATACCTAAATATCAATCATAATAATACTCTAATTCCTTAAATGATTCCAATCGTTGTCAAAATCTATGCATTTTTTAATTTCTTCTCCCACTTTCAAGGCAATTAAATAGTGGCCCCTTTTTAAGAGCTAAAAGAGGAAAGAACTTGAAATTGGAAACTCTTAATCTGTAATATTAAATTGAGATGTTTCCATTTTCCGATCATCGTGAATAACTTGTATATGGAAGCAATGATCAAGAAAAGAGACACAAAATATGAAGTAACTGTAAGAGGGGATGCATAATTCATTGGTGACGTTATCATGCATGCATAAAACATGTCAGACTTTTTAAGCGTAAAGATAAAATTTTTGACATGGGGTTTATGTCTTCAAATGAAAGAAAGTGTCATTAGCATTCAAGTTTAGCTCTTTACTTGATAAATTAATAAATCTAAAACTAATGGATGAAGTAGTAGAGGCAAACAGTGAATAAATGTAATCTTTAACCTAAGACTCAGAGGTGAGTTTCATTATAAGGACTGTTATTGAGAATAATTATTCATGGTTAATGAACTTGTAGTCCCCTACTTAAGGCATCTGTGATTATATTAGCTTTTCCAAGATTTTACTCTATCATACAATTATAATTATTTATTAACTCCAACCACTATCTCTGCTTCATATTCAGTTCCTTCTGAGTAAACAAATATTGTAGACTCTTTTGATCAGTGAAAATTCTACAGGGAACACCGTACAAGTAATGCCTCTATATTCTGAATGCAAAAACTACTACCAATTCTAAATCATAGGTGGGATAGTTTTATTGATATTTCTTCAATTTCCTATAAGCATAGGTACAACCTTATCATTTTGCATAAGCACACACCCTAACCCCTATCTCAAGGCATAATTATACACTACAAACCCATCAGTCCACGATGGTAATGTGAGTACAGGGACTATTGTCAATCTTTCTCTCAATCCCTCAAAACTTTATTAAAAAGCATTTTACCACTTAAATTTCTCCTCTTTTTGCATCATCTTGGTTAGTGGACTTTCTACTATGGAGAATCCTTCAACGAATTTCCTATAATAGCCTACCAATCTCTTAAAACTCCTAACTTCTGTCATAGTGGTGGGAGGTCTCCAATTAGTGACAACTTCAATGTTTTAGGGATCCACACTAAGTCCTTCAGTTGAGATGACGTAACCAAAGAAAATAACCTTATTAAGCCAAAACTAGCACTTATTGAACTTACCATGTAACTGTTGCTCTCGTATGGTTCGTAGTACAATTCGAAGGTGTTTTATATAATCCTCCTGACTTCTTGAGTACGCTAATATTTCATCAATAAAAATGATGAAAAACTTGTCTAGATACTCTCAAAACACCTTATTCATCAAATCCATAATAACAGCTAGTGCATTTGTTAATCCGAACGGAATAACAAAAAATTCATAATACCTATTTTGGAACATCTTTGTTGCGAACTTTCAACTAATGATAACCCGATCTTAGATTAACCTTTGAATACACCTTGGATCCCTGTAGCTAATCAAACAAATCATCAATCCCTAGGAGCGGATATTGGTTGCGAATTGTGTCTCTAGTCAGTTATCTATGGTCGATATACAACCTTAAACTCCCATCCTTCTTTTTCATGAATAAGGTTGGAGCTTCCTATAGATTTAGGTCTCACAAAACCCTTATCTACCAATTTTAGCATTTCCACTTTCAATTCCTTCAACTCTACTAAAGACATTATGTACGGAGTATTTGAAATTTATTGGGTTTTTGGTGGTATATCTATCTCAAACTCTATTACACTATCTGGGGGTAATGTTGGAAGATCGTCCAAAAATATGTCAAGAAACTCATTGACCACTGCAATATTTCCAAGTTGACTCTCATTATTATTATCATATAAGCTAGATATCCCTGGCACACTTTAGAAAGCGTTCTATTAGCAATCATGGTAGTCATGATACTAGTGGAAAGAACTTTTTGTAACCCACGAAATATCGCCTTTGGTTTCCTTAATTGACTAGCCTAACCTCCATTTTAAACAATCCACCATTTTATGATGTATGGATAACCAATCCATTCCAAGAATAACATCAAAACAACAGATATCCAATAGATAAGGTTTGTTAGGAATCCTTTACCTCTGCTCAGTACTATACTATGTACGAACACTCATTCAGTGAATAGTAAGTTCCCAGATGGAATGAAAACTACTACCCCCAACGTCTAATAACTGAGGCTCCATAGTCAATTTTTCCAATAAATTTGTAGACATGAAAGAATGTGAAGCACAAGGACCTATTAAAGTATATACATCATAAAAAAAATTAGCAATCATATTGGTGACTAGGCATTGACCTCTTAATGAGTGACTGGAAAAAACTTGGCCTTGTATACAAGGATTACCTACTTGTCTTGTAAAGACTGCTCCCCTAACTCTAGAACCTCTGCCATATCTAGTAAACTTGACCTTCTAGTTTGAGAACCTTGGTCGCCCTGACTACCGCCCCCTCTAACTTGTGGAGAAGTTGAAGATCCATCCCCCTACTTCTCTGTGGTGACTAACTATGGACAATCTCTAATGAAATGACCCTACTAACCACAATGGAAGCAACCCATCATATTCATTTGGCACTTACCTAAATGTCTTTTTCCACAAGTGTCACACTCTAACACTAAGGTCCTACAATCATGGAAGTCTCTGGGCCTAGTGCGTGACCTAAAAGATCCCTGACTAGGTGATCTGCCTCTATTAAACCTCTTACCACCACTCCATCTTGACTTATTTTTCTTGACTAAACCTTTAAATGAACTAACTAGTGCGTTTTGCTTTTGTTCTTATCTTAAACTCTGAGTGATTGTTGTTGCATTTCTCTCCACTTTTATTGTAGCTTCAACTGATTCCTGTGAAGACAATGATAGATGAATCTGTAGGACTAAGCCCGTAACAAACCTTTACTTACACCTTTTCTTTTCACTATCAACAATAAACAAAACACTTATGATAAGTTCTAAAAATCTCTTTTTATAAACGTCACTAATTTCGAACCTTGCTTTAGACAGAAGAATTCCTTTACCTTTGCATCCCTATAATTTTGTGGGTAGAATCTATCTGTGAACTCTCTCTAAAATTTTACCTATGATACCACATTTGGATTTCATTTATCAATGGCTTCCTACCAATCTTTAGCCTTATCCTTGAGGCGGAAGGTAGAGAACACAACTCTCTGCTCATATGTGCATCCTACAACTTTGTATATCTACGTGACCTAATCTAACCATATAAGTGCACTCTCGGGACCTCCACTCCAATTAAAAGTCTTGGCACCCAATTTGTAAACAAGTTCAATTGAGCATCCAGACACTTCCATACTTTCATGTGACTGCCACATCGTTGCAATAAGAATTTGAGCCATCTGTTTCGAATTAAAACTCACTCCAGCTAGTTCTAACGGCCATAAAGATTAGGACTGTGGTTAGTTCATAGAGTCACTTGCTGCCTCTATAATGTTGTCATCCTCGCATTATATAGGTGACTCTGGTGCAAGAGTCATTAGAATGATTATCTTGGAACATCTATGAACTCATCTATGCATTGTGTTATGTATTCGACAAAAATGTAAATATGTAAAGATTTTGAATTTATGAAATCATACGTATATAAATCACAACATTTTATTGGTCACCTCACTTTTGAAATAACATAAAAACCTTAAACCACAAAGGAGGAAATCACTCTTCAAAAGTTAGGCTTTGATACCAACACTAAGAGCCCCTTATTTTGTAATGATTAGGTGATCTGCCTGGCACTCCACAGTGGCCCTTCAATTAGTATCCAAGTCGGCTAGAAAGTTTTCATGAAGCTAAGCCTATTACCCTTGTTAAGGAAAAGGTTCAATTCATAATAAGAAATGTAAACAGTGGGGTTTTGTTTTTCAGTTTATTAAAAATTTCAGTAGCACAATGACTATATTTTAACTTCCTAAAAATTTCAAAGTTCTTACAATAGTTCAAGACATTTCTTTCATCACATCAAATTCTCAACTCCATATTGTAGGCTTCAAATCCACTCACATGCCGTCTTAAATAGTTACGTCAATAAACTTTGAAAAGCTGAAAAAATGTCATGCATTCCATTTAAAGACCTTTATACACATCCATTGTTTATATAAATATTTCCAAAACATATTCAAAGATATGTAGTAGTTTTAAAAAATATGTACAGGGCAAAATAAAAATGCCTACATAGTAACACTTGATGAAGTTGACTAAGTGGAGTCTTGGCTCCTGAAGCCTCGAAGCATGCACCTAGGAGTTTTTAATTTAAAATAGAAAATAAAGGGTGAGCAAATCGAGTTCAGTGAGTGTTATTGGTTTCCAATAAAAACATTTATACAAATATTAGCCTCCATAAAAGAATCCAAATTGTTTTCTTTTCAAGTAATAACAAATGTAAAACAAAACATATATATTTTTCTGAGATCAAGTTCTTTTCTTATGTAAAGTAAATAGTAATGGCAAACAATACTTTCATGAACTTTCTTTTTAAGGCATAGCCAATCACTAATTTTCTTTTTCATACGGTAACCTTTATGTGTAAGGCCACAGAACTGGTTCTGCATCACTTACCCATGCTGGTTAACCTTTATACACCGATTGTTATGAAGTTGGTTTTTGCATCGGTTACCCATAACGATGCTAACATTAAATATAAATCAATGGTTATAGAGCCTGGTTCTGCATCGCTTTCCTGTAACAGTGCTAGCATAATATATACTCCACACGTGCAGAGGATGACTCACAGGACATACTGAAAGACTCAACACCATCAATGTTAGTGACAGATGCACCCAAAAAGCTCAATACATCTTCGGACATACTTTGATTGATATATTCATATGTATAAAGAACTAACGACATACCATAGGCTAAACCAAAATTAATACATGAGCGCGCCTCATTTCAATACCAATTAAAAACATATTCAAAATCCATTTCTATGCCAATTCAAGCATATGCAACTTTTAATTCAAAGCTAATTCAAAGCATTTGTATATATCATTAGTTTCGAAGTGCATTCAAAACTCATTTCAATGCTAAATAAAAGCATATGTAAATCTCAATAAGATTAACTTTTAAAGTTAAGTAATAGCACCAATGGTAATTATTCATAAACATACTTTTCACAGTAAGGTAAAAACCATCTTTACAAAATCAATTTAAAGGTACACTTAGAGTTTGTTGTTTATCTTCCTCATGTGTTTGGTACTTTTCCTTTATTAGTCCTGAGTTTGCGGTGATGAGAAAACTTTATTGTCTTCTTCATATGTGAGGCAGACCCCCCAACGGGTTCCTAAAATTTGTGAAGTATATTAAGAACTTACGACCTTGTTTTACAAATTTTATGACAAAGGGCTTAGCGAAAATCTTAGCATTTTGTAAGATTAAAATTCTATTTTCTTTTCATTCAACCATTGAACAACTTCCACAATTTATACAAGTTGTCCTTTGTCCATTTAAATAATGTACATAGTAAATACCGACTTTTTTCCTTACATTGAAACATTGAACTTTGCACAATATACATGCTCCCAATGAATAGCCATTAAGTCGTAAATATAGCATCTACATGTTGCCAATTAATAACCAATAAACTACCACTTAAGATATGGATATACAGGTCGTTTTCCTCAACATTTAACTATGATGTTTTTCTCTCCATTTGACCATGTCGTTTTTCTCTTCATTTAACCTTGTTTGCACTTGTTGCTTAATTTTCACATATCAAACTTTCAAATTACGCTTCCAAATCTTCTAGACTTTTGTGCCTATGTCTCTAGTTTTCATATCATAAAAATCATGCCATTTCAACTTCTAAATGATGAAAAATGTACCAAAAATCACAAGCTGATTCAACACAGGGACAGTATCAGGTTACCATAATCAATCTCAATTTCAATACCATTCAGCTAGAATTAGGTCTAGGTATCCGCAAGATATTTTTAGTACTATGTCTTAGGTTTCATTTACAGTTGGAATCACCCAATTTGGAGTTTCGTAGTCTAAGTTATGGCCAAAACACTAGGATTATTCAAGGAAACCGAGAATCCTAATACAAAATTTCACTAACCAGAGTTAGAAAAACTTACCATTTTTTTCAAATCATGCTCAAACATTCACGCAACTCTTAAGGAAATTCATGTTTCCAACTTAATCATTAATGTGACCAGTCAAAGAGGTTGGATAAGAGTGGTTGTCCATTATTTTTCTACACACAGTTGGGGTTGATGAAGTTGTCCAAGGTTTCTAGCTTAAACACCATGCTAAATTTATTTCCTACAGGCAGTATGTTGGACCCAGCTTTCGAAGTCCAACTCTTGATCATTATCGATTCATCTTCTTACTCTGGTACCACATCTGTTGGAACCTCGCTTCTGGAGCCCAACATTCGGAGTCATTCTCATAACTTCACAAAATTTTGTATTTGAATACTTGATATATGACAATCCATTCTTATGTTTATATCCTCAACCGTTACCCTAAAAAAATCACTCGTTTTTTTGTCTCTTATTTTCACATCAAACTAAGTACATTTCAATCTCCATTCAAGCCTAAATATATCAGAGAAAAGCAT
>JAOSBO010000004.1:32096145-32106644 GCA_027563915.1 Erythroxylum rotundifolium
AAAATAAATTTATTTTAATCTCGTATATAATATTTATTAATAAATTATTCATTAAATAAAATACAACTTTAAAAATTAACTTTTTATCTAAAAATTAATATTTATTCTAAACATATTTTAATTGTTAAATTAAATTTTATTTGAATTTATATATTTTGAAGATATTGTAAATTTAATAATATTTACTAATAAATTATAATTAATTATTATATTATTCATAATTAATAATTAATAATTGAATATATTAGATTATTGATAATTCATATTAATAATTAAATTATATTAATTAAATATAATATTAAATTAAATTATTTATAGTTCTTATTAATAATTAATATATTAAATAATTTAATAGTATATATTTAGTTAACGGTAAATTATATTATAAAACAGAAAATAAACATCACTTTTTATGATTTTTACAATTTTTGAAAACGAAAAATGAAACCTTAATTAATACTGTCGTAGCAAGAGCAAGTATCTTATTCAATTGATTCACAGGTATCCTTTCAAAACGGTAAAAGCACATGCGGTTTTTGCTTTGTGTATATAGATAGCTTTATAGGATACTGACCACTACCAAGAACTCAAAGCATTCAGACATGTGAGTATATAAAACATAATTGAAAGACATGATGGTTCTAATTGTGATCCGAGTGGTCTCAAGAAATAAGTGCTATTCCTTGTTCAAGTAGATCGCCAGCCAGGACCTGGTTAGCAGCTTCAGAGGGATGAAATCCGTCCCAGAACACATACTGTGTAGCATTGGAGCATGTTCCTACCGACCTGACATTGCACAGCAGTGAGGTCTCCAATGTCCCTGTTCCACAGCAAGCCTTTCGTGACTCGAAGAAACCTGTCAAGAAAACTGCAATTAGTGTATTATACAAGGTTATAATCAAGGCTAGTATGATATTTTGTACACTTGGTAAACAATTTAACTCCATGGCATGGGTGATAAGTACTTACAGTGGAGCAAGCGACGAGAGATTTTGTAAATATTTCTAGTTTCGTATGTTGTAGGGAAAATTAAAATGCCTTGCCGTGGAACTCAAGTTCTATGCTCAGAAATAAATGTGATCATATTGTGTCTTATGCTTAACATATCGACTGCTAAATTTTTCTGTAGATTGTGAACATTACCATTGTCACTTGGCTTCAAGATCATGTCCAAAAGGGGTTGGTAGATATCGAAGACCACAAGCTTTAGATCAGGGAGCTTATCCACTAGGCTTTGAGAAGTGCTGTTTAATTTGTTATTGAAGGAGATGGCATTGTTGTTTAACCTCTCAACACACTGGTTGCTTCCCATACCGAAGAGTGTGATGGCTGCAGGTAAACAACCTGTTGGTGGTAGGGTTGTCACTCCTATCCTTCTTGCTCCCAGTGCATATAATTTCTGTGTCAATATCATTCTTGTCAGTATAACTACACTCCTTAGCAAATTAGAACAGAGCATTTTTAGTTGATGTTTATTTGAGAAGCGCCTCCTTCTGTTAAAAGTTCTTATTGGTCCTATTTCTCATTTCTTTGCAAGGAATTTACCTAGGCTTTGATTCAAATTAACGCTACAAACATTATAGTGTTTTGACAGTTTGATGATCATACATTCATTCAATCTTATCGGCCTTTTGTGCTCTTTCCATAGTAACTTCCATCAGGATAGTAAAATTTTCAAAAGAACTCCATTCAGAAAGTGAGACTACATAACATACCTGAATGAAAGTAGAGTAAGATCTCATGAGAATGTCGGAGAATTGATCAGGTGAGTAGATTCTGTTAAGAAGAAGGTTGATGTAATAGTTCTGAATAAAATCGCTACTACCTGCACTCAAGAGATGGATACCACCAGAGAATATCTCATTGGCTTTGGCCTGTCCTACCATGTTTACAACTTTTGCTTGATAGTCCCTGTAGTAGTTTAATTGCTGGGTTAGAGAAACCGAACCCTGCAAAGTTAACAAGAGAATATTGGGACTTTTGTTGTTGTTGATATGAGAGGAAGAGAGAGCTCGTAATTGAGTTTTTACATATAACCGGGCGGTCCCATCATAAAGGCCAGAACCAGCTGAGGCAAAGTTAACTCCTGTCAGGATCTTGCTTCCTCTGGCATCTTGGCTAAGATATGCAGGCGGGTATGAGGTGAAACCAAGGTACTCAGCTGTGCATGAACCAACAAAATAACAGAAAACTCCATCAGACTTAAGTGAGAAGAAAAATGAAGGGCTTTGTTCTTGGGGAACTGTTCACTTACCAGTGAAGTCTGTTGCCAGCTTTCCATTGCAGAATCTCCCAGTTGGGGTGTGAGTAACAAAGTCTCTTCCATAAGGAGGAAAGTTGGCCTTGATGATTGTGCTGAGTTTGTTGTTGTTACCGACATCAACAACAGAATCCCCAAAGATGATAAGGGAAGGCACAAGGGGATCACCATGAGCCGCTGAGAGAAGTAAAACTAGGAGCAGAAAGAAAGTAGATGTGCTACCAGTTGCAAACTTCATTTTTTTAAAGCTTATTTTATCACGAAAGCGGGAAGTAGATATTGGTGGTGGAGGTATTGGTTTGTGCACTTAAAAGAAAGTTGATGGATGGGAAATGAGGCAGGTGGGGAAGAATTAAAGGGGGAAATTTGCAGTGAATGTGGTGAAAGGGGCATAATTATCCACATCATAGTTTCAATAAAGGTGCTTATTTTGTGGGAAGAGAGCATGTTTAGCACAGCTCCTGAGGTCCTACTGTTTGTCCTCTTTATGTAAAACTGTACTTATTAGGCTAACCAAAAGCGTCGAGCAATTGTCGGCTATGTTTGGAGATAACAAAGAATTTAGCAGAAGTTTTTAGACATACATAGAAGTAATGAAGGGAGAGGGTGTGCCTTTTTCATCATCTCTTATCACATTTTGCTTGGTTTCTGGCCATTTTGTTATGGATGAACAAAACGATTGAAAAGTGAAAAAGGCCCTCAAGGTTTGAGCTCTTGATGTCTTTTAGCAACAAGTGTGGCCAAATGATTATGCTCTTTACTTGTACCACATTCCATTGTTGAAAAGGAATCCACATCATGGAGCACAGTGGTGCTTTGCATGTGTTGCATTGCTCGGCCGCCTCTTGTAACTCTATCCATCAAACAAGTTACGAAGAAAGAGTAGCTAAGATAAGACTTCGCTCTTAACCAAGTGCACGAGAAGCGAAGAACCATCCAATGAATGATTGTTCACAACTGTTAAACAAAGATTTTTTAAAAAAATATATTACTAAATCGATTCAATCTCTTCCTACACTACAGTCAAATTAAATTAGATATAAACTCATTTCCGTGTAATCTAGACAACTTATTTATGGTAGAGAATAATTGAAATGGGTTCCACACTCGTTTTGGGATCCAAGACAAGTTTAGAATAGCAGGACCTTAATTTAAAGCACATAATCTCCTAAATCATATTGCTTATAGTCATACAGCTTCAGATTAGTAGTAGAAAATACATTACTTTCCTTGGGATCCAATATGTTACAAAACTGATGGTGTGGCAGGCAACAACCATTTGATGGAAGACGGCACAAGCTCCATTCTCTTAGGAAAGAACGATAACTAATAAATTGCACGAACTCCCTGTTCCCTAGCTAGGACGTCTTCGCTCTTCCCTCCACACTCTTTTAACAAGTCTTCAGGTTTTAGTAGAAACCCAAGGGAACTTTTAGTTGTGCATCAGAAGTTGAAATTGAGGGTCATCGGTTACAACAACATAGTCATATCCAAGGCTGTTGGCACGATTTTTGAACATGTCCATCTCAGTCGTTGCCACTTGGATTCCAACCAAAACATTTGCACCAGTTTCACCCTATTCATGAAGCCCATAAACAATGTATCATCAGTATCCAACTTAATAGTATAATAAAATATATCAAATATAAGGCATTGATAACCTGCCTGCCCACGGTAGTGGAACAAGCTGATGTTCCATTCAGGACTAAAAGCATCCAAGAATTTCATCAAAGCTCCAGGCCTTTCAGGGAAAGTAAAGCGACAAAGAATTTCATTTGGGACATTCAATCTACCGCCCATCTGCAAGAGATCCAGTGAAAAGTAAGGTTCATGTTGAATCATACCTTTAAGTAAAGTCAAATTGAGGGAAACATAACATGCATGTGAGAGAGAAGAAACGATATCAATTGTAAATGTGGCACAAATATTAACTAATTTGCATGGCAAGGACAAGGATTCCGGTGCTGTGGCTTCAACCAAGCATGCAAAGACGCATAAGGTTGCTGAGCTATCGGGACAAAAAAGATGACCCCTTTTAGTTGAGACACTTTTCTCAATTGTATCCCAGGAAAGAATGATGGAGGGTGGGTGCTAAAAGATACAAACGTATTGTCCTACATCAGGTAAGCAACAGCTTTCGGCTAAAAATTTGCAACTGTTTATAACGTTCAAAGAAACAGAAATAGAAATGAAAATAACGAACCACTGTAACCAAGAAATGTATCCGGTGAAAAAATAGCTGTTAGGAAATTGGTTAAAACAACAATCTTATCTTTTATAATTGAGGAAGTATTTGAAAACGCTTGATGCACATCAAGAAGGACCAAAATACTTACCAAATAACGCAGGTGATCTTTGACCAACTCACTTTCTGTGAGATTGAAAGTTCGTAGTTGGGAAGATTCCAAACGTTGCTGCATTGCGTTAAGTTCAGAAATGGTGTGAAGGCCAACACTGCAAATAACGTTAGAAAACAAAACGAAGTGTTTTTGACTTTGTACAATTTTTATTAGATTGGAGGCTGAATCAAAATAACTTTAAAGCAAACAATTTTGAAATCAATGGTAAACAACAAATCATATTATGAAATGCTCAAATTAAAATTATTGGCTAAAGGATCATGATCAAGATTAAATTATTAGCCAAATGATCAAATGGTACCTATACAGTACCACAGCCTCTTTTTCTGAATTACATCTGTATTTGAACTCGGTGATATTCATAGGCCCCACCTGCCATCAAAACAAACATGTTGAGCACATACAACAAGATTATAACTTCTCATCTGGAAAAGCGAATTCAGGTGTAGGGGCATACGAGCTTGCAAAACTGTTTGAAGCTACCCGGCTCTTCCGGCATAACAGTAGCAAGGACAGCCTCTTGTTTCCTACCAACATTGGCAAGTTCAGTAACAACTCTCAACTTATCGAAATTCATATTTGCCCCACTAGTTATTGCCACGACATTCTGTCCCTCAAGACCATAATACTTGCAGTATGCTTCAGCACCAGCAAGGGCCAAAGCACCTGCTGGCTCTAAGATGCTTCTCTTCTCCTCAAACATGTCCTGCAACGGAACAATAGGCTTTCTCAATCATTTGGCTGCTAAGCACTGAATTAAAGGGCACATCATTAGTTCTCTGAGGAAATATCATTCCACCTAAGATTATATTTCAGTATAAAAGTAGTGAAGGAAAGAGAAAACAAACCAGACTAGGATAACCAAATAAGTAATGCACTCAGTTTCCCTCTTTCCTCTACATCCTCTCTCTGCTACAAATTTCCCAATTTAAAGGTAGTTACTATGCTTCATTGTACTTCCAGTACAACTTCCAAACACAAAACTATCATGATGATGGAGATATGATATAATGTGTGAACTTAAATAGAATTCTCTTCCTTTATTATTTGAAAAGTCTGGATTTTTAATGATAACAAAACATGTTATCTTTAGGCACAAGAATCTATAAGTAAATATTTTCACACAACTCAGAAAATGGTAAACATAACAGAGAAAAAAGGTTACCTTTATTGATGCACAAATAGCATCACGACTAACGAGAACTACCCCATCTATCAATTCCTTGCATAAACGGAATGTTTCCTCTCCAACCTCTTTAACAGCCACACCATCAGCAAAACCGCCAACCTGATCCAGTATCACCCTTTCGCCATGGTATAGTGACAAGGCCATCGCATTTGCATCTGAGGGTTCTACCCCAATAATCTTTACCTGCAGTATTACAATATCATCAATACTTCACTATATAAAGAGAAGAAAACAAAAGCATTGTTTAGTCAATAACAATACAGTAGGATAATGAAAAAAGATGAGTTTTGGAACCCCAGGAAACCATGATAATTTATTTGAAAACCAAAGGATAGAATATATAGACAAATGCTAGTATGCTTATTTCGTCTTGGGTAACAAATGACAAACCTCAGGATTAACCCTCTTCACATAAGCAGCAATGCCAGCTATTAGTCCACCACCGCCAACTGGCACAAAGATTGCATGGAATGGGCCTTTCATTTGACGCACAATTTCCATTCCAACAGTTCCTTGTCCAATGATGACATCTTCATGATCAAAAGGAGGTACAAATGTTCGACCCTCCTCTGCTGCCCTCTTTTTTGCATATGCCTGTGCCTCATCATAAGAATCCCCCACCAGAACAACTGTTGCACCCAACTTCTTCACAGATTTCCACTGTGTGGGAGGAAATCCAAGATTCAGAAAAAAAGTTACAAAGTGTGTTCAATAGGAAAATCAAAATATACCTTGATTTCGGGAGTAGTAACAGGCATAGCAATTACAGCATTGCAACCAAGTCTCTGAGCGGCCAAAGCAACACCTTGAGCATGGTTTCCAGCAGATGAGCAGATAACCCCTCTTTCCAGCTGCTCCTTTGCCAGTTTTGCCATCATATTATAAGCTCCACGTAGCTTAAACGAGAAAACCTCCAAACCAAATTTTTTGGTATGTCAGCAGACTACAAACCATATTTTGAAAACTACTAAGATTAACTTAATTCAGAAAATATCGTTTCTACTAAACTACCCAAAGCATAATTGCAGAAAATGTATAATGCGTTCACAACCAAACTGGCAAAAGATCAGCAAGTTTAGTAATAACTGGAAGTATTCCACTACAAATTACTAACAGACGATTTTAAATAAACTTATAATTTTCAATCAGAAAACCAAATACGTGAGAAGTAACATCAAAAATTAATATAAAGCAGATCAATTCGATTAACTAAAATAGTTACTGATACGCATCAATCCGAAATAATACTACCGCTCTTCAATCCCAGTGGTTAATGATGTACGATCAACAATCACTCAAACACGGAAAAGCACAGAATCTGACAGAAATTTTCTTGTTCCGAAGTTCTTTCACACTGCAAAGGTTCGCTCTTTAACTATCAGAAAGTCCAAGAGCTCAACACGTTGGGATGATTTACTTAAGACATGGTAAAACCGAAAGAGACAACAAAACTAACCAAGATTAACGCTTCTAATTCTTGGACCACATAATGGCCAACATGGAAAACAAACCAAGTAATAATGATGATGATAAAAAGGAATTAATGCTTACTGGCTGCAAATCTTCTCTCTTGAGCCAAATCTTAACCCCCAATCTCTCCGACAACTTTGGCGCCAATTGTAACGGAGATTCAATAGCAACATCGTAAACGTTTGACGACAAAATATTAGTTAAGTACCCCATTGCGTTAATAACACCGTCACCGCCATCCTGACCCGAACGGTCCGGCACTGCCCCGAGGTAACCAGGCGGATACTGCAGAGAATCCGCCGAAACCCTCTTCCTTGTCGGAGAAGGACTTGACGTCGGTAACTGACTCTGGAAGGAAAACGAAGAGATCTCCGCCGTTGGTTTCGATAAGGTGGCAACGACACTATGGAAGGGATTTTTGGCTCTGCGACGGCGCGTTGCGTCGTTACTGCATTTGTCGTCGTGTCCAGTGAGAGTGGTCGGTGGGGTCAGTTTAGAGTGCCCTGCAAGGCGAAGGAAAGGTGTCTGCGGCGGCGTTACACGGAGAGCATCCATGAGTCGTTTCCCCGGAGAGAGCAAAATGTAGGATTCAGCTTTGGCAGCTAATGTGGAAACTGGAGGGCGTGGTTACTTTATAGTGTCGTGTTGAGTTTATTATCATCTGTGACTTGGACTATTTTACGTTTGGTGGATCCGCGATTCATCGTGTTTCGCGGACAGATTCAATTGATGTCTCATGTCTGCGAGCTCTGGTACTGTGAGATCGCGACAGCATCGGCAGCCTGTGAGCGAAAATCAACGCGTTAAATAATAAAAATTATGTTTCTCTCATAAGCCGACAAACAGTAATAAACAATTTAATTATGAACAAAATGATCACCCTTTACAAAAATGATGGTGGGAACTGAATTAAACGTCTTTCTAATATATAAGAAAATGTTGTTATTATTTTATATTGCAAAAGAATTAAATTTTAACCTATTTCATATCACCGTAACGGTAATAAAGTCGGTTTAATTTAGTTTAATTATTATTATTGTTAAAATTAATCAGTCAATTTTTATGAATTAATAAACAAAATTAATTAATTAATTTAATTTTAATTAATTTTTAAAATTTTTAATAAATAAAAATAATTTCTTTAATTAATATTTTAAATTTTATTTAATCTTTAATTACTTTTATAATAATTTACTGTCGATCGAAGTAAACAGAGGGATGCAACTTTGTCAAAATAGTTGAAATCAGAGTACTTTTACTAAGTGATAATGTTTGTTCAGTTTCTTTTTACAATATGTTCTGGCTATAAGCTTGCCTGCGACCACCACAAGAGGAATCGCTCACTTCATGGAGGTACAAGAAAGGAGTACCCTTGGCCACGACTAGCCTCTCCACTAAGTATCTTAGATACGGATGAATAAAATCCAATTTCATTTCTGTAGGAAGTCAAGTTTAAGCATTCTTGGACGTGGAATCACCTTTTACACGAATATTCAGATTATGCCATTTACTGTTTTTATGTTTTTCAAAAAATGGAAATAATTATTTTTACCATGTCAATTTTAATGAAATATATAGTGTATAGAAAGATATTTAATTCTCAAACTCAATAATTTGAATAAAATAATCTAATTCTTTTTTTCTACTTTTGTTGGTATTTTAATTTTGTTATTACTTTAAAATTAAAGGTGAACTGAACTTGAGATGATGCAATCAAAATAAGAAGCATAGTCTAAGTCTACTCGTGCTAAAAGGTTTTCAATTGCTAGACGGAATGTACACTTGAAAACACGACCTTGATGAATTAATCGGACATATTGATACGTACTGGTACTACATGGGCACATAACAACAACAAATCGTGAACCATGCAAAACAGGTTAGTTAGCATAAAATGGCATTTTGTCTCCCTTAGTGTTTTCAAGTCACGTTTCACGTTGCTCCGTTGACGACGATTTGGATCACTGCCAGCTGGGGTAACCTTTCCCTCTAGGCTAGGCCTCACTGAACATTTATGAGAAGCCACATAAATTGTCGTACTAGATCGCTTTGAAAGGCGCTGGCACATAAATCTTCTGTATCCATTACCATATAAATTGTCGTATAAGAGAATAAGATCGTATGGAGCAAAATAGGTACAAAATAGTACGTACAGAAGATTTGATTTCTTAGTTTGGTTACTTTCCTTCAATAGGTTGAGAACTTCTATCAGAAGGAAAAACCTTACGCGGTAGCCGGTCGTCACGACCAATAAGCATCGACAACATCCTTAAATATGTTAATAACATAGTCAAACAAACTATCTAATTAAGTTAAATTTGGTATAACCATAGTAACATTAATCTAGTTTCTAAAGTTATTTTGGTGCATAAGCTTGTATCGATTAGTATAATTTGTATAACTTATAATTTTTTAATAAATTTAATACTTCTATTTAGTACGATATAAAAAAGTTAATATCTATTTTTAGTTAATATAATTATTATTGATATAAAATCTAAAACATTTTGTCATAGGATATAATTCAATATTAAAATAAGTCTACAAAAAGATAAAGAGTTACATACAACATTCAATTACTAACAAACAAAACAAACAACAATAATATCTACTATGAATCTTGCTGAATGTAAGATTTAGAGATAGTCAAAGTCAACATACCTAATACATAAGACTCTGTTTTGCAAAGTCTAAAGATGGTTATAATGTATGCAACTTTCCTTTTATCTTTTTACAAGAAGCTATTTTTATGACTTGAACTTATAACATTTTGATCAAAACGGAACAACTTTACTAGTTACTCCAAAGCTTACCTTCATTGCATTCAATTACTTATGCAATGAAATTCGATTTACTTCACGATTTTCATGTGAAGTGATCTATTCAATTAGTAAATAGAGGTACGTAACTTTGTTAAAAATCCATTAAATGTGGCTACATAACTACATCAGATGGTTGAAATCAAACAGATTATGTTGAGAAAATGGTCATGTTCATTCGGTTTCTTTCTAACATATCTTTTATGGAAGTACAAGAAAGTAATATACTTAATCTGAGAAAAATGGTCATGTTCTCTCGCCCGTCGCCGCCACTGGCGATTGAGGCTAAGGTATGTCTCTCGCTGGTCGCCCTTCCACATAGTCAGAATCTGAGAAAATGGCGAGGGCGACTGACGATTGAGACTTCGATCTCTGTCTCTCGCCCGTCGCCCCTAACCATT
>JAOSBO010000004.1:32114395-32138852 GCA_027563915.1 Erythroxylum rotundifolium
TATCAATGAATTACATATTTTTAATCATCTTAAGGACCAGGGCATTTTCGTCATTGGCATAATTTTTTCGTTCTGTCTACTGCAACCAAACACATTCTGTCCTCGAGATGGAGACAGTTTTTTCTATTCTGTCCACCACAACCAAACAGCTCACTGTCTCCAGTTTTTGTTCCGTTCCGTCTCCAAATTTCTGTTCTGTTCCATCTCCAGAAACCAGAGATAGCAACCATACGGAGGGTAAGAGTCTGAACACTCTCCAAAAGAAAGGATAACACTTAATGCATGTGGCAATAGGTAATCAGTTAAGGAAATAAATTACCTAGAAGTTGCTAACAAGAGACCTGTACGTTGAGAACTCAAAACTCCTTTGCTACAGTTAAAATAGTAAAGAAATGAAGAGTAGCAGTTACATATGTATCAATAGAGATCTAATTAGTAACGAAAATAAGGCAAGGAATCTAAAAGACTGAGCTTACCAGCATAATTGAGTGACTTAAGTTGTAAAGCATATCGTGATGCCTCTTTAGTGTGCTTTTCTCAGGCAGAGGCTTCCAGAATTCAACCCCTAATTGATAAAGTCTGGAGGAAGGGGAAAACACAAAAGGCCTGTTTGTTTGAAGGTTTAGTAATGGAACAAAATGAAACATAACACACGTTCATCGTTTGGTTGAGATTTTCATAATGGAATGGAACGGAATGAAATGGTTCATGTTATGTTCTATTCCATCCTAAACAGTGAAAATAAGAAACCTCTGATTAAGAAGGTTTAGGATGGAACGTAAACTAATAGATATATACTACCTAACATATCTTTAATAATTTTTCTTAATACCAATTACTTCTTCTACCATTTTTCTTTTTCTTAATAGTAATCACGAAACCTGTTGTTACTCATGTCTTGGAGTTCTGCTGAACAGAGAATCACCACAAATCATCAAATATTATCCAACCTAAACTAGAGACGACGATGCTATTACTGATAAGCTTCGATCTTTCTCCATCTATCCTTTCCCCCTTTGCTTTTGCTTTTTGATTTATCTTAAATTTTATGTGAGTTGAGAAATGTCTTTTAATTTTAATTAGGTCATACTCTCCTTGCTTGCTTCTCTTTTGGGCTTTACCCAATCCCTAAGAGCTATAAGTTAGACTGCTTATGTTTTTGTCTAGATTTTCATGTCATCGTCTAGTAGTGCTTGTTTCTTTACATGGCTTTTATGTTATCGTCTGGTAGTGCTTGTGTCTAATCTTCATTAACTATATGGGTTTCATGTGACTCTTTCTTCTACACTTTGATCACCTGATTCCCCCATTTCTTATCTCAAAAATTCTTGGGGCTAACCAGTAGGTGCTAAAGTTTCCATTTTGTGTTGCAAAATCATAAAAAAGATCAGTATTTTCATTCAAGTCATGGCCTTTCACCTTCCTTGTATTGATTTTGCCTTCATTTATTTTGCCCTCTTGATTCTTCCTGTTGTTCACTCCATACACGTCATTGTTCTCCATGGTAATTGTCTACGCCATTACTTCTTTTCTGGGTTTCTTTTTTTATTTTTTGGATGATCTATTGTTTTCTCTTTCTAAGGTTTTTTAGTTGAAATTAATTCATTTGTAAGTTTTCTAGAATAGTGACTGTAATTCTTCTAATAGAGATAGCACGAAAGAAGACAATTTCTAATTATTTAACAAAGATACCAAGTTATTTCATCCTAGATGTTAATATCATTATTTCAGCTATAAGAACCTCATTTGATGCTTGGAAAAATTACAATCATCCCTGAAACTATGACTTTTGTTGTTGGTCATAAAATAAGACCTTGAGATATTTTTGGATTGCTCTAAAATCTATGCGAACATAATGTTGTTTAATTAGCTAGCGACAAGCCAGATGGTCAGTGAGTTGGTGGGGAGTGTTAGATTCACTTGTTTTCTCCTCTCTAAGTCTAAAAGGGAAGATATTAAACATCAGCTTAAACATAAGCCAAATTTATGGCAAAGGAAAAGAATAGAAGCTAAGGATATGTGGCAAAGGAAAGAAATTAAGTTCTTATCATCTTATTTCATCGCTGGAATTTTCAACACAATTCAAAGGCTTCCTTCATAACTAGAGGGATATATGAAATCTCCAAATACAAAACCGGCCAAAAACCTTTTTAAGTTAATGTTCTTAAACAATACTAACAGATTTTATTATAAATATCTGAAGCCTGATCGAATCAAACTATCTTTGCCAATATCTGTGGCGTGATAAGCCAGTTCTATAATTCTATTCTGACTTAATTATAAAACAAATGAATTAATTATAAAATGAGCTTTCCAATGCAAAGCTTTGATATTTATGTTCCTGAGTTATCTTTGAGTAATTCTTTGATTAACGCATTAAACTATTGATAATATGCACAGGTCAATGCCTATTAAAGGATTAGATTAAGCTGAGCATTTGTTTGCTATCTCCTCTTTTTTTTTCCCCTATTCTTGAATGTTTGATTATGTTTTAATAACCAGCTGCTTTTGTGTGTTTAAATACTTAAACTTGGATTTTTTCCCCGAACTTGGATTTGAAAGGCACATATATATAGGTAAATGTTGCTGTATACTCTTGCAAGTGCATTTAACATAATGTAATACAATGATCCACTCATTTTACCATATCTCACTCATTTTATATGTTGTGTTGTTTGAATTTAGGGTGTTTTTTAATCGTCGTTGTCTTTTTTGTTTTTGTTTTCCTATTACTTTGCTTGACATTTCAGTGGGTGAATGATTCAAATGAAGCTTCCCTTACGTTGCTTCTTGTTGCTTTTATAAGACCATATATAAATGGACACATGTATGTCATATTTGTTATATTTTGATTTTCAAAATCTAAAAACTTCTCCTAATTTTATTCTTTAGACATGAATGGTAATCAAATGAATAATCAAAAACAAAAATTGATTCGTATACATCAATTAGCGCTTGTTCATATTACTTGTCTTGTGATTTATTAGTGGGTGTTACATAAGAGATGTGGGAAGGACAAACTTCAATTGCTTACACCATTCGAGAGATTGCAATCAAAGAGTATCATGCGAAGAATTATATTTCATTCCTCTGGGAGAAATATAATTAGAATGCAGTCTAAACCATTTCTTGAATTATGTGATTTATTAGCTGGAAAAGGAGTGCTTTGACCTACTGTAAATACAAATGTTGAAAAACAAGTCGTGAAGTTTTTATACATATTAGGGCATAACGTTACCAATCGGGAGATTGCATTCTTTTAGAGTTGATCTGGGGAAACTGTAAGTCTTCATTTTCATAGCGTTTTGAAAGCAGTTATACAAATAGAAGATATGTTCCTAAGACAACTTGACGTAGTAGAAATCCCATCGGAAATATTGAACAGTAGTATATTCTACCTATTTTTAAGGTGATTTTCATTTCTTAAGTGGGTATAATTATATTAAACACATATAATTTTGAGAATAATATACTTCAATGTCTGGATTGTGTTGGTGCAATTAATTGTATACATATCCGTGTGAAAGTACCTGCTCGAGATGCTCCTAAATTTTGTGGGAGAAAAGATTATCCAACGCAAAAATGTGTTGTGTGCTTGTTCTTTTAATATGAAGTTCACGTACGTATTGGCTGGGTGGGAAGGAACAACATCCGATTCATGGATTATGAAAAGTGCACTAACAAGGCAGTTCTCACTCAAAATTCCCTAAGGTAAAAATAGGTTTTAGTTCCTATTAACTAATAAATATCATGAATTACATTTTGACATAGTTTTCTTCAACATAGGAAAATACTATCTTGTTGATGCTGGATTCATATTGAGAAGTGGACTTATTACATTGTGAACAATATCACTTGAAAGAATATTCAAAGGAATTCTCCATGAAATGCGTATGAATTATTCAATCATCAACATTCATCGTTACGTAACATTATCGAAAGTGCATTTGATGTGTTGAAAAAATGGTTCTCGATTATAACATCCACCATAGAACCATCATATGGCATTTAGAGTTAAAAAAATTATTATGGCTTGTGTCACTCTACACAATTTTTTGATT
Source organism: Erythroxylum rotundifolium (assembly GCA_027563915.1). Lineage (NCBI taxonomy): Eukaryota > Viridiplantae > Streptophyta > Magnoliopsida > Malpighiales > Erythroxylaceae > Erythroxylum > Erythroxylum rotundifolium. The sequence goes on from JAOSBO010000004.1 coordinate 32,118,457, forward strand.
AGTGTAGATCCAGAGGATCCATTTCTTAATGAAGAGTACGACGGAGGGGAAAATGATAACCAAGATGGGTATGAAAGTGACGACGAAGATGATGCATACAGTGGAGAAATTATAAGAGATAACATGACAGCTCATATGTGGGCTGATTATACTTTATGATAGATATGCCTAATCGCAATAAATTTATGTTTTTTTCATTATTTTATATTGCTTTAAAAATATGTATTGGCTACTCGTGTCTAAATATGATGCTATTTATTAGTGTTGATAATGTTTTCACATGTAATTGTGTCTTTGTAAAGCTTATTCATTATTTTGACCTTTTATATTATTTGGAAATATTTCAAGCTTCAATATTGTGTATGCTTTTGATAAAATTTTCATATTTTGTAGTTGAATTTGTAGCATAGAAAATGCCACCCTAAAGAGAGTCGTACTTTTGGAATCAAGCTATGGATAATGCTTTGGTTGACGCATACTTGCACTAGCATCGACAAGGCAATCGTGTTGGTGAGACTTTCACAATGAATGCATTTGATTCAATCAAAGCTGAACTAAAGGAAAAATTTCCAGATAAAAGAATCGATAAGGAAAAATTAAAAATCGAAACAAGATTATTAAGAACAAATGGAGTAAGTGTTTTGATTTATTTTCTAATAGAGGTAATGGATTTGCATAGAGTCCATTAACAAATATAGGGACTGTTAAGCTAGAAGTGTGGAAGACCTTGATCCAGGTAAACTTGTTTATTATTTTGTTGGAAGAAAATATGATATATTCTGTATTTGGCTGATTCATTAAGTTTTTTTTTATATAATATGCTAAATCAAAAGTTGTTGAGTGGAGACATAAGCTTTTTCATAACTACGAGAAGATGGTAGAGATTTATAAACATGATAGAGCAATTGGGGAGCATGTTGAAACAGCAAAGGAGATAAGAAAGTGCACCATTTCTGTCAATAGTGGGTTTTCCAACACCACGGAAGAAAATGATGACATTTGCACTTACAATGACTTAATGAATGAACACAATATAACAATAGATGATGATCACACTGATTCTTCAAGAGGAGTGCCAGCTTATTCACAAAAAATGCAAATCTAAGAACATCACGGAAAAGGAAAAATAGGGTTGATGATGGTGAAGATGTAATCAAGGATGACCTTTAGACAATTGTAGAAGCATTATAAAATTTACTTCACTATTGGTAAAATCGCTTCCCATTTTAGAAGAAAGACTTTATAATCATTTGGTAGAGTTGGGACTGGAAAGATCAAAATTGTATGAAAGTTATCTTTTCCTTGTAGGTAGGCCTAATGAAGCAAAGGCATTGTTTGATGTACCAGTAAATATTCGGAAGAACATGTTGGAGTTTATGATGTCTTCTTAGGAATAGAAGACAGGTGTAATATGTGTTGATGACTTAGTCTTAGGTCTTTTTCCCTTTGCTCAATGTGTCCATTTTGTTAGATATTTTTGTATATTTTGTGGATGAATGTATCACGAATCCATGTAATTAAGGGAACTAAATGAAACTAAAACTTTGTTTATAATATTTTATAATATTTTCAATACAGATAAGTGATGTTGTGCATGTTTTACTGTTGTTCTTTTTTAGTGTTACTCTTTATTTCTTGAATTTGTGAATTATAATGCTGGTGATGATGCTTCCTCTATTAAGGTTAACCAATTTTTAACTTTCTGCTGCTCTGTGGTGTTGCCATTTATAGGATAAGTTTGAATATTCTTTGTTGCATGTTACAGTTTGATCAATTGTTTCACAGATGTTCTTTCTCTTTGATGTCAACTGTAATTGATACATTGACTTTGGAGAATTTGTTCAATCAATAAGTGTTTTTCATCTAAGAATAGCTGAAGCTGTTAAAAAAATACGTAAGAAATTTTTTAATGATTACAATAGGTTGCTTGCTTCTCCATGTTAGCATATATGAGTTTGAATTAACTAGTTTACGAGGTTAGCTGTGAAGAAGTTATTGGAACCTTCTAGTTTGATTAATATTTGAGCACCATTTAGCCTTTCACACTGAATGCATTGGAGGTCAGTAGCAAATTCCTCAACTTCCTGTGGTTTCAACCATAAGGAGATTTTATTGATTATTTCTGGGCTATAAAACTATTTTATTTTATTTTATTTTATAGAATCTACATGCATGTGTATTAATGGAGCAAAGTTTTAAATTTATCTCATCATCTTCGCTATCTGCATAGGCATGGATCTATAAGAAAACATAAGAAGAAAATTTCCCCACTCTAAAAAAGCAATCTGATAATGCACCACCAACTGATAAGTTTGCTATATATGAAGTTAAGGTTGATTATGAATATAAAAGAAATGAAGATGATAGTAAAGTTGTACCCCTTGAACAAAGAACAAAGTTGTGCCCCCTATATTTATATGCATCATGTGTCGCCAGTTAAAACTTTTATCCTAATAAAGTACATGTTTAACTTGTGCTACCACCTATCATCACAATTTACTGAAACGAATAAAAGTTGCTATTCACAGTTGTAATTTCTATAAGAAGGGAGAACTAGATATTGTGAAACTGTAAGCAGTAATTGTAATTAGAAGATGGAAAGTTAGCAAAGTTATAATGCCTCTCCTTTCTGAGAGGCATATGGCATAATTCCATTGCATCAAAATAAAGGTTTCAAGCTGTCTACTGATAGAGATACTGATAAGCTATTATTTGATGCATTAATTTTGGTCAATTATGTAGTGCTTTGGGATAGATATTTTCTAAATTACTGTTTTTATATTATATTTTGGATATAGGAGATGTTTTGAAGAAAAGAAAAAAAATGTTGAGCAAATTACCTTGTTCATTTTTCTATAGTTGGATTTTTGTGATTGTTTCTTATTTCGGTGTTTATGCTTTTCGAATAAAGAGGAGTGAGATTATCAACTTGATGCTCATTACTTTTGCTTGGTTGAATTTCATTCAAGTGATGCCTACATTTCCAGATGTTGCAAACTTATGCCTTGATTTTATAATTTTATCTCAAATTTAAATAGAACTTGTGTCATCATTGTTGGTTTAATTTTGATGATGAAATTGCTTGTATTATTTGTTGTAGTAAATAGTTTGATCTAGCTTTATGGGTGGACAATCAATAGATGATAATTGGGAGTTTGCTTCCAAATCCTATGGGGCTTGGTCTTGGTTTGACAAGGAGAGGGCACAACATTTTGAAATTAGAAACTAGGGTAGCAACGTGACTTTGAAGAAAACTGATTTAGCCAAAACGACAGCCCCCATTTGTCACTCATTACCCTCCACTCACCTCTCCACCAAAATTCTGCCTCCACTCCACTCTCCAAAAAAACACGTAGCATCCAAGCAATGCATACAACCTCCACCAACACAACCCTCACTTCCACGCATAAGAGACCAAGCCTGCCTCACTCATAACAACGCACGCATTACCCTCTCCCACTCACTCCACTAACGCAGCACTCATGCACTAGGAGCTGCCTCCTTTTTTATTCACGCACACAGACCCACCACCCACCAACGCAATAGCCTTCGCACATCAAAGAAGCAACATCTAATTACCTCATGCATACACCATGCCATTCATGTACACAGTAGCCCCAACTAGCAAAAGAAGATGCAAGCATAAGTCTCCATCCTCTCACTCATGTCGCATTCTCTTCCGAAGCAGTCTCCATTCACTAAAAATCAAGAAGCCTCTATTGGACAACAAGGAAGCCACGCAAGTAGAGGGGAGAACATTTTATTCTGCTGCAGATTTGAAGCTTTGCTCTTCATTTATTTTTTGTTCCTTCATGAGTTTGTCTAGGGTTTATATTTTTGGATTGCTTGGCTTGATAATTTGTGGCTAGAACTTTAATTTCTCTTAGGGATTTGATATTTTTGTGATGCTTTGACATTGAACATTGCTGGAATTCATGACTAAATATTCATATGCTTGTTGATTTTTCTTAGGTTTAATTGTTGTTACTTTGGATTATTGGAAGTTGGCTTGGTATAAATTTACCTTTGGAAAAAGGGAGTTTTTGCTAGAAGATTGAAGGAATTTTAACTAGGATTTTCTTATGAGTTGGGAGACCCAAGAAACCTAAGAGGTGAAAATAGAAGGTTAGGTTTAGAACTTAAGAAACTCTCGAAAGAACTTAAGTAAGGGAATACTAAGTGATGTCTAGAGTGGATAGATTAATTCACCTTTGGGAGAAGGGGATTAATTACACTTAAAATTCACATACAGGGTTAGGATTATTCATTTGTGGAGGATAGCTAATTCAATATTAAGGTTGACAAAATTATTATTCCCTAAGAGAAAGTCATTCCCCATAGACGTTAATACCTTTAATTAGTCAATTGTTGCACTTTTTTTTTCTTCTGAAATTAGTTGTTACATAGATTTTTCATATTCATAGTTATTTTGGTTGCATTGAATTGGGTAGTTGTTTAGAAATTCATTTGTACTTTCTAATAATTCTTTACATTGCTTTTAATTTTCCAAAACTTCATCCAACCTGATTTCAAACACTATTAGCTAGCATAGATTTAAATTTTTTTATAATCCCTATGGAGATGACTCAGTTCTTACCAATTTATTACTCACTTCGACAATCGTGCACTTACGGTTTACAAACAAGTTTTTGACACTGTTGCTGGGGATTGATGTTTGAATGTTTGTTTCTATAGCTAGTTTTATATTTACTTGTTTTTTTAAACCATAGAGTAACTTATTTGTTTCTTTTTCTTTTTGCATTTTTGCTTTTTTTGCACAGCTTATGTGTAAGAGGATTGTGTGCCCTGAACCACTAGAGGGCAAGAAAGACAGTTTGACCCAGAGTTGGAAAGAATAGTAAAGTCAATTTGTTGGCAAAAGAAAATGGAAAATCAAGTAGAAGAACTTCAGAGAATTCAAAGAGAGAGAGATGAAATGGCTCAAAGATTAGCTCAGTTAGAGGCTAGACTTGGTGCTGTTAATTTGAATGAAGGAAATGGAAGAGGAGATAATGGAAATGAACATGAACAATTGTACCAACGTCCTATCAGGGAATCTTTCCAACCTACAGTGGTAGATAATTATCACGACATCCAAAGACTTAATGTTCATGCTCAAATTTTTCATATTTTACCCTAACTCATCAATTTGGTTCAAACAAATCAGTTTGGAGGGGTATCAATAGAGGATCCGAATGAATATCTTGCAAGCTTTCAAGAATTATGTGACATTATCAAGACTGCAGGGGCAACGTAAGATGACATAGGCTCATTTTGTTCCCATTTTCTCTTTGGGACAAAGCAAAGAATTGGCTTCATTAAATTTTTGCTAATAGAATGCGAACTTAGCAAGAGGTGGCTCAAAAATTCTTGATTAAATTTTTTCCACCTAGTAAAGCTGTAAAATTGAGAGCTGAAATTAGTACGTTTAGGCAGCATGACTTGGAACCATTTCATGAAGCTTAGGAGAGGTATAAAGATCTTTTGAGAAAATGTCCACATCATGGATACCAAGAGTGGGTACAAGTGGAAATGTTTTCCAATGGGTTGAATGGCCAGACTCAAACTATTGTAGATTCAGTAGCAGGTGGTACTCTGATGAGAAAAACATTTCAAGAAGCATCTGCATTGCTAGAAGATATGGCTTCGAACAATTGGCAGTAGTCCTCCAAGAGAACTAATGGAATGAGAGGAATTTTAGGAGTGGACTAAGTGGCTCAGTTATCTGCTCAATTGGCAGCCCTTTCCAATTAATTTTCAAAATTCATGTTAAAGGAAAGACAGAATAAGCAAGTGACAGCTACTAGTCAATCATTCTACACCAATGATGGGGGGTGAAACAAGCTCAGTTTGTTGACCAAAGGAACTTGGGATTTAAGTCACAACCAATGGGAAATCAATATGGTCAAGGCTACTACTCTAAGGAGCAATATAACTATGGTATTCAAAGGAACAAGCCCCACCCATCTGGATATGGACCACCATTGGCAAAACAGAGACCTTTCTTAGAAGAAATGATTGGCACTTTTGAACTGAGACAAGAAACTGTTTCCACAAGAATGAGAAGGAGATGGATGAGCTAAAAATGCAAGTAACTAGTATTGGGACTTTAGTGAAGGGCTTGGAAGTTTAATTGGGACAACTTGCAAATGCTATTGGGAATTCGAATCAGATGAAATTTCCAAGTAATACTGAAACTAACCCGAGAGAGTAGTGCAATGCCATCATTCTGCAAAGTGGAAAAGAATTGGAAGAGGTGAAACCTAAAGAAAAGAGCTCCACTCAATCCAATGATAACGAAGCAAAGAATAATTGTGATGAAACATTTGCACCTACACAAGTTGAGAAGGAAGTTAACTCGTAGAAGAAACTAGAAGGGGAATTGTAAACAAAAATCATCCCTAAGCTGCCATATCCCTAAAGATTTCAATAGAAGAAAATCAATGATGAATTCGTAAAATTCTTTGAAGTCTTTAAGAAACTTGAGATCAACATTCCCTTGATTGAAGCTATTAAGTAAGTACCGAATTATGCAAAATTCATCAAGGACATTGTTAACAAAAAGAGGAGATTTAGAGACTACGAGACAATATTGATGACTAAGGAGTATAGTGCATTCTTGCAAAGAAAGTTACCGCATAAATTGAAAGATCTGGGAAGCTTCACAATTCCGTGTGAGATTGGCAACACATATTTTGGTAAAGTACTTTGCGATTTAGGGGCAAGGATAAATCTCATTCCTTTTTCCATCTTCCAAAAGTTATTAGGCGAAGTTAAGCCATCGACAATTTGCCTCCAACTAGCCGACCATTCTCTCACTTATCCTCGAGATATTGTATAAGATGTTCTTGTTCATATAAATAAATTTATTCTCCCTGCAGACTTTGTGGTGCTCGACATGAAAGAAAATAAAGAGATCTCAATCATACTTGGGCAATCGTTTTTAGCTACCGGAGGAGCAATGATTGATGTGCAACAAGGAGAACTAACCTTGCATGTAAACGGCGAGAAGGTGAAGTTCAACATATACAGATCGCTCAAACATCCAAGTGATATACCAACTTGCAACCGAGTGGATGTCATATCTTCTTACGTGGTAACATCTTTTCCTTCCCTTATATCTAAAGATCCATTATTGACATGTTTGGAAGGTATGTTTAAAAAAGATGCTATGGATGATGATGATGATTTTTTATGATGGTATTGGAATCTTTTGAATGCGTGAAAAATTTTGATCAAAGTGAGCCTTTGTTTTTTGTGAATAATGTTGATGTTGTTGGTGATGTGAAAGATGTGCACTCATTTATTTGAAACCCTTACCTGAAAATTTGAAATATGCATTCTTGGGTACTAATCAAACTTTTCTTGTCATTATTTCATCTTCATTGACTCATTTAGAAGAAAAAAAATTGTTTAGGGTGTTATGGGAGTTAAAAAATGCATTAGGTTGGTCAATTTTAGACATTAAGGGAATTAGTCCTTCTATTGTAATGCATATAATTCTGATAGAGGAGTCATTCACCCCTAGCATTGAACCCCAAAGAAGATTGAACCCAGTAATGAAGTAAGTGGTTAGGAATGAAATTCAGAAGTGGCTTAAGCCTAGAATCATTTACCCAATTTTTGATAGTTCATGAGTTAGTCCTACTCAGGTTGTTCCTAAATAGGTGGATTCACTATAGTTAAAGATGATAATAATGAGACTATTTCCACTAGGACAATCATTGGATGGAGGGTTTGCATGGATTATAGGAAGTTGAACAAAGCCAATAGGAAGGACCATTTTTCTTTGCCATTCATATATCAGATGTTGGATAGACTTGCTGGACATGTATTTGAATATTTTTTAGATGAGTACTCGGGATATAACCAAATAGCCATAGCACCTAAAGATAAAAAAAAGACCACATTCACTTGCCCTTTTGGCACATTTGCATTTAGGCATATACCTTTTGGTCTTTGCAATGCTCTTGCTATATTTCAGCGTTGTATGAGGGCTATCTTTTCTAATATGGTTGAGAATTTCATAGAAGTCTTTATGGATGATTTTTCTGTTTTTGGTGATTCATTTGATAAGTTCTTACATAATCTATCTCTAGTGTTGAAAAGATGTCAGGATACCAACTTGGTGCTCAATTGGGAGAAATGCCATTTTATGGTGAGGGAAGGAATTATGTTGGGTCACAAAGTATCTGCTCATGGCATTGAAGTGGATCGAGCCAAAATAGCAACTATCGAAAAGCTTCCTCCACCAACAAATGTAAAAGGTATCAGTAGTTTCATTGGATATGCGGGGTTTTACAGGAGATTTATCAAAGACTTCTCCAAGATCACCAAACCCTTTTGGAATCTTCTGGAAAAGGATGTGAAATTTGAATTCAATGAGAATTGCTTGAAGGCTTTTGAATTGATCAAGAAAAAGTTGATTTCAGCTTCTGTGATGATCACAACTAATTGACAACAACCGTTTAAAATTATGTGTGATACAAGTGATTTCGCATTGGGAGCAGTTTTAGGCCAAAGGCGAGAGAAAGTGTTCAGGGTTATATACTGCTCTAACTGGACTTTGGATGATGCCAAGCAAAATTACAGTACTACAGAGAAGGAAATGTTGGCAATTGCTTTTGCTTTGGACAAGTTTTGGTTGTATATCATTGGGTCAAAGGTTGTAGTTTTCATAGATCATGCAGCAATCTGATATTTGTTTGCAAAGAAAGATGCCAAGCCACGACTCATTCGATGGGTGTTGCTTTTGCAAGAGTTTGATGTGGAAATTAAAGACAAAGAAGGGACCAAAAATGTAGTTGTCGACCATCTATCTCAATTAGAGATTGAGGAATCAAAGCCACCAATACCTATCTAAGAGACTTTCGCGAATGAGTAGTTATTCAGTCAATGAAAAGCTTCCATGGTTTATCGATGTGGTAAAGTATTTAACTATAGGTTTGATTCCTCCAGACTTAAATCCATCCCAAAAGAAAAAGTTCCTATTTGATACGAAAAATTATTTATGGGATGAGCCTTTACTATTCAAGAGAGGTCCCGATCAAGTGATTTGAAGATGCATCCCAGAAGATGAAGTCTTAGCAATTTTGGAGCTTTGTCATTCATCACCTTATGGAGGTCACTTTGGCCCAACAAGAACAGCAGCAAAAGTTCTCCAATCTGGTTTCTATTGGCCTACGCTTCATAAGGACAACTATGCTTTCACTAAGACGTGTGACCGATATCAATGAATGGGTAATATCTCATAACATCATGAGCTTCCTTTGACCAACATTTTTGAGGTAGAACTCTTCGATTTGTGGGGTATCGACTTCATGGGACCATTCCCCATATCTTGCGGACAATCCTATATCCTTTTGGTAGTGGACTATATATCAAAATGGGTTGAAGTCATAGCTTCACCAACAAATGATTCTAAAGTTGTTCTCAGACTTTTTAAGAAAAACATTTTCACAAGATTTGGCACTCCAAGGGCCATTATTAGTGATCAAGGTACCCACTTTTGTAATATGCATCTGGGTAATCTTTTAACCAAATATGGAGTTCATCACAAAGTTGCTTTACCCTACTACTCACAATTAAATGGCTAAGTTGAAATATCAAATCGAGAGATTAAGGACATTTTTGAGAAGACGGTGAACCCCTAACCGAAAAGACTGGGCTATCAAGCTTGATGATGCCCTTTGGGCATATAGGATGGCTTTCAAGAGTCCAATTGGCATGTTTCCATATCATTTAGTTTTTGGAAAAGCTTATCATTTTTCGGTGGAGTTGGAACACAAGGCTTATTGGGCAGTTAGGAAGTTAAATCTTAATTGACAAAAATTGATATCTTTAGTTGTATGAATTGGAAGAATTTTGAAATGAAGCATATGAGAACTCCAAAATCTACAAGGAGAAAACTAAGAAATGACATGACCAACACATCATGAGGAAAGAATTTGCCCCAGGAGAGAAAGTTTTATTTTTCAACTCGAGATTTAAGCTTTTTCTATGTAAATTGCGCTTTAGATGGTCGGTGCCATTTGTTGTGAAAAATATTACCTCCTATGGAGTAATTGAAGTTGAGGGAAGTAATGGAAGAACTTTCAAAGTGAATGGGCAAAGGTTGAAGCATTATTATGGTCAAGAGTTAAGAAACATTGCAAGCATTTCACTCAAGGACCAGTGATCAATTGGTTACGTCAAGCTATTGACGTTAAACATAACATCTGTTGGGAGGCACCCCAATCTTATCCTTTCATTTTAGTTCTTTTTTGTTTCAGTTTCTTTTTATTGCTTTCGTTTAAGTACCATATTTTCTTTTATTTATCTATTTTGTTTTGTTTTTTTAGGAATGCAAGATTGGAGCTGTGAATTTTGATTTCAAGTCTCTGAGCCTTCTTTAATCCAGGGAGTCCTTATGTTCTCATTTCCTTATTTTGTTCTGGACATTGGACATTGTGGACAATGTCCCATTTAAGTGTGGGGGTGGGACCAATTTTAAAATTTTTGCACTTGAACTGTTTTACACTTGAATTGTGATGAATATTGAACCATGCCATTTTGTCATAGTTGTTGGATTGAAGATTAAGTTGTGTGCTTGAATTTGAATTAGGCAGCTCGAGTGGAAGGTGAATCATATGGATTGATTGAAGTAGTTAGTTGCATAAACTCTGTCAATAATTTGATAGTTGAGTGATTAGGTAATGTATAAAATTTTGATGGGTTTTCACATAAGCACTTATAAGGTTTTGAGCCTACATGAATGCATTTTATATTTATTTCATTGTTTTTTGTTATGTATGATACTCCGCTCATAAGATTACCTTAACTTGCATTGAACCGGTTTGAAATTCTGAGATGCATGCTTTATGGAAATGATGAAGGCATTCTTTGTTTTAAACCCATTAGCTTAAATGACCTACCTTATACATTATCCCTTGCAACCCCTTTTGAACCTTTACCTTTTTTTTCTTTTTGCAAAATAAGCACTTAAAAAACCTAAAATTCTACTGGCCTTGCCCATTCACAAGTATAATGAAGTGCTATATGATCATTTGGTCTATAGTTTGGGACTTTTGAGCTTACTTGCTATTTTGAGATGTTTATAGAGGTACTCCTACTCATATTTTATTGATTTATCTTGCTTTTGTTTTCTCTTGTTTTTATTATTTTTCCTCGTTTTTAGTCAAAAGAAAAAATAAAGAAAAAGTAAAAAAATCAACAATAAAAAATAAAAAATAAAATAAAAAGGAGAATCAAACATAAGAGCATTAGTTAGTGATAAGTAGTAGTAATCTCATGTATTAATTTGCACACCTCAGACATTGTATTTAGTTGTCCCTTTTCCTTAGTACTTTGTTAATGCTTGTAAATTAACCCGTGACCTTTTTATCGTACCTTATCCCAAACTCTATTACAACCCTAAATAAAAGTCCTTTTGATCTATGTTGATGTATTTTATATGGTAGAGAATCAGTGAATATGCAAGCCTATGGTAATGTAGTCTTGTAGAGGGAGTCTTAAGTGAAACACTGACCCTAAACACTTGAGTGATTTGAGCGAAAGCATGTGGAAAATCCATATGAATTTTATATGTGCCTTTGATCAATGGTGTCTGCCTTTGACCTTCTTTACGTGCATTGATGAAAAAAAATTATAATATGTGTAGTAGCTCAAAGCTTGAGTTTGTTGAAGATTGAATGAAAGCACACACTTGATTTTCTTTGAAAACGAATTGATGAAATTATTTTTTTATTGTGTTTAAATTGCTTGAGGACAAGCAATAGTTCAAGTATGGGGGTGTTTGATAGAGATACTAATAGGCTATTATTTGATGCTTTAATTTGGGTCAATTGTGTAGTACGTTAGGGTACATATTTGCTAAATTACTGTTTTTATATTATATTTGGATGTAGGGGATATTTTGGAGAAAAGAAAAAAAACATTGAGCAAATTACCTTGTTCATTTTTCTATAGTTGGATTTCTGTGACTGTTTTTTATTTCCATGTTTATGCTTTTTAGATAAACATTAGTGAGATTATCAACTTGATGCTCATTACTTTTGCCTAGTTAAATTTCATTCAAGTGATGCCTTCATTTCCATATGTTGCAAACTTATGCCCTGATTTTATAATTCTATCTCAGATTTAAATAGAACTTTTGTCATCTTTTTTATTTTAATTTTAATGATGAAGTTGCTTGTATTATTTGCTGTAGTAAGTAGTTTGGTCTGGCTTTATGGGTGGACAATTAATAGATGATGATTGGGAGTTTGCTTCCAAATCCTATGGGGCTCGGTCTTGGTTTGACAATGAGAGGGCCCAACATTTTTAAATTAAGAATTAGAGTAGCAGCGTGACTTTGAAGAAAACTGATTCAGCTAAAACGACAGCCCCCACTTGTCACGCATTACCCTCCACTCACCTGTCCACCAAAAGTCTGCCTCCACTCCATTCTCCAAAAAAAAAACACGTAGCATCCAAGCTAAACATACAACCCTCCACTAACGCAGCCCTCACTTCCATGCACAAGAGAGCAAGCCTGCCTCACTCACAGCAACGCACACATTAACCTCTCTTACTCACTCTACTAACGCAGCACTTATGCATGGAGCTGCCTCCATTTTCATTCACGCACACAGACCCACCACCCACCAATGCAACAGCCTTCGCACATCAAAGAAGCAACATCCAACTCACTCATGCATACACTACGTGATTCATGCACGTAGTAGCCCCAACTGGCAAAAGATGATGCAAGCATAAGCCTCCATCCTCTCACTCACGCAGCATTCTCTTCTGAAGCAATCTCCATTCACTGAAAATCAAAAAGCCTCCATTGGACAACAAAGCAGCCACGCAAGTAGAGGGGAGAACATTTTATTTTGCTGTAGATTTGGACCTTTATTCTTCATTTATTTTTGATTCCTTCATAAGTTTATCTAGGGTTTATATTTTTGGATTGCTTGGCTTGATAATTTGTGGCTAGAACTTTAATTTCTCTTAGGAATTTGATATTTTTGGGATGCTTTGACATTGAACATTGTTGGAATTCATGACTAAATATTCATATGCTTGTTGATTTTTCTTGTGTTTAATTGTTCTTACTTTGGATTATCAGAAGTTGGCTTGGTATAAGTTTACCTCTGGAAAAAGGAAGTTTTTGCTAGAAGATTGAAGGAATTTTAACTAGGATTTTCTTATGAGTTGGGAGTCCCAAGAAACCTAGAAGGTGAAAATAGAAGGTTGGGTTTGGAACTTTAGAAACTCAAAAGAACTTAAGTAAGGGATTACTAAGTGATGTCTAAAGTGGATAGATTAATTCACCTTTGGGAGAAGGGGATTAACTACACTTAAAATTCATATACAAGGTTCGAATTATTCATTTATGGAGGATAGCTAATTCAATATTAAGTTTGACAAAAATATCATTCCTTAAGAGAAAGTCATTCCCCACTGATGTTAATACCTTTAATTAGTCAATTGTTGCACTCTTTTCTGAAATTAGTTGTTACATAGATTTGTCATATTCATAGTTATTTTGGTTACATTGAATTGGGTAGTTGCTTATAAATTCATTTGTGTTTTTTAATAATTCTTTACATTGCTTTTAATTTTCTAAAATTTCATCCAACCCAATTTCAAACACTATTAGCTAGCATATATTTAAATTTTTTCATAATCCCTGTGGACATGATTTGGTTCTTACCAATTTATTACTCATTTCGACAACCGTGCACTTGCAGTTTACGAACATCTACTGATTACTGATTGTATCAGTCCTTGCTTATTCTGATACTTATGAAGTTTGAGAGTATTTTTCCAATTTATAAAAAGTAATCAGGATAGGAATTAATTAATCAGTTTAACAATTTTGGTTATCGCAAATGTTTCATGATGGTAGCTTATAACTTGTAACTTTGTTTTTTTTTATAGTTTCCATTTGGATTATTTATTCTAGAAAAAATTTCTTGTTTGTTCCTTGAGTCATTTATTTTTCTGATATGCTGAAACCCATGATCCTTCAGGTATTCTTCACGGATTCTTTGAAATTTTTTTTGTCATTGTATGGTCACAAGTTCTAGGTGCTATTTATGGACATATCATCAAATTGGGCTTTGATGGATATAGGCTCTGCAAACAAAAATTTGAAAATCTGGGGGCTGGATTTCAGTGACTGCCATAGGTCTCTTTTTGCTCATAATGACAGGTGCTACACACTTACAGTTGCTTTGGTAGATTTTTTTTCTCTTTGATTTGGGTGATATATTGTTTTACAATTCTAATAATATTTGTATGTCTAGTGTAATGGCTATGCAATTTATTTGCAACACACACTACATGTTTAACGTGGGGAAAGATCTCCTTGTAAAATACTGGGATGATGATAAGTTTAAGGTGCTTCTAACACTTGGAGGGCATTATGCAGATGTTTGGTGTCTTGCAATTAGTAACCATGGTGAGTTTGTTGATACTTCTAGCTCATTAGGTAATACCTACACTTATTTTAGACATAATGACCTTTTCCATGTAACATGATGAGGGGAAGCTTAATGTTGATTTGAGCTTGAGAAGACTTGATTCTTATGCATCTATTTTGAAACTGGCATATTTATATATTTCTCAGGAGGAGAAGATCTATGGGAAAGTTGCTTCCTTCTAACCAAATGCTGTTATGCTTAGCCTATCTCCATCCGATTATGTTCTTCGTGCACTCTCAAATGTTCACACCAATGATTTCACTACTAGTATAAAAGTTACATTACTTGTATTTAAGAAAATTGTAGCTACACTATCTATTTTTTTAACTATATACTGTTTTTAGTTGGAGACAATTGTTGCATGCTGTAGTAGTTTTTTATTAAACATGTCTGATGACCTGTTTTACTTGACAGTTTGAATAATAAATTATGTAAACTTTTTTTTTTCTGGTTTTCTACATCATGACTTTAGTTCTTATGTCTTTCACTCACTCTTCCTCCGGAATCCAACTAGAGAATTTTGGTTGTACTCTTATCTTATACATGAAACATAAGTAATCTGGTGTAGTTTAGCAAAGGTAGCTCCAATTATTGTGGCCATCCTAATGTAGTCAGATTTAGTTGCAACCTTTTTTAGAACACTTGATATTAATTGCTGGTTGTCATGCTGCATTTTCCTTGTTGTTACCTGCAATTTTTGGTTCACGATCTCTCTCTGTCTCTAATATAATTGATTGCGCCTACTTTATTTAAATTGCTGTATGATATTGTATGTGTTGTTTTGTTGTTATTACTGGTTTCTTGTTGTCTATGGTTTACATCCTTGTTGGCCATGTTTGAAATATAGCAAAAGAAGTAGTTGGAGTAGAGGAAACACCTTATGGGGGTTGGTTGGTTACAAGGTTACGAACTGCTACACATGGAACTCAAAATATTTATAGACTGAATTTGGGAGTTGGCCTAAAAGGTGGTCTAGGAGATCATGGTGATGCTATTCCTAGTCAATTGATTCTGACAAAAGTTCACTGGTTAAGAGACATCCAGAAAACTATGAAGTAAGTTGATGAAAAATTATACAGTTGAGGATAGACATAATTACTATTTACTTATGTATTAACTTTGAACTATGAATAGGAATCAAAGTTCTTCAGATACATGTAATGTATGCATTTTTATATTCATATATGTTCCCAAATCGTATCAAATAGTGAGAAAGTGCATTAGATGTGTGTAGACCATTATTGTGCGTCCTTTATCTGCAGTAAGTTCACTTGTTCGATTTGTAGAGGAGCCCCAAATGTTTGATATAGAGTTCAATAATGGCTTCCCCATCCATGTAAGATTTCCTGTTGAGACTTCAATTTACTCTTTCCTGAAAGTATATCCATGTTAATGAACTTTTGTGTCAAATATATCTTATGTTTATATTGTGGCCTTAGGTATATTCAAGCACATCTCGGTATATTCAAAGATTTTTCCTTTTTCCTTTTTCATTGAGATTATTTTTAGCTTAGCGAGTAAAATACTTTTATTTTAATTGCATCATCAAATGATTGTACTGTGTCGTTCAATCGTTGAAGGTTTTATCTTAAATTATCTTTTGTTTTTAGTTAGTTTTAAATTGGTGTGATTGAGTTATTTACTTTCAAACGAAGTTTGGTTCTTGCTTGATAAATCATGCACTGCTGAAGTTTAGTGTTTTCTGTTTGGTATGTGTTTATTTTGCTCTTTTGTTTGTTTAGCTTATTCATTGGATGAAATATAGTAGAAGACAAAAACATTGTGAGAAAGCTCACCAGCCATTGTACAAAACTCACCAGCTATTGGAACGTTGTGTTATACCTATTGATATGCATATGTTTTCGCTTTTATTACATCATATGGTTCCAAGGATCTCTTTGATGCAATAAGCTTGTTTCTCATCTAAGCTATTAGCATATACATACCATAAGGAGTTTCTTTTGTACTTACCCTAGTCAATCTCTTCTCTTGCTCTTTGTGTAGTCACTTAAGTATAGGGAAGCATTTATCAAGCAATATAATAATGAAGCTTCTATGGGTCGAGCATCAATGATAGAAAGAGTACCACTTACAAATTAACTACCATGTATTGTTGTTTTCTTGATCCATATTCTTGCTCATGACTGTGACTTTCCACCTCAAGAATTTCATGATGAATAAGTAGATGCCTAGATTGTAGATGTGAAATTTGAATGTAGTTTGGTTTGTACAGTGGAGTGCCTATCTAAATTATCATGACGCAATATCTTACTTTTGTAGTCCACTATTTCAACTCATATGGACGTTATTAGATCCTAATATTGTGGATGGCAACGTGCCTTTGATTCACGATTAATTGAAACAATCTTGGTTTTATAATTTGATCTTGAATTTCTATATCCTTGATATCATTTTATGCGGTAAAGCGATTAGAGAGGGTTTAGTAGTAAAAATTGTATATAATTAATAATATTTTATATTATTTCTCCTTACCCTAATAATAATATTTTTATATAATTAATAATAAATTGTATATAATTAATAATAAAATAAAATATTTTAATAAAATTTTTATTAATAAAAATAGAAAATATAAAAAATTATTCTTTAATTATTTGTATATATTTCTACATAAATAAAAATATAAATAAATAAATTTTAAATATAAATCACATATAATAGAATAAAATTTATTGAATAATTAAGAATAATATTTTTATATAACTAATAATAAATTGTATATAATAAAAAAATAAAACTTTTATTATTTTAAAATAAAAAATATATAAAGAAATTATTTGTCGTAGTTGTGAATTGTATATAAGTCACAACCATGAATTTTTAATTGGACCTGATTTCTGTTTTAAAATTATAGCGTTAAACCTCTTGCAAAAACTAATTTAATATTAGGAGTATAATAGTCATTTATTATACATTACATTCCATTCCATCCATATTCCAAACAAGGGTTCACTACATTATATTATGAACTCTTCCATCCCTCCCGATCAATTTTTCACTATATTACATTCCTTCCATTATAAATCATTTCTTTTTGTTCTATTCTATTCCATTTATTAACATCTAACCAAACAGGCCCTAAAGGTTCTTAACCCACCTTAGCAAATGGTGCGTTTTGATAGGAGCCAATTAGTGGAGCTTCTATTTTCTCTTTTCAGATATATGAGCTTATCTCTCTTGCTAGGCCTTGAGTGATGTTGTGTCCAATTTACATGAAACTTAGATTGTGTACTCCACTTTCTATTTAGTGCATCATTTTTTAAAAATTTCAAAACAAAAAGAGAGATATAAAACTAAACTTGTGGCCAAGAGTTTTACTTAAAAGAGAGAAATTAATTATAATAAAACTTTCTCTCTATTTTTGAAAAGAATTGATTAATGATTATCAAGTTTTAATGGCTTATTTTAATTTAGAATTACATAAAATAGATGTTAAAACTACCTTTTCGAATCGAGATCTTGAAAGTGAAGTATGCATGACTTAGCTTAAAGGGTTTGTTTCCACTCAAGAAAAATAGTTGGTTTGTAATCAAAAGAAATTTGTATATGAACTAAAAGAAGTCTCACATTATTTATATGTAAACTTTCACAATGTTATGCCCTCTTATGAGAGGGAGCCTTAGAACAACCAGTAAAAGTTGCTTATTTGTGACCAGAAAGTCATAGGTTCAAATCACGAAAGTAGCTTCTTTGTAAAAATTCAAAAGGAAAGTTGCATACATTGATGACCCTTTCCAGACCTATGTAAAGCAAGGAGCTTTCTGTACTAGGCATATTAACTTTCCCCTTCCCCCCCCCCCTCTTTTACTTTTAACGAAAACATTGTTAGTCAATGCATAAACCACAAAGTTAATAAGAGCAAATATTTATTTTTGGTCTTATACATAGATGATATAATACTTGTAACTACTGATTTGAGTTTTCTAAATAAAACTAAAATTATTTTCTCTAAAAACTTCAAAATGAAAGATATAGGTAAAACCTTTTATTTCTTTGGCATAAAGGTTCCTAAGGACGGATTTAACAAAACATTAATATTGTCTCAAAAAGTTCACATTGAAAAGGCTTTAAAGAGGTTTATAAAAAGTACATTTTTTATTATGAGTGGCATGCATTATTTAAAAGAAAATTAAATTCTGTTCGAATTAGTATCTAAAGAATATATTTGAAAAAGAAGCAATGAAGGATATACAATACGCATTTGTTGTTGGTAACTCACTACATGCTTAAGCTTGCATAAGATTTAATATTACATATGCAATAGAAATGTTAAAAAGATACCAGAGCAACCTTAAGCATACAATCATTATGAAAACTTGGACGTGGTAGATTATCTAAATTTTTTTCCATAGGATGCAAAAATAGTAAAAATTTACATCTAAATACATTTTAATCTCATGAAGAAACTCTAAACAAATTATAATTACTTGATCCAGTATAGACTATAGAAGCAAAGTTTATAACAAGCTATGAAGGTACAAGATATGTTTTATATTTAAAGAATTTTATCATAGATTTAAAGGTTTTTAATAGTATTGCACGACTTTTAAAGATTTAATGTGATGATTTAGCTGCAATATTCTTCTTAAAAGAACAATAAAAGTGAAAGTCAAAATAAGCATATCAATATAAAGTTTTTGGTTATCATAGATCATTTTAATTGAAATACAATCACCATTGAATACATAAGTTCCAAACTCATGGAGAAACACTAAGTAGACTAATTGCCTAATCCATTATAGAAGTCATGTCATGGAGGTAATGAGCATGTGCTATGGTCAAAGAATTTTATCATATTTTTAAGAGTCAGTAACAATGTTGCATGATCTTTGAAGATTTACTTTGATAATTCGGTTGCGTTATTCTTCTTAAAGAACAATAAAATTGGAAGTGGAGATAAGCATATCAGTATTAAATATTTGGTTGTTAGATATCATGTCAATTAAAAAACAATCACCATCAAATATAAGAGTTGATATATTCGTATAGAGATTACATATATAATATGAGATTGTCTAGTGAATGCTAATTTCAAAGTTTAAATATTTGGTTGTTAGAGATCATGTCAATTAAAAGACGATCACCATCAAATATAAGAGTTGATATATTCATATAACGATTAGATATATAATATGAGATTGTCTAGTGAATGCTAATTTCAAAGTTTAGACTTTTCACTTTGTTATGATAAAGAAAATAAAATTTATACGTATAGTTTATAATTTCATTTTATGGACTTGAATAAAATAGATATATTTTTTATTCATAATGTAAAGTTTTCAATTTGTAATTTCTTTAATATTGTAATGCATGAAAAGAAGTATTAACAATTTAGACTATATTCATCATATGATTCATATTAATAAAAGTTTAAAATTTTCACTTTTTAGTACTCACATTTATTTGTCATTAGCTACGTGATAAAGTGTTTATAAACCAAGTAGGTAAATGTTAAACAAAATGTATTCTTTAAATATGTCCAAATATTCAAATTTAATTATTTAAAATAATTAAAGAGTTATTATATTGATAATAACTATGCGATTTAATTGCATTTAATCAAATAATATTCTTCATAGTAGGATACGATAAAGATAATGTGTAACTAAAGTCTCGAATCTAATTTCTATAAATACGCATTTATATTGTTGGGACCCAACCTTTGGAACCCAACTACTTCATCTGAAACCCTCATACCTATGTACACGTATAAGGTCAACGGGGTCCCACATTCGGAAAGCGCTTCCTGAGAACATTTGTTCCTCATGGTCTAACGATTCTAACACCACTGAAAACGCTCAATTCGGATTTGAAATGAAAAAGTTATGCTCAAAATACTATCTGAAGAAAACAGTCAAAACTGACACTCTACCGACTTCATGTCAGAGTTTGAAAATCGTAAAG
>JAOSBO010000004.1:32142230-32155125 GCA_027563915.1 Erythroxylum rotundifolium
AACAAATCCTAAGCCCTATGATTCCAACTACTTATTTGCGTCTTTGATAAGAACGACCCACAAAGGAGTCCATAACACCCTACGTGTCATTGGCTTTTATTGCTTCCATCTCAATATCCATGGCTTTCCTCAATTTCTTAATTTTCATATATAGCTTCTTCAAAGTGAATAGGACCCATTCCAAAATACAAATAGTGGTGTCTTCATATTTCTTGTCCCACTCCCAACTTTTGTTTTCCTCGAAAACGACATCCCTGCTGATGAAGATTCTTTGTGAAATTGGATCATATAGTCTATAGGCCTTCAAGTCCTCACTAACTCCTAACAAGATACTGCTGATATTCTTGAAGGCCTCACTAACTGATATTCTTGTCATCTAGTTTAGTTCTCTTACTATTAGGTACATAAACATAAGAAACATATCCAAAAATTCTGAAGTACTTAATTAAAGGTTTTATTCCACTCCAAGCTTCCTCTAGGATGTTTTTCATTGCTAGTGTTAGGCTTTGATTCAAAACATGCACAATTCAATTTACTACTTCTAGCTAAAAAGCTTTTAGAAATTCTTGTTAGAAAGCATACTATACACCATGTTCATAATGGTTTTATTTTTTCTTTCCATGACACAGTGCTATTGAGGTGTTTAGGTAGTTATGAGTTATATTTGTATACTATTTACATCAAAAAAATGTGCAACTGTTATGATGTAAACACTCCTCCTTAGTTAGTAAGAAATCCTCGGATAGGCAAATTTACTTCCTTCTCATCATGAAGTTTAAACCTTTTGAAAAAAAAAACAGAAGCTTTTGATTTTTCTGTCATGAAGTAAACATAAGTTTTTCAACTAAAATCATCAATGAAGGTGAGTAAATACCCTTTCTTGCTGCTAGAGATTGGCTTGATCAGTCTACAAATATCAACATGCACCAGTTGAGGGATTTATGAAGCTCTCCAAGTGCTTTTCTTTAGAAAAGGATTTCATTATTACCTCCCCACTAAGTAGTCTTTAAATATTTCGGAAGGAAACTTTAATTATGGAAAACTAATTACCATCTTTTTTTGGAGTGTATTTAAGCTAGTGAAGCTCATATTTCCATATCTACAATGTCAAAGCTACTCCTCATCATCAACAATTATGTTGAAACACTTTAATTCTACTAGATAATATGTGGAGTGAAACATGAACATTTGAATTGAAGTAATCTTTGTGTCCAAGATTAAGCCCCTTTTAGGATGATAGACCTTACACATTCCATGATAATATAGGAAAGCTAACCCCTTTTCTTGTAATTATCCCTTGTTCAATAAATGGGTCTTTGGATTTGGCATATGGAAGACACCAGTGATAATGTGTAAAACTTCTTTTACTTACAACCATGTGTTATCTTTGCCTAATACATCCATACTTATGTTGTTACCTAGCTTCACAGTATAGCGATATTGACTATCAAAATTTAAGAAAAGTTCCTTCTTTCCACACATATGATTGCTACATCCCGAGTCAAGAAACCATACATCATCTTTCATATTCACATCTGTGTATGCCATTAACAACGTATCTTCTTCATTTTTTGCATAGTTGGCTAACTCCTAGCTTGGACATTCTTATTGGAAATTCCTTAGCTTATGACAATTATAACACTCTATGGTGCTTTTGTTAAAGCTTGGTCTGCCTCTTTTGCGTCCTCTTCCTCTAAAACAGCCATGCCCTTAACCTCTTCTCCTTGATTCTCTCCATGAACAATCTTCAAAGCTTGTTCCTCTATAACAAGTGAACTCATACAATTATCATATAAGAGTAGGATACTTTGCAACTCATCAATGCTTAATGTAATGGTGTCGTTCAATTCCTCAATGGAACAGACAATATAATTAAAGTTGGGAGTCAGTGAGAGTTCGAGTAAAGTACTCATTTGCAGACTCACTATCCTTCATATGACAAATTTTAAATTCCTTTAGAAGAGCTTGGAGGTGTGCTCATTTGACTTATGTTATACCTTGAAATTTTCTCTTCAAGGAATCCCATATGCTTTTTGACGGTATCCTTGTAAAGGATGGAACAATCTAGTGCTTGAAACATATAGTTTTTGGCTTTCAAATCTTTCAATGTTTTATCATCAATATTCTTCCTTTAGATTTCTATGAGAGTGGCTCCTTTTGCTGCTATAGGTAACCTATGTTTGATCAAACCCCAATATTCCTTTGAATACAGGAAATTTTCCATAATCATGACCTAATGATCATGGTATCCATCAAGCTTTGGAACTGTCGCTTGGACAAAAAAACTCTCTGTTGACATTAATGACTTGCATATGTCAAAAAATTATTGTTTTGAAATGTAAAAAAGCCTCCTAACTAGTACAATTTGATACCAACTGTTATAGATGATGAATTTTATAAGGTAGATAAGAAATTGAGAGAAAAAAACTCTCATTTTTATTGAAGAATAACCACAGCTATATAGCCTTACAAGAAAGATGTTGAAAACATAACCACCCATATAATAACTCTTAAACATGTGGAAGACTAAATCAACCTAAAATCCTTATTGATTGGGTAACAAACTTTATTGACTAAGCAATACAAATAACAAACCTAACACATAATCTACAAATGGATGTTAATTTTGCTGATGATCAAACAAAGCCCATCTAAGTTTGCATTGTAGGTGATACTTCAAAGACATTCATCCTAATTAAATCTGTTAAGTTATTTTATTTATTATTTTAGGCATCATTTGTAGTTTGATATATGTGGTATATCATTACTGATAAGAAATTCACTTTGTATAGGATTCTACTATCTTGGATAATGTAGTATTTTCCTGAAGATAAATAGTGTGAAGGCAGGAATCCTACTTAAACTAGAATCTTAGAGAAGATAGGATTTATTAGAGAAAGACATGGTTTGTTGAAGTTATACATGTAGTAGATTTATCGAAGATTTGACTAATTTTTTGGTAGCTACATTTTTGCATATGTGTGCGAATAATTGGATTGCTACTCCATCAGTTTTGTATGGGAAAAATGAGTAGTTAATTCATTAATTTTCACAGCTTTGTTTTTAGCATGTTTTAGTGATGAAACATATATCCAATTGATGATATTTGTAGCTTTTGTGTGTAGGTTTCTTCGATGATTAGTTCGAAAGATTCACAGTAGATTTTTAATGGACAACTTCCCATGATTTTGGTTTAATAAGGCTACACATATAGGGGAGTGTTCTTTAACTCAAGTGTTTCTTTGTTTATGTTATTCTTGATTTAATCACTTGAGATTTATTTTTACATTTGTCTTCATTTGTTATTACAAAAATCCTCTATTGAAGCTAACATGAGGTGCTTATGCTATTGGGAGTGAAATACTTTCAACGATGTAAGTACTAGTGGGTAGTGTTAAGGGGTAAGTGGTGTCAGCTCAGTAAAACTTTGTATAAAACTATTGTCCTTAGGTGAAAGTTGATTAATCTAGGTGAAGGCCCTACAAACATAGGCTATGTGTGTCGAATTGCATTAACAAATTTCTTATGTTAATTTAGTTGTTGCATATTAACTTTTTTTGCTTGTGATTATAATCCAGAAAATTCGTAGTTGCTAACCAATTGCTTTATAATAAACATCTGTTAGTTGAAACAACTGTAGCAGAAAATATACATTGTGAAACTTCCAACTTCTTGTTTTTCAATTAGTATCAAAGAACGATTCACGTAATTAGAACTTGGAGTGTTAGGTTGGTGTAGATCGATGTTCCACAATTATGGCTACCAGAGAAAGGATGTCAATCACTAGGCCATCTTTGCTAGATGGTTCTAATTATTTGGCTTGGAAATCTAAAATGAAAGTGTTTATTCAAGCACAAGGGACTAAAGCATGAACTTCTGTGTTCAATGGCTAGACTCATTCAATGACGATTGATGAAAAGAATAAAGCAGTATCTAAGGATTCATTTGAGTGGACAAGGGCTGAAGAAGAGGGAGCTCTTAGTAATTCTGAAGCAATGCATGCAATCTTCAGTGCTGTAGATGAAGGACGTTTCAGTATGATATCACTATATGAATTAGCTAAAGAAGTATGGGATACATTACAAATAATACATGAGGGATCAAAATTAGTGATAACTTCAAAACTTCAAATTTTGGCTACTAGATTTGAAAAACTTAAGATGGAGGAAAGTAAAACTATCAGAGACTTTTAGAATGGCTACATGATATTACCAATCAATTACATTAACTAGGGAAGAAGTAAAATTTTCAAGAAAACATTGAGATTATTGCCTTCTATATTCAAACCAAAAATTATAGCCATTGAAGAAGCCCATGACATTAATGAGTTATCTTTAGAAAAGGCAATTAAGATTTTCATAAACTTAGAGATGAACCTGTTGAGAGATAAACGTGAGAAAAACAAAGGGTTGGTGTTACAAGCTAAAGTTGTTAAATTCATGAATGATTTATGAGATGACTCCGATGAAAATGTTGGTGTTGTTGACAAGAAATTTCAATAAGTGGTTGAAGAAGGTAAAGAAAGATATACTTGAGTTTGGACAGAATGTTGGGAATTCATCAAACAATAATTTCAAACAACAAGTGAAAATTAAAACAGGTGAAAGGAAGTTTAAAAAAAGATACAATGTCATGAATGCCAAGGTTTCAGACATATGTAAGCGGAATGTCAGAATGTGCTAACACTCTTAAAAGGAGAAAAGGGAAGTCTTACACAAGCACTTAAAGTGGAAAAAAAACTAAAAGTGAGTATGGCAGTGAAAAAGAAATTGTAAGTAATCTTGCTATATTGATTGTTTTATAAAACAAAAGTCCACTTACTTGCTTAGTAGCAATTAGTGAAGAAACTGACAAAAAAAAATTCAAATGTTTCATTTTTAAACTTTAATTTAAATTGTGATAGTGATGATAGTGACTTAGAATTCAAAAAGGAAGACATATGCAAGCCTTATGAATTAATTTATGCCAAATGGGTGAAAAAGTGTCAGTATGCTATGTTAAAATGGAAGAATTCAACCATGAAGGGTGTCATTCAAGATCTAGAGATGAAATTGTTGTCAACAATAAATGAACTTCATGAAACAAAGCTAAAAATAGTCAATACTATGAAAGGAATAAGAATGTTGAATGGTGGTACCAAAAAGCTAAATCAATTACTAGAAATTAGTAAAATCAAATTAGACTTTCAAGGTGTTGGTTATAAAGGTAAATGTTCTAAGTTGAATAATGATGAAGTTATATTTCTTAAAGGAGAAAATTCAAAAAGGAATTAAAAGTTTGTGCCTACATGTCACTTTTATGGTGTAAACAACCATATAAGACGAAATTGCTACAAAATGTTACAAATGTTATTTCAGAGGGTTCAAAACAAAAAATCTAGTCACTCCTTGAAGAATTTTTAGTAGCAGCCAACATTACTAAACCAAACTTAGATTAGAAAGAATCAATTACAAGCATTTTTGACTCTTAAGTCCATGCGTGTTGCTTCTCAAAATGAATTGTATTTTCACAGTGGGAGTTCATAGTATATGACTGGTGAAAGAAGCTACTTGATGGATATATGATAGTTAAGAAATCGACTATCTCTTTTCAAGAATATGCTTCATGTGGACAGTTTAAAAGCTAATTTGGTGAGTATTAGCAAGGGGTTATTAGTTTAATTCACTAGTGATGAATGGAAGATGTTGAATGAAAAAGGAAAGTGTTTAGTAATTGGCATAATATCAACAAATAATTGTTACATATTATAGGTCATCACTTCTTGCAATTAAGCCATATATGATAATAGTAATCTATAACATCAAAAGCTTAGTCATGCCAACTATGATCTTATTAACAAGTTGAGCAAATTTGTGAGAGGATTGCCTATGTTAAACAATGATGACAACGCTATTTGTAGTGCATGTCAAATGGGAAAATAGACAAGAGGGCCATATAAAAAGGTTAGAAATGTCACCTCTTCTCATATATTGGAATTAATTCATATGGATTTGATAGGCCCATCACAATATGTTAGTATTAGTGGGATTAGGTATTTCTTAACATGTGTTAATGATTACTCTAGATATGTTCAAGTAGATTTTTTGAAAGAAAAATAAGATACATTTGAGGATTTAGAAGCTTATGTGTGCGAATTACAAATCAGAAAAATATGATGGTTTTGAGAATAAAATCTGATCATAGAAGGGAGTTTGAGAATGCAAGTTTTAATAATTTCTGTGATGGACATGGGATTATTCAAAAGTTTTCAACACCTAAAATGCCTCAACAAAATGGATTTATAGAGAGGAAGAATCGCACTCTTCAAAAGATGGCTAGATCAATGATGAATAGAAGACAAATATCAATGAGATTTTGGGCTGAAGCACTAAACACAACATGACACATATGCAACATAATTCATCTTAGAAATGTTTTGAACAAGACACCTTATGAACTATGGAAAGGAAATAAACCGGATGTTGCTTACTTTTACATGTTTAGCAGTAAATGTTATATTCTTAGAGATCAAGGACAACGTGGGAAGTTTGAAAGTAAGAGTGATGAGGGTATTTTTCTTGGATATTCAATAAACAGTAAGGTTTATCATATGTTAAACCAAAGAATTAAGACGGTGATGGAATTTACAAATGTTGCTGTAGATGACATGCATTAAATAATTGATAAGGTGATAGAAGAAAACCTTCAAAACCGACCTCATAAATCATAATAGGGATGCAATGTAGCTAAAATCAAAGATTTTTTAAATTTACAGTTAGTTGTTGTTGGAAAAGCAGTCAACCAGATAAAGAGCCAATTAGTTGCTTCGGAGGAAAAAACTTACCATACATCTGATGTAGAAACAAACTTTGTGAATAACGAAGACTCAAGGGAAAATGATTTCAACGAAGACTCTCCATCATGAATTAGATAGAGTCATCCTATTAAGAATGTAGTTGGTAAGATTAGTGATAAAAGGAAAACAAGAGAAAGAAAATGGATATATTATCGGGAACTTGTAGAGCTTATATGCTACACATCTGCATTTGAACCAAAGAATGTGAAAGAAGTATTGCAAGATGAATTTTGGGTTGCTGCAATGCAAGAAGAGTTGACATAATTTGTTCAAAATGATGTATGGGAATCAGTGTCGAGGCCATCGAATGTGAACATGATTGTAACAAATTGTGTGTTTCACAACAACTCTGATGACAGAGATAATGTAATGAGGAATCAAATCAGGTTTGAATCTCTCCTTGGGGTACTGGGTCTATGTGCTTTACAACTTTAAAGCTTATTGAAGTAAATAATTAAAAAAAGTTCAAAGGAGTTAATTAATGTTTAGGCTTTTTAAGTTTTTATTTATGAGTTTTCTAAGGTTCAGGTGATTAGTGTGTGCCTGGTTTTTCATTACTTTTTGAATGGTAAATTTGATGTGAAAATAAGGCTTTGCTTGATGACTTGAGAGTTATGTTTCTGGATTTTGATTTACAAAGTTATGTCGAAAAAATGTTGACGCTTGGTTAGAGATTTGTAGCAGGACTCGGATTTTCTATGAATTGGGTTTTTCAAGTTTTATCTTGGTTTTTCTCTATATCGTGAGCTATATGAGTTTAGGCAATATGCTTTCTCTGGAAATTTGGTCATGAAAAAGGATTTTTAGAGAATGCTTTATTTGTAAAGATCTTTGTTCACTTGCATGGAACTAGTACAAAAATGTGGGAACAATTTGATTGTCTTCTGAATGTTGGGATTTATTTCTTAAAAGTCTGTAGTATGATTAATAGAGCACCAAGATTATGAACCAAAGCCCAGAAATGATAGTTTACAAGGTGAACTACCTGTGTCATACAATGGGTTGCTCTTTACATGATCTTGTTAATTTCCTGCATAAAACCTCGACATAGATTCCAAGAGCTGGTTATAGAAAATGGTTTGTGTACACTTAAGTACTCCATTACAAGGTCCTTGAGATTGATTGCATTGAAGGTAATTTTCAGGGGAGATTTCAAGGTATCTCTGTGATTCTTAGTTATTTTGGCATTGATTTGTCCCAAGGGGGAGATAGGATTGTTTATAAAATTTTCAGTTGATATTTTGTGCTTTGTTAGTGACTGTTGCCTATAAACTTGATGATTGACTCAAACTCTAATATTATTTGGAATCTATTATTATAGTTGTTCAATTCAAGGGGAGTTACTTCTCGTGCTCAAGGGGAGTTCTTCATGTAACAAATAATGCCAAAAAGGAGAGGTTGTTAATTTGTTTTTTATTATTTTGGACATTATTTGTGGTTTGATATGTTTGGTATATCATTAGTGATAAGAAATTCACTTTGTATAGGATTTCACTTTCTTAGATAATGTAGTACTTTTTCTTGAAGATAAGATAGTGTGAAGGAAGGAATCTTACTTGAAATAGAATCCTAGAGAAGATGGAATTATCGGAGATGGACATGGTTTGTTGAAGATATACATGCAAAAGATTTATCGAAGATTTGACTGGTTTTTTGGCAGTTGCGTTTCTGCATTTGTATGTGAATAATTGGACTGTTATTCCATCGGTTTTATGTGAAAAAAACGAGTAGTTAATTTTTGCAGCTGTGTTTTTGGCATATTTCGATTATGAAATATATATCCGATTGGTGATTTTTGTAGTTGCTGTGTATGGGCTTCTTCAGTGATCAGTTTTAAAAATTCACAACAGGTTTTTGTTGGACAACTTCCTATGATTTTGATTTAACGAGGCTGTACATACAGGGGAGTGTTCTTTGACTCAAGTGTTTCTTTATTTATGTTATTTTTGAGTTAATCACTTGAGATTTATTTTTATATTTGTCTTTATTTGTTGTTGTAAAAATCCCCTATTGAGGTTAACATGAGGTGGTCATACTATTAGAAGTGAAATGCTTTTACATGGTGTAAGTACGAGTGAGTAGCATCAATGAGTAAATGGTGTCGACTTAGTAAAGTTTTCTGTAAGACTATTATACTTGGGTGAAAGTTGTTTAATTTACGTGCGGCCTTGCAGACATAGGTTGTGCGTGCAAAGCTGCATTAATAAATGTCATGTGTTGATTTATTTGCTGCGTATTAACTTTTGCTACTTGTGATTATAATTTGGAAAATCCTGAGTTGCTAATTCAGTTGCTTTTTGATAAACAACCGCGAGTTTCAATTTGAAGCAGCTGTGACAGAAGATATATATTGCGGAATTACGAACTTCTGGTTTTTCAAAAACTATATTGCGTCTACTTGATTACGGTTCTTCGTACTTTCTTGGCCTTCATTACTACTTATTAGATTGTTGGTGCTCAACTGCGCATCTCATGTAAAAATTGTTGAAGGTTAATGCAATTAGCACTCGTGCTCTCGTTTAATTTGATAATTCAGTGGAACAAACCACGCTGCACCCTAGAATATATTGTTGAAGTAGATAGCTTTATAATGCGACCAGATTGATGGAGTAGAATGTATTGTTGAAATATTAATTACATTTGCATGTGCATTAGAAATATGTATGCATAATCTTTAGAACCTATTCTACGAGTTGTTAAGGTAGATATTCACATATTGTGCATGTTGAAAAGATAGAATGTACTGCCTACACATATCTAATCTCTTCGTATCTTGATTTCTTTTTTTTTTTTTTGTCTAATCTGTATTTGTGAATGCTTTTTGACAATTAGGATAGTTGTTGTCCGCCATCGATATACGTGTGAGTTTGCAAGAGTACAGAAAATTTAGTGGCAGGGAAGCTGGTATTTGTGCTTTGATTATCTTAACAGATACTGCTTTACATTTGGTGGCTTTCTACTCGAAAGAAGACCAAAAAGAAAATACCATTATGCAAACAAGAAATCGGTTATAGCATTAGAGCTTTCAACACCGAGAAAATGACTAGAAATTCCTTCCTGATGCACACCATACACAAGGAATCCACCGGTCCAATAAGTTCCTAAAGTTTTGAGACTTTTTTCACATAGATTCTTACTGTCACTTCCTGAATTATCAGTTCAGTGACTTTATTCTTTTTCTCTGGCCTTTTATTTACCTCACTACCTTCCTCTATGAACCATGAGCCTTTGCAGCTCTATTTTTTTCTATGCTCAAGCAAGATGATCAAAGTTAAACGTAATGCAAAACCACCTTCTCATTTTAGCTATATATGCTTTCTTCTTTTTGTTAGCCGTTACTGTTCTTCTCAGAAGATCTGCCCAAATTGTGGCACCTTGGAAGTTCCGTATCCTCTCAGCACAAATTCCAACTGCGGCGATCCTAATTATCATCTCCGCTGTGATCTCCATTCTGAGAAACTTTATTTTGACAGCTTGAATGGAAGTTCTTATCTTGTACTCAGGATCATGGCTGCCTCTCAAAGGATAGTGGTGCAACCCTCTTCTTGGGTCTCTGATACATGTGTTACTCAGGATATGGTGGTGAGTCAGGGACTCTGGTTAAACCAGACACTTCCTTTTAATGTTACTTCATCTAACACCATCTTTCTCTTCAATTGCTCCCCCCGGCTTTTTCTTTCTCCTCTCAATTGCACCCCGTCCAGTCTTTGTCATCATTACTTGGAGAGATCTGGTCACGTTGACAGTAATCGAGCACTTCAGTGTGCTAATGGTCTTGAGCCATGCTGCAGTTTCATAGCTGGTGGGATGCCCTCAGCTTATAAGATTCGACTTCACAGTTCTGGTTGCAGGGCATTTAGAAGCATTCTTCATTTGGATCCTGGAATGCCTGCAAATCACTGGGAAGAAGGACTGGAAATTCAATGGTCTCCTCCTCCAGAACCACTTTGCAAATCCCAGCTTGATTGTTCTGGATATTCCAAGTGTTCACCTTTTGGCAACAATCGCATCTCCCGCTGTCTTTGTAATAGAGGTCATGTTTGGGATCATATTAATGGAACTTGCTCCAGGAAGAACGGTAACAGGAGATCTTTACTGGGTTTAAAGGTCTCAGCAGGGCTAATCTCTATCGTCTTGCTTGCAGTGTCAGCTAGTGTAATAATTGTGCGTCTTTATTCCAAGAATCATAACCAGGTAAAGCTTGCTAAGGCCAGAGAAGATATGTTAAAGTCGGGGGATGCTGGGAAAACTGCGAGGATGTTTCACTTGAAAGAGGTCAAGAAAGCAACAAACAGTTTCTGTAGAGACAGGCTTTTGGGAAGTGGCGGCTTTGGAGAAGTCTATAAAGGACAGCTTCAGGATGGAACTGTTATTGCTGTTAAATCAGCTAAAATAGGTAACTTCAAAAGCACTCAACAAGTGCTAAATGAAGTTGGAATCCTCTCTCAAGTTAATCACAAGTACTTGGTTAGACTCTTGGGTTGTTGTGTGGAAGCAGAGCAGCCTATGATGATCTACGAGTACGTTCCCAACGGGACACTTCATGACCATTTACATGGCAAATCCTCTAGCTTTCTAAACTGGAGAACAAGGTTAAGAATTGCCCTTCAAACAGCTGAAGCATTGGCTTACTTGCATTCTGGGACATACACTCCAATCTTCCACAGAGATGTCAAGTCAACTAACATACTCCTGGACGATGATCTTAACGTTAAAGTCTCAGATTTTGGTCTCTCCAGACTCGCCAGACCAGGACTGAGTCATGTTTCAACATGCGCTCAGGGAACAATGGGGTATCTGGATCCTGAATACTATCGGAACTATCAGTTAACTGATAAAAGCGATGTTTACAGTTATGGCGTTGTGTTGCTTGAGCTTCTAACCTCCCAAAAGGCCATTGACTTCACAAGAGATCAAGATGATGTTAACCTAGTCATTTACGTTAGCCAAAGAGCAGAAGTTGGCGCTCTAATGGAAGTCATCGATGGGCGGCTGTTTGGTGAGCAGCCATCAAATAAAAGCCTGACAAGTGTAGAATTGTTCTCTAAGGTTGCCTTCACATGTCTTCGAGAGAAGAAGGTAGACAGACTTAGCATGAAAGATGTCGTTCAACAACTAGAGTACATAATGCAAACAGTGGAGCACGAAAACGAGGTCTGCAATGCGGCTAATGATGAGTCAATATGAAAAAATAAACTAGGACTGCTTTAATTTCTGGAGTTAAGCTTTCTGTAAGAATATGCCAGTATGGAGGAGCATGGTCTTTGGATATTCATGTAGTAGAAAAATGCTTGTAAAGATGGGAAAGTGCTATAAATAATGAGTAGTTCAAAGAAGAAAAAGAAGGGATTCCACTACTGAATGAGAGTAGCGGAAAAACAAAATAAATGATTAATAGGATCAGATGCTTGCTTTTTGTTTTACAATGGAAATAAATAAAAAAAGAGTTATGCCTCAGAGAGAATAAGGATTCTAGACATGGGGATAGTTCATAACAGGGAATCCATCTAGACGTTAGGCAAGAATTGGTCGCTTATGAAGGAAAAGCAAAGTGTCTTGTCGAAATGGGGAAGAGCATTTTGTAGGCTTTGGTGCTGTGGGTGGCCTTTCTCAATGATGTTTTATTATATGCTTGAAAGACGCATGTGTGCTCTCCACTCCTTGTGCTCTTTCTTCAAACTTTGTGATGATGATGAGTGAGTAGTACTTGAATTTCCATCAATTGCCCTTTTTTCTTGAATTGAACATGAATACATGATATGATATGATGAAGGCTTACTGTCATAAAGATATGATACTGCGCAAAGAAGTGGGTGGGGTGGTCGTGATGTTAAGCAATTAGCAAGGCCGTCTTCTTTTTCCTTATCCTATCTTTGTTCACTTGGGTCAAATTGTTGTCATAACTCAAACTAGCTTAGTTGAGTTGTTTGTAATTTAACGCTTAAAAGGTATAGTCAATGGAGTCGAATTTTAATTCGTTGGCTACATTCTATAACAGAATACACTTAGTTATGGTGGTTTCCTGATTTTAATTGTGATTCAAAAAATTAAATAGAACCT
>JAOSBO010000004.1:32245250-32259066 GCA_027563915.1 Erythroxylum rotundifolium
ACCTTTTTAGTTATATTAGTTTGTCAGAGTCTGTGTTAGTGTTGATTAATTTTCTTAAATCAATAAAGGTTTCAATCTATGTTTGGAAAATAATATGACATAATTACTACTAATGATTTATTTTTTGATGCCTTAAAGAGAGCAATAAGAAAGTTCTTAAGGTCATCCACTAATGAAGTTAATAGTCACCTTATGGAGATCATGGAAAAGTAGGAAATCAAATTTTATAATATTAAGTTCATTCAAGTGAAGGATAAAACCAAGGCTAAACAAAAATCAGGCCATAATTGATTATACATAGCATACATATATTTTACTTGGTATTTTCCTATGTTTTTCATCTAAAATTACCTTGATTTGAATGATTTCGTTTGATGTTTTAGGTAAATACATATATGTTGTTTAGGCATAAGTTTGGCTAAGGACTAAAAAGTTTAATTTACAAATGAAAATAGATAAAAATACTTTATTGGTTGAATATGGTCTTAAACATAGGCATAATACAATCCACATCCCTCTCTAAATAGAAGAAATTGAGGAAAAGATCAAACACGACCTCTTACACAATTTTTTGCCAAGATGTGTTCTCTTTTAGAGTTAATAATTAAAGAAATGATTTGATATACGGCCAGGTAAGGGCCTGTGTTATATGACAAAGTAAATATAGTGGTTTAGAACATAAACATATCAACACATGTGTTCCTATTTAGAAAGAAAAATTGAAGTGTAGAACTAAACACTACCTAGGAGATGGGTATGTTTCATATTGTGTTTATAACAAAATACATATTCAAAGAATAATATAAACCATAGTTTGAGGGGGAGGAGAAAGAGAGAGAAACCTTAGAGTACACACTTTGAAGTTGTCTCCAAGAGGGAAAGAGATCTCGATTCAGCTTAAAGCAATGAAATCCATCAAAAGATTGAGATCTTTATTAGGAGAACACTTTCTATGATTTTTTAAATTCTTTTTTTGGTATTTTAAGGATGATATATGGCTAATTACTTTTATGTCTAGATAGGAGGAATCATAATTGTATCTTGTATAAATTGATTTTAGTATTATATAAAAGATTTTTATATTTCTGAAATACCACTATTTGTTCTTAAGGCTAGTTAGATCAAAATGAAAGCTTAAATCGTATCCTAATTTACAAAGAGATGATTGAAAGAACATGTTTTTATATTAAACTAGGAATTGATATTAGGAATTCAATAGGGTGACCTTTCTAGTATTAAAGTTAACCTTTTTATGAATTTTTACGAATCTTAGTATGGTTTTAGATGTTTTAATTAGACAGAAATGTTAGTTAATCACTTTAAGGATATGTAGTTGTATATTGAAAAATGAAAATTCATGAACTTAGGAGATTTCACCAATTTAAGTCATCAAATCTCTAAATAACTTAATTAGGGATACAAGATGTTGTTGGGGGGAATGCTTATCTAAATTTTCATGTTATCTTAGTTATATTTGTTAATAACTTGCTTTGCTTCATTCATAGTGGTAAATTGGATATGTTTTAGTAAAATTTTAGGTTATATTAAATTAATTACTCTTTATTATTGACTAGATAATAATGAAATGGTTATATGCAATACTTACAAATTCCTTATAATATTAGTACTCTGCTTTTCTCAACACTACTATAAAATAATAAGTACACTTATCTATAGTCTATTACGTTAAAAAATATTAAAAAATAACATTTTTTAGTATCGTTATCGAAGAATTTAGTATAATTAAAGAGACTTGAAAAATATTAATCTAATTACTTTTATTTTTTGTTTGATTAGTTAATTCTAATTCTTTATTTTTTTTGTTTACTTTTTTTATTTAAGGTTTATGGATACTTGGTACATAAAAAGAAATTAGTCATTTGAACACTTTGAAAAGGACTCAAAAATCTAGAAGGCATTTCTGTAGACACTCAAAAGATCAAAAGAAGTTATCAAACTAAGAAATCTAAGAATACGAAAATATGAAAGAAGAGCTCAAGATTATATTGGATTATATAAAGTCATCGGTCATATGGAAACAATCAATTATAGTGAGACTAATAATTGCAATAAATAACCATGAGATGAAGTCAAATATTATTAAGATACTGGAATAATTCATACAATTTTAAGGTTTTTTAGATGAAAATCTGAACATGTATATAGCCAACCTTTTGTAGATATATAACACTTTTAGGTTGTTCCTATTTTTATTAAGGAATTATACAAAGCAGTAGTATAAGTCATTACTTATAGCTTCAATTACTTAATGGGTCCAATTTATAACGAAGTTATTACTTTCCAATAGTAAGAATGAGAAGCTTCAAAATGACATATATACTTATTCATAGTTTGATAATGAGATACTTTATAAGTCATGGGAGAGATTTAAGGATTTACTAAAGAGGTATCCACACTATAGTTTACCTATATGGTTACAAGGGTATACTTTTTATGATTATTTAACTAAATAAAAAAAAAGAAAATGGTTTATGCAACACTAAGGTGAACTTTGAATAATAAAACTCTGGAACCATTATAACTAATTGAGGAGATAGTGATAAACCATTCAGGACACACAATATGGATGTAGTAATCATATTGATAGCTCATGTAGAAACATTAACAAGGAAATTTAATATAGAGCGGAGCGGTAAGACTAGTTCAAGTATTATATGTAACATAATTGATTGCTAAGTTGATAATGTCTTTGCTAAGCCAACTGAACAAGATGACTAATTAGAGAAATTTTAGTAACCTTACAACATGAAATTTAAGTAACCTTAAAACATCCTTGTATCATTATATATAGTATAAGTAGAGAAATCATCCATATTTCTCATGAAATAATTAGGTAACTTGAAGGTCACCTTCACCCGGATATCTTTATTAGCAATATTACCAAGAAAGCAAACTATCTTGAGAATTACTCATTGAAAAACTATTTAATGACATTTTAAAAATATTTGAGAGGTTAGAAGCAAAGGTTGATCAGTTGAAAATTTTAAACAAGAAATGAAGAGTTTCAAATTGGGTAGTTAGCCAGTTCTATTAGCTATAAATGCTAGGTGTGAGACCTTCTTTTTAGTGTTTGGTAAACACCAATATTGCACAACTTTGGAAACATAATGGGTATATGTTTTGGCAAAGTTGTAATATTCCTTTTGGTTATAGGTGATGACAAAAACAATATATTATCAAGGCTGGGATTAATTAATAGAATCTGGCTCAGAAGTGAAGCTATAGTAGTGAACAACCTGGGTAATGTTGCATGGTTTCTTATGTTAGTAACGTGGCGTGGTCTAATAGATTGCATGGATGTACAAAGATGGGTGTTATTTATATAATTGTCATTTAATTATTTGGACAACATGCCATCTGGACGTAATTGACATGGTTTGGACGGAAATGAATTACTAGACTTGAGCCTTACATGTCTTGAATGTAGATAGACATAATTACATAGTGTGGTGTATGGATTATACGTAAATGGATTATATTGTTTAGTCTTCGGCCATATCTATGTAAACTATCCAACCTCTGCAAGTATTTATAATTGCCCCAACTGCTAGGGACTTTATCTTATAGTCTTTAATATTTGCTGAGAATGGCTATATATATTGTAATCCCACCACATATGGGCGTGGGTGGTTTTACTTCCATATTTTGTAAACAGTACCGTTGTTTTATAAAATATCATTATTCCTTTTTATTTACGTGTTTCATACTTATTGCTTCATAAAACAACCAGCCATATTGATGTCTTCGTTCCTATAGTGTGCTAAAAATATTCTGCTCCATTAATAATGTTTACAATTTTGGCTTTGTTTCTTGTTGAAGGAGTGATATTATTGAACCAAGTGAGAGCATTTGGTTGCATTATGGGGCAAAATTTTTAGGCTTTGCTAGCTTAAAAAATCAAACCTGTAACAAGTTGGTGTCAAAGCTGCATTTAGGAAATTTCTAAGGTAGTTTCTACATTTGAACATACTATTTTTACAGAAATGGTGGGCAATCAAATCCTTGAATCCATTAAGGAAAGGCTTGATAGGTTGGAGTATGGAATGGGGGCCATTTTGGAAGATGAAACACAAAATTTTTTTACTCGTTTGGATCACTTGAAGGAGGCAATTCAAGCATTTTATTATCGAATGGATACAATATCGGCTGAAGCAAACAAAAGAATAGGAGTTTTAGAGGATGCTTTGACTCTCATTAGGAATCATGGTGCTATGGACGGTGGTGGCATCTGGAAAGGATGAAAGTTCCTAAGCATTTTGATGGTGTAAGGGATGCAAAAGTGTTGAAAATTTTTATTTAGAATATGCAACAATATTTTGAAATGGCCAGGGTATCGGAATGTGACAAATTTTGTTTGGCTAGCATGAATTTTACTAGAGATGGGAAATTATGATGGTGTGGGAGACTTCATAGTAATTTGAATGCTAGACGTCCTATAATTGATACATGGGAGACATTTGTTCACGAGTTAAAGGGGCAATTTCTACCTTTGTAAGTGGCACAAAAGAATTTATGGATGTTGAAACAGGATGGTTCAATTAGAAATTATGTCAAAGATTTCAGATTGTTGATGCTGGACATTAAGAACCTGGAAGAAGAAGATAAGCTCTTGAATTTTCCATCAGGACTCTAAACTTAGGCACAAATTGAACTACAAAGGTAAGGAGTTCAAGACATCCCAAATGCTATTGTAGCGGCTGATCGGTTGGTGGATATACGACCAAATAAAGACAAGGAAAAAGTTTCCAATGGTAATTGGAATGGTAAACCTGGTGGACAAAAATTCGTAGGGCAAAATGAGAAACATAAAAACGTGCAAAGTACTCAAATTTATGCTCAACAAATTGTTACTTGTTTTATTTGTAGTGCACCGTATTATGCAAGGAAGTGTCTGAAGAAAACTAAATTGAACATATGGCTAGATGAGGAGAAGGACAATAGTGAAGTGGCAATGGGTAATCCATTGGTGGTGGAAAAAGAACTTAAAAGTGGGACTTCTATAACCATTGACGAGTGATTATGATGGCTATACATCAAAGGGATTCGAGAGGGGCTCGTATAAGCTTCCTTCAGTGGTGATAAGGGGATACAAATGAACTTGTAGTCCCATCTTGATTAGTCTAAACGGAAGCAAATAGGTTTACCATCTGTTGAAATTTATACATTGGTAGTAGGGGTTGCACTATAACATTTGACGAAATGACATGCAAAGGAGTATCATTTTGGTATACATTTAGCCAACATATTGTGTTAGACTTTTTCAAGGAAAAAGGCTAGGGATTGGCCAGCTTTGGGAGCAAGTAACCAAGGAACAATATGTTGGAGAGATTTTTCACTTTAGCTGCCGATGAAGGCATCTACTTTCTTATGATATGGGAGGTTTATGAGACCTTCTTTTCGGTGTTCAGTAAACACCAATATTGCACAACTTTAGCAACATAATGGGGATATGTTTTGGCAAAGCTATAATGTTCCTTTGGTCATAGGTGATGACAAAAACCATATATTATCAACGCTGGAATTAATTAATGTAAGCTTGATGGGACATGAAGCTAAGATAGTGAACAACCTTGGTAATGTTGCATGGTTGCATGGTTTCTTGTGTTGGTAACATGGCATGGCCTGATGGGTTGCATGGATGTACAAAGATGGGTGTTATTCACATAATTGTCATCTAATTATTTGGACAACATGCATCTAGACATAATTGACATTGTTTGGGTGGAAATGGATTACTGGATGTGAGCCTTACATGTCTTGAATGTAGATAGACGTAATTGCATGGTGTGGTACATAGATAATATGTAAATGGATTATATTGTTTAGTTATTGGCCAGTTTTATGTAAACTGTCTAACCTAAGCAACTGTTTATAACTATCCCAATTGTTAGGGACTTTATCTTGTAGTCGCTAATATCTGCTAAGAATGACTATATATATTGTAATCCCACTAGACGTGGGTATGGGTGGTTTGACTTCAATATTTAACGAAAACTATTATATCATTGTAAAAAGTGTATATAAAAAAAAACAAACAAACAAACATAGTCCATCAATGAAGAATACCATCAGGTCAATAATATAGAGCAACATGTTAAAGATTGGATAACCCTAATATTAGAATACAGTCGAAATAAAAGTTACTAAAAGATTTATAATCTACCAAAAGTATAATTATTATTGCATTTACTTTAATTATTTATCAAATTCTAGATCAACATATATAGATTATTTAAGAAAATTTACCAACGTACAACAATAACAACATCTCAATAGAATTCCTACTAATACGCTGGGTGTAGAGAAGTTCAATAATAATATTGTGGAAAACTTGAATATCTAGAAAAATAAATATTAAATACTAAAAATACTAATTGTACCCTCTCATTTCCAACTTTAGTTAAAATGAAATTTAGAAATCTCAAAAGTTTCAAATTAGTTCCTTTTATTAAACTTTGAAGTGCCAATTGTTAGGAGCGAGTTAGGACTTGATTGTAAACTACGATCTGCGACAATACTATTCTTAATTGTCATTATTCTACGCATATATATTACGGTGGGATTCTAAAGATCATTCGATTAGCGGTTTGATAAAATTTGAAGTTTGTTTTCTTATTTATTGACATACCAATAATAACATGCTCAAAGTTGTGGTTGTTCTCGTTTTCCGTGACTACGAGAACGTGAAGTACGATGAGATACGCCATACGTAGTTATGCATAAGGAATAAAATATTTACGTTAGGAAGAAAATAGAATTGATTAACAATTATGAAATGATTCCCAACACCCATCTACTAGTTTGTTCCCCGATTAGATTAAGCGATAACAATCAATTGATCCCCTTAACTTTTTACGTGTATATTAGTCCGAGAGCTATTTAAACCTTCCCAATAAGGAACTAGCACATGGCAACAAGCAACCAATAATCTGTTATTGTACCAAACAACTTAAAAGGTTGGAGAATTCATGGGTCAACAATGGAGTAGCTTTTTGTCAAATCGAATCAATATCGGTACTGAATATTAAGCCACTCTAGCTCTGATCTTGGAGCTCTATTGCATGTATCAGTATCTCCTATTCAATTCAAAGTATCTGCGTAATTATATAAATATTTATTTATTTTGTTAACTAGTAGGGGATATACAGTAGAGGGCTACGAGCTTGACACCATAATCAAGCACACAAAAAGCCACCATTTTTAATATCCCCAAACTGAAGGTCGATTTGTGGGTGACCCTATATCAGTAGCTCGTGCTCAGTGGAATGGTTTAACTAAAGGCAGGATGAGCTAATATCAAAAGGGCATGTTAGAGTTTAGTCACTAGAGGAAGAATTAAGATGCTTATGCTATGTGTCATATTTGGTATACAATAATTGTGAGAAGTAACCACAGCCTGTGTAATTAGAGCATCACTAGCTATATCCTGTCGTCCGTATAGGAGAGGGGCCTCGAAAGAATTAAAAAGACAATTATCTCATCTTTTAGAGGTACGCATGAATTTTCATTGTTATCCCACATTATATGGATCTCCTCACTAATTTAATAAACTTTAGAAAAAGTCCTAACATTTAAAATTTTTTAGTTATTTTAGAAAAACCTTTTATTTCAGACTTCGGTTAAAAAGTAATAATGAAATTTATACAATATGAATATCAGTCGTGAACTAATCGAATTCTTTTAATATAACGATTTAATCTATCCCTTAAGCTTGAATCAAATTAATTAAATTCGACACAATTTAACAATTTATTATAATTATATTAAATTATTAATTTAAGTCAAATTGAATTAGTTTGAATTGTTTTTAACAACTGGGTTGAGCTATCACATTAATGACATTTGATTAGTTCATGTTTGATATTTATATAGTATATATTTTGTCTTTTTTAACCAAAGATTTAAAATAGAGTTTTTTTTTTAATTTGAAAGTGCACTAGAAATCATTTCTTAAATAAATCTGTAGAAATGGCAGGAATGTTAAACCATCAATTACAATGGTATGACTATGAAAGAACCATGGCTACTCCGATGCTCTCCTCCTATCTTTCTCTAATTTGAACCATGGATACTCCAATCTGTGATTCCTTGATCCTTCCCTCTTGATTGCACTCCTCTCACTATAACTCGAACCTATTTCTTACTTTCAACCAAGGCTTTTCCTTTCTAGGAAGCTTGCCTTCTTTCCCTTGAACATGAGTCCTGACACTTTACCTATTTGGTAAAATGTCATTTGATTCTTATATCTTACCCGCCAACCAAACATTAAACGAGGAGTTTCCCCTCTCTCAACCACCCAACAAACTCACCCATCTTCCCAGAATGTAGGAAAGTAGTCTCAAGAGCTGAATTATGGGAGACCTAGTGTCCTTCGGTAAGCTATGGTATATAGCTAGAAATAAAGATGGTTGTGTCACCCCTCCTATAGAAGTTTTGCAACAAGGAGCAACTAAGTTGCAAGCTTCACTAATAGGATACTTCCTGGATAAAAGGTTGGCATACCCAAATGTTCAACACTAGGCTGATATAAATTATAAGAAATTAGGTCTTCAATCAACACTAATAACTTATGAGCTATTTACATTTTAGTTCTCGTAAGAGGAAATGTCAACCAAAGTCATAGATATGGGACCTTGGCCTATTCAAGGTAAGCTAATGTTTTTGAAAAAGTGGAAAATGGTATTCGAACTTGACATAAACAAAATCAAGATAATCCCCATTTAGGTCAATTTACACAAAATTTCCCTTGAATATTGGTATCCTGAAGGATTAAGCTACTTGGCTAGTTACTTAAGAGTCCTTCTTGCTATGAATGAAAATACCTTCAACTTCACAAGAGTGGGTTATGCAAGGATGTGAATTAAAGTGGAATATAAGAAAATAATGCCCGATTGCATTCCTCTCATGAAGTTTAATTGCAGTGGAGAATTGGAGGAGGATAAAATAATGTTGTCTTATCCTTAGAAGGTGTATGTGAAAGAGGTAACCAAATTTTGGGCCCTTAAGATGAATAAGAATGAGGAGAGTAATGGAAGAAACCTAAAACTAGACACACCAAACAAAAAAAAAAGTAGTTGAGCATGATAATGTAGCAAGATAGAAAAAGGAAAAGAACTTGAAGAATCCAAATGTTGTGATTGAAGTATATGGAATTAAGAAAATGCAAAGGGATGTATGTTTTGTTAATACAAGGAAGTCTAATGCTATTAGTATGAAAGAAGCAGGGAAAAAAGATGAGGAGAATACGTAGAATCTAAATGTTGAATCTGTAATATATGTAATTGAAGAAATTTAAGAGGAAGCATATTCTATTAATACTATAAAAACAAGAGCTACACAAATGAATGCAGAAGGGAGAGAAAAGGTAAATAATAAGCAGAATTGTAATGAAGGAGCCTAAATGTGTGTAAATTAACAACAAAGATATTTTGTTAATTCAAAGGAAACTGCTATATATTATTAGAATGTGGATTAAAAAAAAGGCAGAGAACAAGTTGATTGCATGTTGTTCAAAATCATGTTCAAGGTTCTAAGGCATTTCAGTGTTTGTAAATGTTGAAATCTGTCAAAGCTTAATGTATTAAATTGCTTAAGCAATTTAATAATCCTTTTAAGCTTAATAAGTTGTAGGTTATGGAGAACCTTACTCTAACTCATAAGAGGCCATATGGGGAATCTTACTCTACCTCAGAAAAGGCCAGTTGCTAATCCTACAGATGTCTCTCTTATGGATAAAGAGAAAGATGAACTGGGCAATTACATGGAGGTCATTGTAAGATATTGAAATCAACTACAAGAAAAAATCTAGAATTCAATGGTTTCAACAAGGAAACAAGAATACCAAATTCTCTCTCAGTGTTATTAAAAGTAGGAGAAATAAAAACAAAATATTTTCATTGGAGGATGATAACGTGAGAATGAAACAAGGTTAAGATGAATTGAAAGAGATGGCTAGGAAATACTTCAAAGAAATAAATGGAGTTTCTTAATTCACTTGTGCCTTCCTAACAACCTTCCTAATAGAATGTTAGGTTCTATAAATCAGAACAAACATTCTATATTACTTAAGGAGGTCAAAAGTGAGGAGACCAAGCAAGTCTTATTTTCTTTTCATCCAGACAAGTCTCCAAGTCCAAATGGCTTTAATGCCATATTTTTTAAAGAAAAGTAGAATCTCTTACAAGCTTATATGGTAAAAGCAGTTCAAGAGTTCTTCATTAGTAGTAGGTTACTTACTTTAATGAATAAGACTTATAAAATCTTGATTCCTAAAGTACCAAATCCTAAGAGATTGAATTAGTGCATACCAATAGCTTGTTGCAATGTGGATTATAAAATTATCTCCAAAATACTTGCCAATAGATTAAAGAATACTCTGCTAGGGTTAATCAATACTAGTCAAGGTTCATATGTCCTAAGTAGAAGTATAGGGGATAAAATAATGCTAGAACAAGAAATCTTCAAAGATTACAGTATAGGTTAAAAGTTGCTCTTAAAATTGACTTCACCAAAGCATATAATAATGTGGAATGGAGTTTCATCATAAATTCACTTCATGCTTTTAGGTACACAAACAAATTCATCAATTGGATTTACTCTTGTATTTCATTTGTATCATTTTCAGTGCTAGTGATTGGAGAAACTTCTTAACGATACAAAACAGTTAGGGGATTAAGGCAAGGAGATACACTACAGTTATTACTTTTTAGTATGATATTAAACAAAGAAGCAATACAAAATTTCGATATGATAACTGGCATTCCCTAGGTCCTTTATGCTACAGTCATTACTTTTTAGCTCTAAAGAGCTCCATTCCATAGGACACTAAGGTGCAAATGCTTAAACAAAATAATAGCTGGAAGTGGCCAACTCATATAACCAGAGGAATCAGACAAATTTATGGAACAAATGTCAACTTACTCACTAAATCAAATGTAGGCAGATGAGATTAAATGGGAGCTACAGGAGTTACACAATTTTATTGCTCAATCTTATAAACAGTTATTACTTGGTCCACTCATCAACTCCCCTCTCTCTAGGCTTAAAGTTAATCTACGTCTAAAGAAAGTGGTAATTGGTCTATCGGTTGATCGTACATCATCACAGGCCTAGAAGTCA
The DNA here is from genome assembly GCA_027563915.1 of Erythroxylum rotundifolium. Classification (NCBI taxonomy): domain Eukaryota; kingdom Viridiplantae; phylum Streptophyta; class Magnoliopsida; order Malpighiales; family Erythroxylaceae; genus Erythroxylum; species Erythroxylum rotundifolium. The sequence continues at coordinate 32,256,390 of JAOSBO010000004.1, forward strand.
TCCAAAATTACCGCTGGATATGAACGTAATCTGATTTGCATGATTTATTTACTTCTTACATTTCTTCTTCATTCCTCGTTTTGGAGTCTTTTTATCGATTACACAATTATATATAACAACTAATAGCATGTTGACAGTAGGCAAATGTCAACTAATATTGTATTTCAAGTTGCAGATCATTCCTACAAGTTAGATAATATACATGGATTGTCATCATTTCATGGATTATTGGAAATGGCTCGTAGGTTAAATATCTTTAAATTTTGTGAATAACCTTATATTTTTTGAGTTATGCTTATGTTAATTAAATGATGACAACATGGCTCCTTGGGCACTACTTTGTAGGAAACTAAGTAATTCTTACATTTTTCTCTTAATCCCTTTATGATAGTTTTATTATTTTATTCATATACGCAAATCAAGGTTTTTAACTATAGAAGGGAAAAGTTCTCAAAGGTCACATCTTTATCATATTTTTTCGTTTTATTTTCATGGGACTGATGAGGAGTTAGTTAAAAGATAGGACAACATGGTTAAACTAATACTTGCTTTGTTTTTTATTTTTCTAATCATCAATATTTTTCTGATCTTCAACTTGATCGTCATGTTATGGATATATCTTTCAACTTAATTGTCATGTTATGAATAGATGTGTATGAACATTTGCATAAGATATGTCATTCATTATTTGGTAATTATGTAACTCATATCACACCCTTCAACCTGATCCTCATGTTTGAGACTTGGAATTGAAATTTTTGGAAATTATTGAAAAATGGAAATTATTCATGTATGTTTTATGGTTACTAGAAATGGAAATTGTTTTATGAATGTTTTGTAATTATTAGAAATCGAAAATTTTGAAAATTGTTTGAAATGGAAATTGCTTTATGAATGATTTGTGATTATTAGAAATGGAAATTGTTTGATGAATGCTTTGTGATTATTGGAAATAGAAATTGTTGACAATTTTTGGAAATGAAAATTGTTTTATGAATGTTTTGTGATTATCAGAAATGGAAATTGTTTTATGAATGTTTTCTGATTATTGGAAATGGAAGTTGTTTTATAAATGTGTTGTGATTATTGGAAATGGCAATTATTTTATGAATGTTTTGTGATTATTGAAAATGGAAATTGTTGGATATGGAAATTGTTTTTATAAATGTCTTGTAATTATTTGAAATGGAAGTTAGTGGAAATGGAAATTGTTTTATGAATGTTTTGTGATTATTGGAAATGGAAATTGTTGAAAATTGAAATTGTTTTATGAATATTTTGAGATTGTTGGAAATGGAAATTGTTGAAAATTGTTGGAAATGGAAATTGTTTTATGAATGTTTTGTGATTATTGGAAATGGAAATTGTTTATGCATGTTTTGTGATTGTTAGAAATGAAAAGTGTTTATGTATGTTTTGTATAATTATATATGTTGAATAACTGAATTGTTAGTTTGTGATTTATAGTGAATTGTGTTCCATGAAATTGAATTGTGTGTTATGTAATTATACAAAATGAGTTATATTATATAAGATGGATATGTATATTGTGTAAAGAAATTATGTGTTATATAATTTGATATATGCATTCATTTATTTTTATAGATAAATGTAAGGAAGTTTAAGAACTTATGATCAACCCAGTTCAGGAAGATACAATGATCTAGTTTAGGCTCATGCTGTATTGGTTCTTAGTATGAGAAACCATCCTATTTACTTTTTTTGTAACAAGCATTTGAAAGGTGGAGGAATCACCTGATTAAAAAAACATTTAGCTGGGATTAAAGGAGATATGGAACCCTGTAGAAAAGTAGGTCATGATATGAAGTGGCAGTGAAAACATTGCTTGATGAATATCAACATGAGAGAGATAGAAGGGAAATGTTGAATTTTGAAATTGGAAGTAGAAGTTCATTTTCTAGTTTCTGTGGTGATTATGGAAATGTTGAAGGTGACAGTGGTAGAGGTGGTAGTGATACTGGTAATATTCCATCTTAGGCTCAAGAAGAAGTACTTGAACCTAATGTAAGGAAGAGAAGAATGCAAGTGACTAGTTTCTTTGCATAAATAACTCCTAGAGCCCAACTTTCAATTTGTAGTCCAATGCAATCAAAAGATTCAGCTAATGTCTATATGACAGTAGCGAGATGGTGGTATGATATAGGTTCATCATTCAATACTTCTCAGCCTTATTATTATCAACCTATGATGAATGCAATAGCCTCTTATGATCTAGGATACAAAGGTCCTTCGATTGATGACTCAAGAGGTAAACTTTTGAGTTGTTGTATTTCTCAAAGTTATTTGGCTGAAAGAAGAATCAATTAGGGTACTTATGGATGTTCACTCATGGTTCTACAAATGACTCTGTATTTTTGAAATCTATTGATTGGTTGACAAAATCTGCAAGTGCACAGAGTTGTTCCTAGTACTTACACATCAAGTATTCCAAGGTCGTATTCCACGAGGACTAAAATACTCACTATTAAATTAATCCTAATTACTTGAACAAAAATGACAAGAAAATTAAAAGTTGATTGGATTTGAGTGACCAATCAATTGTAAAGACTATGAATAAACAAACAAGGAAATTTTTAATTTTGAGATTTAGGGCTTCGGGATTCACCAATTTAAGGAATTGATCGATAAATTATGGAATTGATTGAATGACAAGTTA
>JAOSBO010000004.1:32270030-32295298 GCA_027563915.1 Erythroxylum rotundifolium
GCCAAACAATTTTTAAAACACTCCTAGCCCGTTCCAAATTACTATTTTACCCTTCCCATCGGTGATGGGATGTTACATATGCTCTAAAACTTCTGGCAAAGAAAAACTCATATACATCTTCAAATTTTCCAAAAATTTGTTGAATTGGGTCTCCACTGGATTCTGGCTCACTCTCCCAAGAAATTTTAATTTTGGAACATATGGTGGAGGTGGAACATATGGGGGTTCCTCCTGCTCAGTGACTTACTCCTTACCTTTTTTATGACTTTTCTCCACTGGATCAACAACTTCCTTCAAAATTGGCTCTAGTAACTCCTCTCCACTTCTCAAGGAGTTTCTTATAAGGTTATGAAGTGTTGGGAAGCTTACTTGGGTTTTGATTGATACTATAGTTGCCAGCCAACCCATCTGCACCTCTAGGTTGAGATTGATGATGATTGATTTTTAATCAACTAATTAGTCTTCACTTGATAACTTTCAATTGCTGATCACTCCGTACCTATGCCTACTCGATATTGTTCACCTTCGATCCAATTGTAGCCATCACTTCCATTATCTTTGAAAATTGGGAGCTTAGCTGTGAAAGTTAAGAATCTGTCCTTATAGCTTGGGCTTCCATTTTTCCCTCTAGCCTTGATTCAATACCTCCAAACTTTGACTTTAAGGCAACATGTAAGTTACTTTCCTTTTCCTGAAAACCTGAGAGTCTTTGAGGTCTCCAACTAGTTCCTACAATGTTAGCCCAAGAACAATTTGGATGCTTTTTCATCTAACATTATAAGTACCAGAATATGGGTTAGTACTTGACCTTTATTGGAACCCTAAATAATGAGCTTATTATATGCCTTTAGTTCTTATCAAATAACATTCCGACGAATTATGACTATTCGCTTCATAAATCTCACAATTTTGATGCCTATACTTCAAAGAACTAGACGAAGGTTAAAGATCACTTACCCGCTCATTAATGATGCAATTTATGCTAATAAAGAATTTATTGAATCTGTTGATATAACCCCTTTCTATTCATTCATCTACAATGGTGTACTTCTTTCATTGTACCAAATGTGATTGTTAGTAGCCACGTCTTCAATCAGGTTATATACAACATCTATGGTCTTCTTCATCAATGAACCTCCTGCAGCTGCATCAATGGTGCTTTGGTTTCTGAATTGACCCCATTATAAAATATTTGTAGCAAAAATTTCCTAGGTAGATTATGCTGAAGGCAACTCCTCTATAACTCCTTGAAATGCTCCCATGCCTCGTATAATGATTCTCCCTTGTATTGCTAAAAGTTGGTGATTTTATTAATGATCCTTGTTGTCTTTATCAATGGGAAATATTTGGAAAAAAAGGCTTGCACCAACTAGTCTCATGTTTTGACTTGTTCTGGAGTAAGGGAGTTCATCCATGCCTTTGCTTGATCCTTTAATGTGAAGGGAAACAATCTCATCTTCATTGAATCTTCTGACAGCTCATTTTTCCTGAAAGAATAAAAAATTTCCAAAAAATTGGCAATTTGAATATCAGGGTCCTCATGTGGCAAACCCTAAAATTGAACCTTGCTTTGAAAAATATTAAGTAAAGCAGGCTTGATTTTGAAATTGTTCGTATTCACTAGTGATTTAGTAATTCCTTGCTGGTTCGGGTTAAACCCTGGCCACATAAAGTCCATTAAAGTTCTTTCTTCACTACCTTGTTGCCTCTGTTTAGCAATTATCTGCTCAATTTGATCTTGTCTCCTTGCCTTTCTCAATTCCTTTTTTGCTTTGGTGATGTCAAGTTTAATTTCTCCGCAACTTTTGCACTCCTCATATGCATACAGTTATTACATACAAGAAAAGAATGTCAAAGTAAAAATGAAAAGAAAACCAAAATCCAAAAAATTCAAACCAAACTCGATGCTAGGAGTAGTACTCGACAACGACGCCAAAAACTTGATAGGTAATTTTTCAAATTTTAAATTAAAACCTCTTCTCCTGTAAGTATACAGATCGGAAATTGCAATGTAGATAGATATCGTCCAACAAGGATTGGTTAGTCACTGAAATGATCCAAATTTTGTTTTGTTAAGGAAACTCAAATAATTACTTTTGAAAGATCCAAAATATAAAAATTAAGAGTTATACGTACACACTAGGTTCATCATAAAAGTAAGAAGCACAAATTTAGATAATGGTGAATCAAAGTATCAATTTAACAACTTAGGATTGTCATTACCTATGTATTCTCTCACTTTAGCAATGTCCCTTACGTTTAGTCTAAAATTTCCTAATGTATTGGTTTTTTCACTCTCATTACTTGAACCAAATCAGCCCTGTTTAATGATGTAAATGAATTATATAAGCCCTCACTTCCCATTTTTCACTTAACCATTAAAAGGATATGAACATATTTTTGGACAACCATTTTTCCATTCAAGATCTCTCTCCAAATGGCAAGGTAACTTGATATATGAAGTGTTCTTGGTGTAAGCCCACTCTCATCGCACTTACTAACATATTTCATAACTCCATATCTCTATGTGAGCTAAGTATAGACAACCATATACCATAAACATCAAACATATCTATAACATTCAATAAAGTAAGGTACTACATAGTTTAGGAAATGGAAACCCTAGTAACTACTTCGATAGTAAATAACAACCCTAATAACTACTTAGAAGTCCATTAAAATATCATCTAACATGTTCATAACATATCCATACATCCTTCTCAATCGACAAAATACAACAAAGAAGCAAGAAAAGATAAGAAGTAAGGCTTATATGTTTAATAGTTGTAGCTTGTGTCTCCTTAAAATCCTTTAATTCCACCTTGAATTCTAAGGTTTAAAATTGAGTGTTATACCCCATTTAATGCTTAAAACGATGTAGGAAGGAGAAAGTTGCAGGCTGGAATTTTCCAAAAAACTCTATTTTCTATCTTGACTTCAATCCGTGATATCTTATTAATTTTTTATCCAAATTGGGCCGTTATTTCACCAATTTGAATCTAAATTTATCCTCTTTCTTTTTAATTAAAAATGAAAAACATGTAATAAGAATTTTGTTTTGCAAAAGCTTAACATTGGTGGTGGGTTGGCCTAGGAAAATTCCAACTTTCCTTTGGGTCACATGACTTGCTTTCTCTTTGATTCTTCTATCCTTCCATCCCTCAAAACCTCCTTCAAACCTATTTATTAACAATAAAATTAATCACCTAATCACGCCAAAAACACATGCAATTCATAACAACATTAATGTAAGAAAGAGACGTACAAAAATGCCATGCAAAATTCATGCAAAACCTATTCTTAAAGATCTAATTCATACACATTCACGCATATTCACATACATTCAAACATATTCATGCAACTATATGAAAATAAGACAAAAAATAAGTTAAATAAGTTAACAAAAATCAATTTATTATGATGAACTGACAAATTATCCTAAGAAAAGTATGTACAAATGCCATATATCAAGTTTCATGCTTAATTATGTGGGATTAAAAACCATTTAAGTACCACTAACTCTCCATTGATGTTGGGGCTTAGAGGAAGGCCAAAAGGTGTAAGAAACATCAATTTTTGTGCAAGTTTTGTGTGAAAGAAAGAGAATTTTGGTGAAGTGTTCATCATCTTCTCTCACTTTTTACAAATACTTTCTCAAAGAATACATCACAAAGCTAGCACTTTGTGTGTGTTCTAACCATTCTTCCTAAGAGGTCTCAAGCTTCACTCTTCATGTGGATATCATTATATACGTCCTCATTTGGTTGTTGTGGTTTACGACAACCTGAAGAGGTGAAGACAATGAAGAATGAAGGAGATTGTAAGGTACACATCTTAAGTTTATGTTTTGTTAAAGTTACATCTAATGGAACTTGAAAGTTCTTGACTTTTTGGGTTTTATTTTATATTTCTGCTGCTATTTTCTATTTTGGATGAATATGATGCAAGATCAAAACCCAACAAACTCTTCTTATTTAAAGTTTTCAAAATCCTTATCTGACCAGGATGCAGTCATCGCTTGCTTTTTAGATTTTCTGTTCTCTAACTTGTCCTTTTGAAGAAGAGGAAATTTTGGTCTTATTTGTTTAGGCTTCTTGCAGTGATATCATATGATTTAATTGTTTTTTTAATGCTATTACTGCTGCGTTTTGATTGGAACTTGTCGCTTCCATCTTTCTTGTTTCCTTCTCTTTTCTTCATCAGCTTCTTTTTATAGAACCGGGCATATTTTCTGACCATAAAGTTGAACTCGTCATCTCCATTTATTTAAAGCTCAGTGTTACTTCCATCATCATTTGATTTGTCAATTGCTTTTAGTGCCATTCCTTTTCTGTAGGAGGATCCTTCATCTTGCCTAAGCTTGATTTCATGGATCATCGGATTTCCTTATGGCCAATCAAGTGAAATAGTTTCTAGATCCTTTGTTGTTTCTAGAGCTATCACCTTATGTCTCTATTCCTTTTGTAGTGGCCTCCAAATCTTCATCATGAGCTCATCATTAGGATATATCTTTCCTAAGTTCTTTAAGTTCATGATAATGCTGTTGAAGCGTCCAAAAAATTCATCTATGGTCTCTCCCAGTTTCATGCCAATAGTTTCGTATTAATGCTCTAAAAAAATTATTTTATGTTCTTTACCTCATTCAGTCCTTCAAACCTATCTTGTATTTCGTTCCACATTTCTTTTGCTATAGAGCAGTAGTAATTCTTTTGATATTCTTTACAACGAACATATTAGGTGATATTTTGCCTTAGCATTTAGTTGTGCATTTCTCCTATCAGCATCAGTCCATACTTCTATGTTATTGAAAGTAGGAATTGAAGCTCCAACTCTAATTGCTTGCCATAATATATGGTCATTCTCTATTTTTGGTATGAGTAGTTGTTTTCATCGAAGTAAGGAGGCTTTGAGACATATTGTCCTTCAAAACTTCTCAAGGTATTTGCCATGATTTATCATGTGTTGAAAAACAGAAAAATGTGAAACCTTGCTCTGATACCAATGATAAAGCAAACACATGTAAGATGGGGGTAAATTGTGGGTGAGTTAAAAAAATTTCGCAAGTCCTTCCAATTCATATATTAAACATATCTTTGTTAACTAATAAAACAGTGGGAGCCTATATTAGACCATAAAGACTTTTAAATGACAAGACCCTATTGATAATGGGAGCCCTTGTGGGATACGACCCTGCTTAAATGAAAAGAGCCTACCAAATGATAAATCCTATTAAAACAATTTAAAAACAGAAGGTGCCTATTAAAAATGAAAAGAACCTCTTGTAAGTTGAAAACAGAAGGAGCTTGTTATAAAGTGAAGGAGCCTCTTGCTAAAATAAACACAGATACATAATAAAATGTGAAAATTTAAATGTTAAAAGCAGAGAGAGAAGGACGCAGTCGATTTATACTGGTTCAGCTTACAATCCATGCCTAAGTGCAGTCCCCAAATATCCAATTTGAGTGTTTCACTATAAAAAGTAAGTAGTAATTTGACGAGCCTCTTTAGGCTCACAAATACATATTTTTGAAGTTCTCCAATATTCCACACTCAAAGTGTATAATAATCTTTTAAAAGCTCACAAAAAAATAAAATGTAAAATCAAAAGTAAGTTTTCAAATAACAATTTCTCTTTTGATAGAGCAATTTAACTTTCTAAGGAACAATAAGAATGATATGATTCTCAATAATATAGTTGTTGCTCATATGTTTCGAAAGTCTGTGTATGCTTGTTGCTTTATAAGTGTTGTCGATCTTTTTAAAATAGTCAACTTCTTCAACTATAGGTTGCTTCACTTGTATCCTTACTCAATTGCATGGATTTAAATATGAATAACTTCGATATCATCTTTGCCAAAAATCTTCCAATAATCATGGGGCTAATATACAACCTTTATTATTGGACCCTAAACTTTCTTAAAGTTTATTTTATTATAGCAAGCATGAATGTAAGTAGAATAAATTAATTAGAAAGTTTTTTAGTTTAATTGGGTCTATTATGATTTTCGTGTGGTAGCATAGATCAAGAGGAAGAGTTACAATTAATATAAGGAGTTAAGAGGAACTAGATTGTATAAGGAAGGGTAAGATAGGAAAGTTAAAAATGTCTTAAACTAATAAGGCAATAAGAGAAGAGAGTCGTAAGTGTTAAGAAAGAAAAGAGAGAAAGTTATAGAAGAAATTAGAAGGAGAGAAGGTGAGAACCGAAGCAAGCAGAAAGAAGAAGGAAAGAGCAATGAGAAAGAAGAAGAAAAAAAAGGGTTTAGCTGAAAATAATTTAGGTATTTCCTATCTCTTCCTCTTGCTTTAGTAGAAGAAGGAAGTAGAGACGATAGGTTAAGTGCTGAAAAGGAGGAGAAAAGCAGAGAACCGAAATTCTATACTTTATATTTTTAGAAACCTTAACTAGATCTTAGTTCTTCTAGTTAAATAAATCAAGAATATATTAAGTTTAAGCACATTCATGGATATTTAAGCTTATTGAAGCTTTATTCGTGCATAATGATTAAATGAAAATATATTTGTTCTTAGGGAACCAAGATTATCGAAGGTAAGAATAAGAGGAGAGATAAACTTGTCTTGGAAATATCAAGTAAATATATGGGTATTATGTTCATAGTTTTGTGGTGATGAATCGAAGTTATTTATTGTATGTGTATTTAAATGCTTACTTTTTCTCATTGTGAATGTGGAAAAAATATTCTGTGAATTTATATTTTGTTGCTTTGTAAGAATGTCTGTTGTTGTACTGATAAAGGAAACCAAAAAAAAAGCATGAAAACATGAATATGCTATAAAATATATGTGCATTAGAAAATCTGCTTATGAAGGTAAGAGAGATACCATTTTGTTCGTCACGTGCATAACTTGAAGCCTTCTCTTGGCTGCCCGCTTGTGGTATATGAGCTTTGAAAGATGGACTCATTTTGTTCATGGTGTAAACTTCGATTTTGTCATTTCGTTTTATGGGATTCTCTTAAGCCATTATATTTGTGCATTGCATCCTGAATTGTCGAGTATACATCATAGTTGAATTTTATGATTTGATTATGACTTGCTTTTATGATCTGATTGTGGGATGAAGTATTCCTGTTTATGTAGAGCTCTCAAATTTGAATGTAAATGTTGTGATCTGTTGAGATTAAAATAACAATATATGTGTATATGTGTGTGTGTGTGTATCTGTGTTGTGTGTGCTCGATGTGACTGTGGATTGTTATCACTGGCTATAAACATATTAGCCACTGAGCTTCCCAGGTCACCCCATCAATTTCCACTCCCCAAATGAAAAGAAAGCAGATCACTATTGAGCCCTTGCAGAGTTTGGCAACTCCATAAATTTCAGACTTTTGTAGCTAGTTAGTTTACAATCTTTTTGTATTTAGGAGCATATCATGCATGAGCATTTAAGACTGTAATTGTTGTATTAAGCAACTAAGGTGGCTTTTGATAAGAAGTTTGAAGATGTGTATCAATTCTATTTTGTTGAAAATTGACAGTGAAAGTTGCAAAGATATGTTTGTGTGAGTGTGTGTGTCTGCGCGCGCGCAGAATTTTCTTTTTTGTTAAGTTGTCATTATGGCTGAGAATGAGTTTATTAGCTATGTGTTGATCTTTTGATGGGGTTTCCTTTAAGTAAATTATTTTAATGGGTATTTTTTATGTATGGTTTGTATTGCTGGTTTTTGGGTCTTTCAAAATTTTATAGAAGTATTGACAGTAAAGAGAAAATAAGAGTATAAAGGAATGAAAAGTGTGTTCTGAAACTTTAAGGAATAAACTGTATTGATCTAAGTAGAATTTGATGAAATTGTGTAATAGATCTTTATCTTAGCTTTCTAATGATATAAAGTTTGAAATATTTGGAGTTCTGGATTGAAAGTTATAAAGTTTTTAATTGGGTGTGCACGATAGGGACGTTGCGATTGTGCATAAGCACAATCGTGACAATCCCAAAGTTTCAGGAAAGTCACGATCGTGCTTGAACACGATTGTGACGAACCTCGAATTTCCGCCACTATGCATGATCGCGACTCCTCTTTTGTCAGTATTAGACACGACCATGAGAAATTTTTCTCATGCCTGTGATTTTTGCTTCTATTTCTCACGAGCGTAAGAATTAAAAGTCAAATCCTTGACTCTTCTCCTTTTGTTTTTTTATTTTATTTTCGTTATTTATTTGTAGACTATTTGTTTTAATGCCCAATTCAATTTATTTTCATGTTCATTTTATTCTATGTTAATTTATTTAAATTGTTGGGTGATTATTCTTACTCCTTTTATAAATTTTATTTAATTATATAATTATTTAGTAAATTATTTATTTATTTGTTTATATTAATTCGTGATTTGTTTTAATTTATTTTCATGTCCAAGTGATTCTAGGCTATTTTGATTAAATTGTTTGTGTATTTGTTCTGTTCCCACCAAGGAATTAAATTCTTTTTATTTTGATTTTAATTTTATTTATGGTTATTTTATTTTAAAAATACCCTAATTTTTGACGCCTTGTCGCCATGAAATAGGAACGAAGACTCGGGGCCAACATCTTTGGTATCAGAAAACAAGGTTTCCAAGGATTCCTAGGCTTTGAATATATTATACTATTTATTATTATAATGTGTGTTAAACTATTTCTATTGCTAAATTAATTGTTTGCATTATTAAATTGATTGATTGTATTGAATGACATGCATATCATGCATACATGTAGGAAATAAAATTAAAAGGAAAAGTAGGCTAAATGTTAGTGTTTTATTGAAGGAGTAAAAGGCCCCCTCATAGAAGGACACGAGGAGTTTTGCAAGGATCTGCTGCACCTGATTCTCCACCAAGAGAGGAGGGTACTGATGAGTCCAGAGCCCTAATGATTGCTAAGGCAACTGTAGCGCAGGATAGCGAGCCTTTTTCACCTCAAATGCCCAAGTCATCGCTCCCTAAAATACAAGTACCTAATCCGTTTGATCCCAAAATGTTTCAAGTCTTTGCTTAGGCTTTTGTACAAGTTATGGGCCAGATGCCATCAACTTCTACCCAACCCAGCTAAGAAAGGAAGGCAATTAGATAAGATAAGGAAGTATGGCGCAATGGACTTTTATGGAACAACCGATCTAGAAGAATCTGAAATATGGTGGAGGAAGACAGAAAGAATGTTAGAGCAAATAGACTGTGAAGATGATAAAAGATTGTATATATTGCGAGCTTGTTGCAAGGAGATGCCCTGCATTGGTAGGAAAGCATATCAAGGAGTCAGTTAAAGCCATAATTGTTGACATGAAAGGATTTTCAAGCTGCCTATGAGAAGAAATATCTGTCTAAGGCGTATATCTAGCAGAAGTAGAGGGAGTTTCTGAGTCTCACCTAAAGGGAGATAACTGTAAGTGAATGTGAGCGTAGATTTATACAATTGTCCAGATATGCAGCTGAGTTGATGATAAGCGAAGCAACTAAGTTAAAGAGAACTGGTAGAATCTGCATTAAGAGAATGTAGAAAACATAAAGAGTGCAATGAACAAAAAGAGGAAGGGAAGAGAACAACTTAACAAAGGAGGTAGTGCACATATGCTAGGGAGGAGTGCCAAGACTTTTCCTATACCGTCTGAGGTCAGGAGCAGTGTTTCAAGTAGACCCAAACCGGCGAGAACTATTTCTCTTCAAGCCTCGACTGAAGGAGGCAGCAGAAAAGGGGAGGGAACCAAGCCATCCTTTCTAAAATGTGATCATTATGGCAAATTCTATAAAGGGGAGTGTTATTGACTGATTGGAGCTTGCTTTAATTGTGGAGAGAGAGAAGGCACTTGGCTAAAGAGTGTCCATAGTTTGATAAACAGGTGGGAACTCATAGCCAAGATTCAAAGAGGGTTAAGACTGTGGAAGTTAAGTCTACAACTGAAGTGGGCAGTTCTAGTGGAGCTAAGATGGTAAATCCTCAGTCCGAGAGGGCAAGCACCTGCTAGGGTATTCGCAATAACTAGGGAGGAAGTAGAAGCAGCTCTAGAGGTTTTTACTGGTATGGTTAAATTATTTCACGATGACATTATTTTTTGGATTGATCCAAGGTCTATCTACTCTTTTATTTCTATAAGTATGATTCTGCATGATAGAAATTTAAGTACGTTAGACAGTCCTTTGATGTTAGCACCCCGATGAGCCAGTATGTTATTATTAGTCATATTTATCAAGAGTGTGAAATATGTGTTGGTGAGGAAAAATTAGTGGTGGATTTAATGCCACTAGAGATGAAGGGATAAGATGTGATTTTGGGCATGGACACTTTAGAAAAATATAGTGCCAATTTGAATTGTAGACAAAAAACAGTAGAGTTTGTATTTGACAAGGATGAAAAGGTGATATTTGTAGGATACAAGAAGGCAAGTCCACCTAAACTTATTTTAGCATTGACAAAAGAGAAAATGACAAAGAAAGGGTATAAAGTATTCTTAGCATATGTGCTGGACACGAAGGTGGATGAAGAAAAATTAGAAAATATTCCTGTAGTCAAGGAATTTCTAGATGTATTTCAAGAAGAACTACCAAGGCTACCACCACCTAGAGAAGTTGAGTTCACTATAGAACTTCTTCTGAGCACGGCATCCATATCAATTCCACCCTATAGGATGGCTCCTGTAGAATTGAAGGAGCTTAAAGAGCAGTTAGAAGAGTTGTTAAAGAAAAGTTCCATTAGGCCTAGCTCTTCGCATTGGGGGGCTTTAGTTCTTTTTGTGAAAAAGAAGATGGATCCTTGAGGATGTGTATGGATTATAAGAAGCTCAGTCATGTCACCATCAAGAATAGATATACTTTTCCATGCATAGATGATTTGTTTGATCAACTGTATGGAGCAAAAGTCTTCTCTAAGATAGACTTGAGATCGGGTTATCATCAATTGTGAATAAAAGATTCTGATGTGTCAAAGACTACTTTCAAAACACGATATGGACATTTTGAGTTTTTATTTATGCCTTTGTGTTAACCAAGGCCCCCACAGCCTTTATGGACATCATGAATAGAATTTTCAAACCTTTCCTAGACCAATTTATCATAGTTTTTATTGATGATATATTTGTTTATTTTAAAAGCAATAAGGAGCATGAATAACATTTAAAGATTGCCTTGAAGTCATTGACTGAGAAAGAGTTGTATGCTAAATTTGATAAATATGAGTTTTGGATAAAGTAAGTGGTGTTATTTGGACATGTGATTTTGGAAAAAAGTACATGTGGACCGAAAGAAAGTAGAAATCGTAATTAAATGGGAAGAACCTAAGAATGTAACAGAAGTGAGGAGTTTTTTGGGATTAGCTGGTAATTATAGACAACTTATGGAAGGCTTTTTCTATGATAGCAACTCCACTTACCAAACTGACAAGGAAAAGTCAGAAATTTGTGTGGGCAGAAAAATGTCAGCGAAGTTTTGAGGAATTAAAGAAGAAGCTTACAGCTGCACCAATTCTAACTTTACCTTCTGGCAGTGATGGATATACAGTGTATAGTGATGCTTCGAGGAAAGGATTAGAGTATATGTTGATGCAGGGAGATAAAGTAATTGCCTATGCTTCTAGGTAATTAAAACCCTATGAGATGAATTATCCCACACACAATTTGGAATTAGTTACTAGAGTCTTTGCATTGAAAATATGGAGACATTACTTATATGGAGTTACTACCAGGGTATTTATAGACCATAAGAGTCTGAGTCAAAAAGAGTTGAATCTGAGGCAAATGACATGGTAAGAATTATTGAAGGACTATGACTTGATGATAGAATACCACCCAGGGAAAGCCAATGTGGTAGCGGATGCACTGAGTAGGAAATCTACCATGGCCCATGTGAAGATGGTACATCTTCCCTTGTTAAAGGAATTAGCTAGGTTGAAGGTGACATTGAGGCAAGTCAAATCTAGTAGTATATTGGCTAACTTTAGAGTAAGGCTAGTATTGAATCAGAAAATTAAGGAATTGCAGGAACAAGATGAGTACTTGCGCAAGCTCAGAGAAGAAATAAAAATGGTAAGAATTCAGAAATAGAAATGAGAGAAGATGGATTGATGGTGGTAGGCAACAGATTATGTATTCCGGATGTGCAAAAGATGAAGGATGAAATTCTTGATAAGGCATACAATCGTCCATATGTAATGCATCAGGAGATACCAGAATGTATAAAGATTTAAAAGAACATTTCTGGTAGAGAGGAATGAAGAACGATATCATAGAATAGATTGGAAAATGTTTAGTATGTCAACAAGTAAGCTTAAACCCTTGTCTATTCCTAAATGGACATAAGAAAAGATTATAATGGATTTTTTGATGGGGTTACCAAGGACTAATAGGAAGCATGACACAGATTGGAGATTGTGGATAGGCTAACCAAGTCAACACATTTCCTGCCTATCAGACAGACATATTCTCTGAATGCTTTGGGCAAGAAATACATAGATGAAATAATCAGACTTCATGGTATTCCAAGTTCCATAGTCTCCGAAAGAGATCTTAGATTCACTTCAAGATTTTGGGAAAGTTTGCAAGAAGCTTTAGGAACTAAACTACATTTTAATACAGTCTTTCATCCACGGACGGATGGCCAATTAGAAAGGATGATAAGGACATTAGAGGTAATGTTACGAGCTTGTGTTATGGACTTCAAAGGCTCATGGTATGAACATTTATCTTTGATTGAATTTGCTTATAATAATTCCTACCACTCAGGAATTCAGATGGGACCTTATGAAGTCTTGTATGGTAGGAGGTGCATAACTCCTATTTGTTAGGACGAGGAAGGTGAAAGAAAACTTATAGAACCTAAGTTAGTACAAGCTACAGTCGATAAGATTAAATTGATACAATAGAAACTCAAAATAGCTCAAGAAAGGATGAAGAGTTATGAGGTGGGAGATAAAGTGTTCCTTCGAGCTTCACCATGGAAAGGAGTTTTAAGATTTGGTAAAAAGGGTAAACTTAGCCCAAGATATATATGTCTTTATGAAATTATTGAGAAGATTGGGCCTCTCGCCTACAAAGTAGCCTTGACGTAAAAGTTATCAAAGATTCATAATGTCTTCCATGTATCAATGCTGAGGAGATATAGATCAAATCCTTCACACATAGTCCAACCTTCAGAAGTTCAATTAAGAGAGGATTTCACTTATGAAGACCAACCAGTGGTGATTCTAGACTTAAAGGAAAAGGTCTTAAGGAACAAGACTATGAAACTGGTAAAAGTTTTATAGAAGAATCATGCAACAAAGGAAGCAACATACGAATCTTTGGAAGCTATGAAGGAGAAGTATCTACACCGATTCGTGAATTCAGGTAAGAATTTTAAGGAATAAATTCCTTAAAGGGGAGAAATGTTGGACCTCGAACTTTCTTATAATTTACTTTATTAAATTGGCAAGCATGAATATAAGTAGAATTTGTGAATCAGAAATTTTTTTAGTTTAATTGGGTCTATTATTATTTTTGTGTCGTAGCAAAGATTAAAAGGAAGAGTTAGAATTAACATAAGGAATTCAGAGGAATTAGATTGCATAAGGAAGGTTAAGATAAGAAAGTTAAAAATATGTCTTAAACTAATAAGACAATATGAGAAGAGAGTTATGAGTGTTAAGAGAGAAGAAGAGAGAAAGTTATAGAAGAAATTAGAAGGAGAGAAGGTGAGAACCGAAGCAAGGAGAAAGAAGCAGGAAAGAGCAAGGAGAAAGAAGAAGGAAAAAAAAGGTTTAGCTGAAAATAATTTAGGTATTTCCTATCTCTTCCTCTTGCTTTAGTAGAAGAAGGAAGTAGAGAAGATAGGTTATATCCTGAAAATGAAGAGAAAAGTAGAGAACCGAAATTCTTCTCCATAGATTTTTAGAAACCTTAACTAGACCCTAGTTCTTTTAGTTAGATAAATCAAGAATAAAATAAGTTTAAAAACATTCATTGATATTTAAGCTTATTAAAGCTTTATTCGTGTATGATGATTAAATGAAAATATATTTGTTCTTAGGGAACCAAGATTATCAAAGGCAAGAACAAGAAGAGAGACAAACTTGATCTTAGAAATATCAAGTAAATATGTGGGTATTGTGTTTATAGTTTTGTGGGGATGAACCAAAGTTATTTTTTGTATATGTATTTAAATGCTTACTTTTGCTCATTATGAATGTGGAAAAAATGTTCTATGAATTTATATTCTATTGCTTTGTAAAAATGTCTGCTATTGTACTGATAAAGGATACAAAAAAGAAAATAAAAAGCATGAAAACATGAATATGTTATGAATTATGTATGCATCAGAAAATCTATTTATGTGGGTAAGAGAGATACCATTTCGTTTTTCATGTGCACGTTGACTTAAAGTCTTTTTCCAGCTACCCGCTTGTGGCATATGAGCTCTAAAAGATGAACTCATTTCGTTCATGGTGTAAACTTTGGTTTCGCCATTTCATTTTATGGGATTCTCTCGAACCATTATGTTTGTGCATTGCATCTTGAATTGTTAAGTATAAAATATAGTTGAGTTTTATGATTTGATTATGACATGCTTTTATGATCTAATTGTGGGACGAAGTATTCATGTTTATATAGAGCTCTCAAATTTAAATGTAAATGTTGTGATATAATGAGATTAAAATAACAATATATATATGTATGTCTGTGTGTGTGTGTGTGTCTCGATCCGGAACCACATCAGGCACATGACAACCACCGCATACCTGGGTTAAGAATACTCATGGTACCCTTAATCTGACTATGCAAGGCTAACTAAATATTAATCTCATCGACAAATACAAATTGTTCATACGTAAAGTTGTTTAGAAACCACAAGACAATCGAAAGTTAATTTACAAAATTTTAAAGCATATCGACATAATCATTTTAATAAAACAATAAAACGGTTAAAAACTTAAACGGTAAATTAGTTCATGAGCCACTATGCAACTAACAAACTAGAAACTACCCACGTGCGGTAATGTCCCAAAACTGTCAAAAGACCGCATGATGTACTCAAAACTTCAAGCTCACTAAAATAACCTGCATGGTTAGGAAGCGGAGGGGGGTGAGTACATTATGTACTCAGTGAGTAGGAAAAACATATATCTCAAATAGAACTCGATATACACTAAGACGGTATAGATAACCCATAAGGTGAACATACAACACATAGAAACACATAAGCCTAGTCTATGACTCAACATATATTAGTTAGGAACCATATAGGTCTAGCCTATTAATTCACTCTTCTAGTTCTAGTTCCAATACACAAAAGCATAAAATCATCACTTGTATAAATCAAATCTTGTCAGAAAAACAAATATCAGGGTAAGCCAAAACAATCATGTGTGACACCACTAGTTGATCACACTAGCATGCACAACCACCGATCCTCGGTGTTGGCTCAACTTCATCCGTGGTGAGTCCGGACTATAGTCGACAAGAGCGTCATGACCCTAGGTGATGACCTCATCGTTGTCCAGACCCTAGGTGTGGAATCACCCACAAGTCCCATAGAATGGTGTTGATATGGTGCCTCGACTTTTATGTACCAACGTCAAGGGTACAAGGTTCGCTAAATCAGTTGTTCCTAGCACATGATTGGCCAATTGTTTCCCCACCAATCACAAAAATCATATGCAAACATTGAATACTAAAAATCAAGTAAGGCACCATGCCTTTATTTATCAGTCCAACTGATAAAATGGAACCGTACCAAGGCTCTAAACCAAAAGAGAATACATGCATATGAAAATTTCCAAAACATTATCTCATGAAAAAAAAACCAATTTTTGTGCTTCAAATGCATAGTTGTTCAAAACAATGTCATTTCATAAATACATAAGTGTATTAGTATTCATTTGAGATTCAATTCTACTAAGCATTACCTAGGTTCAAAATTCACATACAAGTCATCATACATTTCTTAGGGTAATCTAATCCTATATGAGAAATATGGTTTCCCCAACTCACCTCAAAAGAAGATGTGTACTACCTTGCCTTCAAGAATCTTCAGTACAAGCTCCTTAATTGCTACCTCCCGAGCCTTTATACATAAAAAGACATTCCATGAAATTATTACTTAAACATAAATTGTTTAACAGTTATACACCATCATATAAGTGTGTAAAACACAATATCATTTTCTTTAAGCTATAAGATTCGACCATTAAGCTTTTCACATGGTCACTTCCTTACCATTCACATTAGCTTCTCTTTTGCATTTTCCAAGGCATTTAATGCCTTTAACCCAATACTTTCTCATTTCAAAGCATACTTAAGCACATCTTTATCCATGCACATTAGGCCATTATTCATCAATCTAAGCAATAATTCAAGTTTACTCTAAGCAAACAAGAAAGCCTCTTTCTAATACACACCATCAAAATCTTTAAGCTAAGTTCACTTAGGCATTTTATCAAACACCTAATGTGCATAACTTTCAAGTTATATTTTCGAGACTTTATCATAGTAATTCATGCTCCAGTCTTGTGACATAACAATCGCTTCCAAACAATAATACATTTCACCACTCCATTAACTCCAATTCCCCTCATTTAAGCCATATTCATCATAATTATACCACTCATCACATTAATCCATTCTTCCACCATAATTTCGGCCAAGCCTTATTCCATATACATCATCTTCATTTTTTTTAATCAATTCACATTATACATACACAATTAACACCATAGAATTCAGTTAAACCATCAATTTCAAAAGATATTCAAATTTCACCAACTTTCACCAAAAGGGGGCATTTTCGGTTTTGAATTAAAGAACCCTCTCTATGAGACATTTCATTCACCTAAACCATGATTCATGCATATTCAAGCATGGAGAAGAATGTATATCAACACCAAACTCAAAATCGTAATGTAGAGAGAGATGAGACAAAATTTACCTATACTTTCCTTTGGTGATATCTTCAAATCCTTTGGGAATTTCTCGAATCTAAAGATAAATTTGAGTTCCTTGGCCCCAAATTAGCTTAGAAAACCTTGGTTTGGGTTGGAGAATCAAAAGGATGGTGGAATTTGGTGATAGCCTAATGTTTCGTCTCTTCTCTCTCTTCTTCTTTCTTTCTCCTTTCTCTTTAATTAAAACTAAGTGTTTTTAATCTTGAATGGGAAGTGCACGACCATATGGAGGAGAAAAGTCTAGAATTTGACTCTTCTTTGACCAAATATAGTGAATTTACCCGTTTGCCCTTAGCTTATGTGAAATTACCATTATACCCTCTAAACTTTCCTAAATTTGCAATTAAGCCCAAAATTTGAGAATGACCAAAAAAAATTTTTCATTTTGGTCCTTGGGCTTTTGAAAATTATAAATAAGTCCATTAACTTTATAAAATTATTTTTTGGTCCTCCAAGAATTGAAAATTACATTTAAGTCCTTTAACTTTTAACAATTTACAAATAGGCCCTTATGTGCGTCAACTTTTCCAGTTAAGCTTTCTAAGTGTCCGATTGGTCTATATATCATGTCTAATCACTTCTAAGGCATTAGAATATATTTAATCGACCACTATGGTCATATCCATCCAATGGACTTGGTTTTTCACACGTAAAAGCTTATATGTCATAAATCTCCAAGATTTCGCATACCGATGAACTATAAGTTCATGTAAGGGTATATAACATTTTATATCACTGGTATACGTGCCAGAAGGATTCAAATACATATTTGAACTCATTATAACCATGTACATATTAATGTACATTAGTATCTCCAAATTTAGCACAATACAAAAAGTTCAGAGAGTCCGGCATTACAGTGTGTGTGTGTGTGTGTGTGTGTTTGTGTGTGTGTGTGTGCTCGATGTGATTGTAGTTTGTTATCACTGGCTATAAACATATTAGCCACTAAGCTTCCCAACTCACCCCATCAATTTCCGCTTCTTAGGTGAAGAAAAGCAGATCACTATTGAGCCCTTGTAAAGTTTGGCAACTCCAAGAATTTCAAACTTTTGTAGCCAGTCAGTTTAGAATCTTTTGGTATTTATGAGCATATCATGCATAAGCATTTAAGACTGTAATTGTTGTATTAAGCAACTGAGGTGGCTTCTGCTAAGAAGTGTGAACATGTGTATCAACTATATTTTGTTGAAAATTGACAGTGAAATTTGCAGAGATTCTCAGATATATATATATATATATATCTGTGTGTCTGTGTCTGTGTGCAGAATTTCTTTTCTGTTAAGTTGTCATTATGGATGGGAATGAGTTTATTGGCTGTGTGATGATCTTTTGAAGGGTTCCTTTAAGTAAATTGTTTTAATGGGAGTTTTGCATGTATGGTTTGCATTAGTGGTTTTTGGGTCTTTGAAAATTTTATAGAAGTATTGACAGTAGAGAGAAAATAAGAGAATAAAGAAATGAAAATTGTGTTCTAAAATTTCAAAGAATCAACTGTATTGATCTAAGCAGAATTTGAAGAAATTGTCTTTATAAAAGTTGTAGATCTTTCTCTAAGCTTTCCAAAAATACAAAGTTTGAAATTTATGGACTTCTGGGTTAAAAGTTATAAAGTTTTCAATTAGGTGTACGTGACAGGGACACCGCAATCGTGCACAAACACGGTCGCAAAAATCCCAACATGATCGTGATGAGCCTCAAATTTCCGCCACTGTGCACAATCGCAACTCTCCTTTTATCAGTATCAGTCACAGCCGTGATAAAATTTTCTCACGCCTGTGACTTTTGCTCGTATTTCTCACAGGGGTGAGAATTAAAAGTCACGCCTATTTTTTGTTTTATTTTCGTTATTTACTTGTAGGTTATATGTTCTAATGCCTAATTAAATTTATTTTCATGTTCATTTTATTATATGTTAATTTATTTAAATTGTTAGGTAATTATTGTTACCCCTTCTATTAATTTTATTTAATTATATAATTATTTAGTAAATTCTTTATTTATTTTATTATTATTTGTTTATATTAATTCATGATTTATTTTAATTTATTTTCATGTCCAAATGATTCTAGGCTATTTTGATTAAATTGTTTGTGTATTTGTTCTGCTCCCACTAAGGAATTAAATTCTTTTTATTTTGATATTAATTTTATTTATGATTATTTTTATTTTAAAAGTACCCTAATTTTTGGCGCCTTGTTGTCATCAAATAGGAATGGAGACCTAAGGCCAACATTTATAATTAGTAGGATCCTTTTTGATAAATCATTTCTAATAAGGTAACTTCATAAAGAAGGATCCTACAAGAAAGGAAACGTATTTCTTATGATTTTTATTTCCTTTTGAAAATTAACTATTAACAATAAAGGAAATAATCCAATTTGAATTTTAAAATATTATGTCATTATCATCAAAATCGTTCATTATAAACCTTAAGCTACCACTAATATCACCAAAAATAAAAATATTAATAGCAATATGTTTTATTATTATCAATATTATAGGTTAGAACCTCTATTGATCTGACAATTATATCTTTCGCTCATTAATTCAAGTGTTCTCCAATTTATATTATTGTTTATGTCCATGATTAAAGATGGATCAATTTTCTATGAATTCTGAAAAGGCTTTATTTAGAGTAGTCTTCATAATTAGTATGTTGTTGGTTCACTTATTATGAAGAGTCACTTGATATAAAATTGATGTAAAACTTCATGTAAATTTGCGTCATTAATAATATGTAAGTCATACCTACTTAGTTATTGTTAAACTTGAAATTCAATTACTCTTATATTTATGCTCAAATTTTGTCCATTCTTTTACATGACATCATTTATTCACTTAATGGGGATGATATTCATTAAATTATTCTTTTTGTAATTTGTTTGTTTTAACTTAAAAAAACTTGATAAAGCCACTTTTCCATTTAAAAATGTTTTAGATATATTAGTATCATGTTTATCAAAATAATTTCCTTAGTTATGCCTAAAATTATTAAAATTTGAAAATTACATAACTCTGTATTGAGACTCATTAATAGTGAATTTTTATAATAATACTAGTGATTTTTATTTTATTTAAGCAAAATACATTACATCCTATAAAATGTTTTCTCTCTTATTAGTTCTTATTTATTATGTATTAATTTAATTGGATTAATACAAGTTTATTAGTCTATAAGTGATGCATATGAGGAGAATGAATTACGTGTGTTTACTTTTTGCTGTATTTAAAAACTAGTGAATGAAATGTCTATTATAATATTTGATTTGGTAAAATTCATACATGATAATCATATTATGATCACAAAAATATTTAAAGAGAGTAGGAAGAGAGAGATGAAATTTATAATGGTTCAACCAAACAATCCTTGACATACGTCTACTTTTTAAACTTCACCCAGAAGTTAACTATCCACTTCATTTAACGAGTATGGAGAAATCTTTATGATCATCTTGCTTTACCATTGGTGAAAAGTAACCCTTTACAAATCTTATTCAAAGTCAAGAGAAAAATACACAATATGTATAATTTCACCCATTATAATAATTACACAATTGTATAACTTTAAACATCCCTCTCTTGTTCACGTAATGAACAAAGACTTAATTATGTTATATTATAAAAACATGTACTCTACAGCCTCTCAAGGCTCTTGGCAACTCTTTATTATACCCACTATTTCTTTCACAACTCACATATGATTTATTCTACTCAAAATAGCTAAATAATAGTTGCTAGAAATAAAAAATAACCATTGTAACATTAGATAGCCAATGTATGGTCACAAACTTAAGATACATGTTATCAAAAGACATTGGTTAACCATAATATGACGCTAGTCAGTCAATTAATCCAAAATCCTAACATCGGTCTCATAAATCCTAATCCTAATATCGGTCTCATAAATCCTTGTATTGACCAACCAAAATTCCTAAAACTAATTTTTTTAGGACTTCGCAATTTCTTTCAAGGAAATACAATTCTTTAACAAATACTTGAATCAAAATCATTGCAAAAGTTCTCCAAATTATGATGCATCAAGAATATTTTTAAACCTTCCTAAGTTTCCTATAAATATAATAAATTATATGCAATATTTCCTAAGTATAAATAATCATGCAAGGGTTAAAACCCTAATTTAGTGAAATGATTTATATAAGGTTACAAGATGGCTTATAATGATTTGCTTAAATATTAATTTGGTTGATTCCTCCTTATTCTTAGTTTATCACTTGAATTGTATATATGCTCCATTTTGTTCTTTTTATTCATTTTAATTGCTCAATTAATTAAATTTACTACTTTCTCACTTATTATGAGGTTAATCTTTCATATATTAACTTACTAATGTCACTATGGATAAAATATTAGTAGCAAAACTTTTTAATAATAAAAAATATGAGTTAAAACTCACTTGGTCTAACAAATTTTTCATTTTTACTAATGGAAAATTTTTTAATGGTATCTAGGAAAATAAATGATATTGAATCAGTTCCTCCATATGGTAAAGCAATATTTAATGCACGTTTTGATTTAATTAGTCAATAATTATTTGCTCAAGTTTTAATATCACCATTATGTCCACCTTTTTGTCAATGTCAAAAAGAGTGTATATAATTTATAAGAATTAAAAGAGAAAAATAAATAAATTCCTTCTCCCTCCTTTGAAAAAATCTATCATGTAGGTAAAGAATACACAGAAAGCATTTATAAAATAAAAGAGCAACTTCGATAGTTATTATATACCAATCTCAATAATCAATTTATCTTTCACTCCTTAGGTATATGTAATAATGTTTTCTCCCTTAAAATTTGTATTTTAAGTAAATCTTCTCAATTGTTATCAATATAAAGGTAGGTTCATATCTCCTTTTACATACCATCAATGATTATCTCCTTTCCTTCCTCACTTAGTTCAATAGTTAGTATTTTTATTTCCTTACTTGGATTATACAAAGGCTCATAGTGATATTTTAAATTAATTATTGAAGATATCATTTTTATTCCTCATTTGATTTTAGTCAAAGTGATATCTATTATTGACACTCATTTGATGTGACTTTATATTGAGTTATAAGGCAAAGAAATTAACATATTCTAGGTACCGACATAAATTTGTGTGGTATTTATATATTAGAAGTGTTAGTGTTGTGTGACAAAGACTTATGATATTATGGCATATCTTAATGGATGATGTAGGTGTATTGCTCTCTCTTAGATGAGTGGGAGATTAATAGTCCTACTTGTATGATGAAAGGGCCTCACATATGAATTGATAAATGCCATACTTCTTTTATAGAAATATGACCTCTATTGAATTGGGGCATATATTATATCTTTCTATTTACAATAAAACATATAATGATTATGAGCTTGTTCCATGTCATTTTGATAATCAAAAGGGTAATATGACTGGGAATGATGGTATATATTTATAAGATGAGTTTGCATAAAAATTATACCTATTTTTCTTTAAATATTACGCCTTCTGAGTTTTAAATATGATCCATTCATAAATATATAAAATTTTTCTTTTCTTTGGGACCTATTAAATGATGAATGGTAATATTTTTTTAAACATATTTAGACAATGAAATATACTTATGTGATGATTTAGGGGTATGCTTATGAAGTAAATTCTTGTCTTTCATAAAAATATTCCTGTAGTTGGATGGTGTATCAGAGAGCCCAATTTCATGCCTATCTTTAGAATTCTTTCAGGCCTCAAGCATGCTATTCAATATTTAACTATCCATAGTGAATTTAGCTAAAGACTCTTTGAGTTCATTGTTCTCCTTCTTTAATGCCTCTTTTTAGGTAAAAAATCATGCTCGTCAATATTATTAACGATAACCACATTCTTATAATATACCATGTTATATATCTCACATTTTAATTTCTCGTTGTCAATCACATATTTAAGAGCTTTAAAGTCTCTTTATGCTTTGAAAATGTCTTAATTTGCAAGCTCATGACCTCTAGCTATTCAAGTAACTCTTTATATGAAAGCTCAATATTATAATCACCATTATGATCAAAAGTATTTGAGCAAGATGTTACCTTATCATTATTGGCATAAAGCATATACTTTCCACTATATTTTCAAATTCCTTACTCTCTAAAGTAGTAGTGTCATCCTAAGTGGATTTAAGTGTTTCCTTCTTCCTATTCAATTGTTTCTCCATCTTATTCATTAAAAACTTGTTAAATTTCTTTGTAACGAAATTTATCCATCCTCATCACCCTCACTTATAGAGGTGTCCTTAACATCAATTTTCTAATATTTAGGGAATTTAAATACCAAACCTCTTTGTGTTATTGTTACTTCTAGTTGTTGCTCTTCTAAGAGCTCAAATCTTTAGCTTCTTATATAGTTGTCGCCTTTGCCTCCCAAACATATAGTAAAGAGCTAAATAATTTTCTTACCATTTTAAAATTAGTGTAAATCTTACTAAACCTTTATTAGTATCAATTATATAAATTAAGTGAGCATACATGTTAAAAATTTATTCATTATGTTCTATATGAAACAATTCATATTAATTCACAAATATGCTCACTTTACTCTTTTTCACTTGAGTGGTGTCCTCATGTATAATTTTAATTATATTCCATATCCCTTGAGTTATCTTGTATATGCATACTCTATTTAACTTATTCCTACTCAACTCATAAAATAAATTATATATGCTTGTTACTAAATACAATGAGTCCCTTATCATTATTGCTCCACTTACTTGTATCCTTTGATACCTTAATCTTCACTTTGTCTACAATTATTGTTTTCATCATAATCATTCTCTACTGTTTCCCAAATACTAACCCCTTTGGATAAAATGAAGTGATTCATCCTAATTTTCAATATCTATAATTATCTTCTTTTAAAAAAAAGGTACTTTACTTACATGTTGTCAATCTTAGTTAAAAATAAAATCAAATTATGTTGTAATGATCGTTACTAAAGGCTTTCACTATAAATCTATATCTAATAAAAGAGACTTTATACCAATTGTTCGCCACTAGATAACGTATGAAAAAGGGATGAATTATGTGTATGTTTACTTTTATCCTATTTAAAAACTAATGAATGAAATTGTCTATTCCATTGAATGATTATAGCAAATTGATACATCATAATTACAAAGCACTTATAATAATAATTAAAAAGAATATTGAAAGAGAGACAAATCAGATTTATAGCGGTTCAACCAAATAACTCTTGGCACATGTCCACTCCTAAGCTTCACTTAATAATTTAATATCATCTTTTTTCAACAAGCGAAAAAGAACCCTCCAGACAACATCTTTACCATCAATGAAAAGGAATTCTCACAATCATTTATCATTGCTATAGATGAAGAGTAACCTTATAAAAATCTTGCTTAAGTTTAAAAGGATCCATCATAATATATATCCCGAGCAATTTCACTAATTGCAACAATTATATAACCATATACTTCGAAACATCTCTCTTTTTCTCATACTAACAAATAAGGCTTAACATTTGTTAATTCATGCACAAAAGCATCTTGCAACCTCTCAAAGCTCTTTGCAACTCTTTTCTATACCCAACATTACTCCTAAAACTTGTATGTGGTCTATTTGTCCTTAAAACAACCCAAATATTATTTCAAATAAAATAGTAATTATAACTAGTCATAGTGGCATTGGTTAACCAATATGTGATTACAACTCATAATACATGTCATAAAAAGACATTAGTTGACCGTATCATCATATTGTTTGACCGATCTGTCCAAAATTCTAATATTACTCACCTAAATCACTATATTAGTTAACCAACCTTCATAAAATAAGTTTTTAAAACTCCTCAAGTTCTTTTAAAATATATAAACACATTTTTTAATAAAAAATTGATTCAAAATCATTTCAAAAGTTCCTCAAAAGTATTTTGATGCATCAAAAGAGTTTTCTGTAAACAGTTACCAAACTTCCTTTTAATCGTGATAAAGTATATGTAATATATCCTAATTAAAAACAACCATGCAATGATTGTATCATAAATTTATTGAAATGACTAAGATAA
The DNA here is from genome assembly GCA_027563915.1 of Erythroxylum rotundifolium. Taxonomy (NCBI): domain Eukaryota; kingdom Viridiplantae; phylum Streptophyta; class Magnoliopsida; order Malpighiales; family Erythroxylaceae; genus Erythroxylum; species Erythroxylum rotundifolium. The sequence goes on from JAOSBO010000004.1 coordinate 32,294,978, forward strand.
ACTTACAAGAAGGATGACAATGATTTTTTTAAACCTTATATACTTGATTCCTCCTTGTTCTTAGTTCTTCACTTGAGTTGCATATGTACTACACTTTACTTACTTTCTTCATCTTTTGATTTTTTTTAATTGATTCATTTGGCTCCTTTATTCACATTACACTTGCGCTAAACTTGATCTTTCACATGTAAACGATCTAGAAGGGGGGTTGAATAGATCTTTGAACCTTTTTGTAAAATTAAATAAAACCAGAAATTAAAACCACACAAAATAAATAAACGAATTTAAAAGCAAGGAGTAGGGAAGAGAAGCAAACACTGT
>JAOSBO010000004.1:32317272-32336379 GCA_027563915.1 Erythroxylum rotundifolium
CACTTTCTAGACTTCCATTTTTAATGACTTAAGTAGTGCACATAACTTGAGTTAAATTTATTTTAGGACAATAGATGCCACTTAATTAAGAAATACAAGTGTATACACTTAGTCAAGGTTTGGCAATCATATGATTAAACATGATTTATAATTACGGTGAACTGCATTAGCCTATGAGTTTTTGGGCCTAAAAGATTGAAACAATTATATCTATATGTATTTATTTGATGCGTGGTTATCTTCTAAGGTGAATTTTTGATTATAATCGATTTCAGACCACATCTATACATACATGTACAAAAATGATAAAGGCCATCTTTGTTTTAAACCTTCAGTTTAAAAAGTTAAACAAATTCAATATGCTTTGTTAAACTTTTTGAGTTGAACCCTTTTTCTTGATAAACCCACAATAAACAACTAAAACCTTTCATATCTTCACCCATCATAAATTTAAGTAAGCATTCTAACCACAATTTATGTTTAACTTATTTGGAGAGGTATGGAATTCAAGGAAAAGAAAAAAGATGAAAGGAAATTGAAGAGATTTAGATTTGAATTGTGTATTGTACTTTTGTCTTTAAATATCAGTACATTAACGAAAAAAAATTAATAATAATAATAATACAACAGCAAAAAACAAGTTATACAGTAATCGGAATAACATTGTTGACTCCTTTGTGATTGAATTTGTGTCTCCACAAGTGGCTAGGTGCTTTGCTAATGTTTATGATTTTTGCCCTTTTTTCGTTTATCAATCCTTACCTTTACCTATGGCCCAATACAAACTTGAATAAAGCCCTTTTGATATGTGCATGTTTGCTTTCAAGTGGTGAATAGTTGGTGAAAAAACAAGCACATAGTATAATATTTGCATTAGAAGAATTTGAGTGAAATACTAAACCAGTAAACACTTGAGTGATTTGAGTGAAATCCAATCAGTGAGAGTTTGCCATAATTATGTGCTAGTTTTTGAAATATGATTGCCTTAAATTGACTTTGTTTATACTACTTGAATGATTAACTCTAGGTATTCATTGGTTACAAAATTGTTTGGCTATTGAAGTGTGCATTATTTACTGTTGTGAGACATGGAATAAAGGAAGTTGATTAGTTGGCCAATTGATTGTAAATATAGTTTGTAAGGACGAGCAAAAGATTGGTGTGGAGGAATTTGATAACTTGTTATTTTTGTGTTAACTTTGGATATAAATCTCTTCCATATGTTTAAATTTTATTTAAAATTAATGAACTTGTTTCTTAATTGTTCTCAAATGATTTTCAACATATGGGAGATGAATTCGAATCAAAAAGATTCAAGGAAAGCAAAGGCAACTCGAATTTCCAGCTGGCAGAAAAGTTTTTGACTAAGCATGGGCATGTGCAAAGGGAAATTTTATCTACAGAATCTGATTTGAAAGCAAATTCGATACAATTAGGATTTTTATATCTTGGGAATCAAGTTGTTGTCTTTTATGTGGTGATCTGCTGCCTAATTATATGGGAAGTGTGTCTGATAAAGATGACGATAAGAGGGAAGAGAAGAACTGAGCAAGAAATATCATCTTTGAAGTTTTTCTGTTGTTATTTTTCTGGTCTTTAGCTAGATTTTTCGTTATTTTCTGGAAAAATGCAAATATGGAGACTATGTGTCCTACTACTTTTCTGTTGGGTTTTACCTCTATTATGAGTAGCTAAATCTTTCTTCTTGGTTGAAGGGAACCACACTATCATCTAGTATATGTGAGATTCTCTGAATAAAGTTTATTTCAATGATGAATATTAAATGTCTTCCGTATTGTCTTTTATGATATGAATTGATTGATCTCTAGGGTGCACAACTCAGAATTAATCGATTTAATTTACATTTAGGATTTGAAGTTCAATTTTGCTAATCTAAAGTGGCAATTAGGATTACCATCTTTACGTTAGGGATTGGAAATTCCAAAGAAGATACTTATCTAGATTAAATACATATCACATATGTATTGTCTTGCTCACTAGTTCTTTTGATTCTTAAAGTTATTAATTAATCAAAGTTAAGATCATATCTAAGTTGTTGGTTAATAAGAGTGATTATAATACATGTTTTTATTCATTTAATCCTAAGAGAGAACACCACTTAATGAGTGTTTGTTAATGACCTTAATTCTATATCGATGATCCATTTAGTTTGATAACATAGGTGACTCGAAACCAAGGGTCGTTTATTAATTTTCCATATCTTATTATTATCATTTATTTCAAATTTTTGTCTTTTTTAATTTCTAAAATTCATATTGATTCAACCCACCTCCGTAATTTGTTTTAGTTTTCAACTTGTGAAACATTTACCAATAGATTCCTCATGGAAATGGTCTCAACTCTTCACTAACTACATATTTCATTATTAGAGTTGGTATTAAATTGGATGCAGGTGATAATATTACCACATATTAAAAAATTCCTCTGAAGTTCTTGGCTGTTAAACTTGAAGTCATTCATTCAAACTATACCTTTGACTCCTAAAAGGTGTAAAGAAGCCCTCACAATTTGTATAACCTGTGTCGACTAGGTAATAGCAACCTATAAAAAAACGCTACATAAGTTATTTAATTTACATCGTCTCGTATACAAAATTTCAAACAATCTTCCTATATTGTATGGGAAAGCTCACCATGAGGCACTTTTAGTCCATATCTCCTAGTAATTACATCACAAAGAACTCGACCATCAGCTACTAACCCTTCCTAACCAGGAAGACAATAAATAAGTTGCATGTCAAGTATGCACACATCTAATATATTTGTTTCAATATCGCCCTTACGAGTTTGAAATCTAGGCTTATCTTTAATTGGAACATTAACTTTAATATATGTCCCATCTAGACCACCTAAGTAATTATACAATTCAAATGAAAAAAAATAATAAGGAACCTTAATCACATGTACTATATTTTCTTATACAAGTAATAGGGTGATTATCTACCTTAAACCATATCCATCGATGGTCCGAAGAGTTTGTTGGTATGGGCTCATATTTTCTAAACAAAAGATCTTGCAAAAGCATCACTACATTTAAAAAATTATGAAAACATTGATTAATTGTCTCACCTGACCTTTCAAAACTTTTCCTAATAACTAAACTTTTAACATGATAAACAATAACATGCAAGATAATTTGCTACTTGTTCATCAATAAGCATGTTTTTTGTTGACTTTAATCCTTATATACTTTCTAGCATTTAACCTACTTTAAAAAATGCTTGACTATTCATCCTAACCATTGAAATACATGACTCATCATTGTCATGCACAATTCGCCTTATATAATCTTGATTTGCATAAAAATTTAGAAAATAACTTCTAACCCTTGGCTTATAACGATGTAAATATGCCTCTAATGCTAATAAACTTAATAGCCAACTAACAACATTACACATCTGTAACCATACATTCAAGATAGCCATAAGCCTTTTTATTCTTTTAGCATTTCTACACAAACTCAAACGAGTCATGATTGCAAGAAATAAATTTTCTAATGTATTTACATAAAATAGGGAATTATAGAACATAAAAACCAAAACCCAAACAAACAGTTTAAATGAAACCCTAACTCAAATAACCCAATACCAACTTAAGGAAAAAGAATCACACGATAGAAAAAAGGGAAAAGGCAGAATAAGATAATGGCCATAATGTCTAATGGCCATAATGGCTAAGGATAAGGAAATACATGTTTCTAAGCATAGAAATGACCTTGATTCTACCATTTTATCAGTAAGTAATAACTAACCAAAAAATCTACCTTTGGAGCATATAGTATCATTAGTTTGTGGTATTCAAATATGAGAATATTTCAATTTTAATTACCAGTGGTGAACATATGAAAGTTGTATTATCAGCCAACAAAAAATAAAGCTTCAACTTTGACTTCTGTATTTGATGTGGTTGTTCTAATGAAAGTAGACATAAGAGTCTAACTAGATTAATATCCTAATTCTTTATAGTCTTTATGCATAACTTTGATTTGTTTAATTACATACAATATAATCTTAACTACTCCCTTTGAAAAATCATGAAGTAGATAAGTGTTTACAAGTAACTTCACTAATTAATTTTGCAAAAAAATGTGGATTCAGATGTGCCCAATGGAGTTACTACAAGACATGCTAGAAGTTAGAACTTTCAAATTCAAATGTTTTGAGACTTTCTAGGATTAGACTTTACATGCTAGGAAAACCACACAATTTCCTCTTCTGGTCTTTGCTCTAATGGAAATCTATTTGGGAACAAATAATTAATCTAAAGCGATAAGGTGACACTTTATAAATAGAATGGCTAGCTACTTTAATTTCAACTTGGCCTTACACGTGAAGCAGTTCAGATGATTTTCACTCCAACTTTACCAATAGCAAAGACCCTTTTTTCTACAACCCATATTCGACCCAACCAGGTAAAGAACACAGACACCCTTCAATTATATAAATTAGTAATTAACATATCCCAAGCAGTTAAGATTATTTTTCACTCCAACTTTAAACAAATTGATGCAAATACATTTAAACAAATTGACCCAACTGTATGAATAACACAAACAGGCTATTATAGCCCTTCATTAACTTTAAAATTGACATAATAAAAGCACATCTGAAATTTTAAAAAAATAGCCAAGCAATATACAAAGACTGAAAAATCATAACTCATAACATAATCAAGAAAAATATATTATCCAAATTCACGTCAATATGCAAGTTGATTAAGTAAAGAAACTCATAACGTATATCAACTTAGTGGTAAGTACATAGTTACCAAAAATAGATCAAGTTGGAAAAGGAAAACACCATCTCAACTCAAAAACACACGACGAGCCAAATCCTAATAAACAACAAAGCAAGCGAAGAACAGTCTTGGGTTACTTAAGACTCCCACAGATATAGGGAAAAAAATTTTAGAAGCAGATAAATTACAAAATATAAACCTGTTCAAGTTGGGTTAAACTAAAAAAAAATCATTCAGCAGTGAGAAATGTTGGGGAGAAAGGTTGTCTTTACCTAATCAATGCAACTGGTAAAGAAATGATGGAGAAAAGAGATTAGAGCTTGAAGAGTGAGAGAGACCCACTGAGCCGAAGATAAAAAGCATGAGTGACACCAGAGCAAAGACCGAAGAAAAGAGACGAGAACCTAAAAAATGATAAAGAATTACTAAACCAGAGATGAAGAGCGTGAGTGAGACTAGACTAGAGAGAGAGGTGTGCTGTTGCATGAGTGAGAAGGGTTGTTGGGAAAAAAAAAGGGGGAGGGACAGAACTTATACAAGAGGGAGAAAGTTTGTCTTTAACTATTCTCAACGTGAGCAGAATAAGTAAAGACAGGGGGTGGTATCTTTAGCTATTCCCTAAAGTGTGGGGGATTTTATATTATATGTGTTTTTTCTAACCAAACAAAGGAATAGATAATTATCGAGAACACATCATTACAACCTCAATATAAACAAGTCTTAGAAAAACCAACTTTAGAAAAGAAAAAAAATATGAAAACACATGGACGTCCAGTCAGTATGGATAAAATCTTGACAAGTGGATTACATTATGTACAAAGACAAGTGGTGCTTTTCTTTAGTGCATGATGACTAGTTTTTAATAATTGCTTCTACAGAGTTGTCATCCTTATCTATTTTTGAACTAGTAGGGCAAAGTGGGCACTTGTGAGTTAGACGATGTTGAATTTATTGAGAGATCATATTCTTTCATTGTTCTGACAGTTCACTGAATTCTTCAGAGAGGGTAGAAAGTGATGCTTCAAATTACTTGATGAGCTGGAGACATTCTTGTGAAATTGTGATCTTGTATACTTATGTTATCACTAAATTTTGTCCTTCATAATTGAGCTGTGTCAACAAATCTTGATTAATTTTAACTTTGTTGATAAACTCCTTTTATTTAGTGGAGATTCAATTAATTAATAGTTTCCCAATCAAAGTCATAGGGTGGTGGTTCATCGACTGGTGGATACCTCTCATTGCTTATTCCAACTTAAACATAAGATATTTGAGATAGCTGAATGTTTGGTCCTTTAAATATAGGATAACTACTAAATAATAGATATTCCACTCAACCAAGTAGGCCATTAGGGATAGAGTATTATATGGAGAATAATAGAAATTAGAAAGAGATGATAACCAGATATGGGAGAGAGAATCAACCCTTTTAAGGAATACAACTAAAGGGATCTTATGTGCTTCTAAAGGGCATAAGGGTAGTAAGATGAAGTCTTGGTGATGGAATGAAGATGTGTAAGAAAAGGTTAAGATCAAGAAGGGTGCTTATAAAGCTTTACTAGATAGCACCACAGAGGTAGAGAAAGTTATAATGTAGAAAAGAAATAGGTGAAAAAGATAATCTCATAAGCTAAGAGTAGAGCTTACTAAAAATTATAATAGTGATTAGAAACTAAAGATAGAGAAAAACATAAAGTGAAATTGAAGAGAGCTAGGGAGTGGAAAGCAAGAGACTTAGAACAAGTTTGTTGGATGAAAGAAGAAGCAAGGTGGGTGGTCATGTCTAAAAATTTCTTCAAGAGAACATGGAAGAGGTATTTTTATAACCTTTTTAACGAAGACATAGAAAACAATGCCTCTTTAAGTAATCTTAGCATATTTTAAAGGTATTGTAACTTTACTTATTGTAGGTAGATTACAAGGGAAGAAATTGAAAGAGCTTTGAGGGAGATGAAGAGTCGAATGGCAGTAAGCCTTAATGAGATAACCATAAACATATGAATGAGCCAAGGTGAAGAGGGTGCCACCTTTGCTAGCCCAGCTTTTAGTATGATCCTTAAGTCCACCAAAATGTTGAATAAGTGGAGACTTAATATACTAATTGCTCTATATTAACAACAAAGGGGACATCCAAAGTTGTAACAACTATAATCAACCTACTTACTCACACCATGAAGTTATAGAGAAGGTGATTGAGAAAAGAGTGAGAAAGGATGCTCTTACCTTAGAGAATCAGTTTGGCTTCATATAAGGTAGGTCCATGACAGAAACTTTACATCTTCGTAGAAGATTAATGAAATACTATAGGGAAAGACATTGTAACCTACATATAGTTTTTTATTGATTTAGAGAAGTACCTAGGGAAATTATATAGAGGTGTTTAGAAGTTAAGCACATTGCTACGACCTACATACAAGTTATTAGGGATATGTATGAAGGTGTAAAAGCTAGATTTTTGTTATTCCTAAATTGTTAAAGCTATCTAAGTTCCTAAGATATGTTAGTTAAATGAATACATGTGGAATATGCATTTAAGCTATCCAAATTTAAATTCAAGTATGTTATTCATTCTATTTCAAGATACTATGACTAATTTCATAGATAGAAAGCAAACAATCGCACAAAAACAACCAAAGCATGCATATCATTCACACAACACACAAATATCCACAAACACAGGTTCACTTCCCCCACACTTATCATAACCTTGTCCTTAAGGTTGTCACATAAACTACCACAACAACTAAACAAACAAACCACTAGATGAATATAACATAAAAATAAAATAAAAAGCCAAAAAAAGCTTTTAAGGTTGAAATAAGTTGGGTATTGAGTGGTTGGGTACGGTGGTTGGAAGTTATATTACTACCAAAAAGCTTTTAGCATCTTATTAGCTGGATGGAACTGGAATTGGAGCTTACTTAATATAAACAAGACTAGCCATATTAATTTCCTCTGATTTGTTCCACCTATAAATTCTCATAATAAGGTTTTAACCTATGATTGTTAACTTGAACACTTTAAAAGTGTCTAATCTCTGAATTCCCACTGCATTATGAGAGAACACATTAGTAATAATTGGACCAAGCCATAAAGATCAAAATTTTCGTGGAAATAATTTAAGCTTTGAATAATAAAGGGGAACTTTTTGTCTTACTAAAAATTGCTTCCTTGAAATCATTTTATTATGAAAGGTTTATTTTTCACCTTCTAAATTCTAGCACTTTCATAAGCATAATTACAGATCTCTTCTAGCCCTTGAATTTGCAATTTTTAAGTATTACCAACTTTAATCAGGTCTATATTACATTACTTAATATCCTATTAGGCTTTTTATTCCAACTCTACATATAAATGGTATGGTTTACCAAAATAACATGTAATAGCCTACAAATTGGATTCTTATAAGCATTCTGATATGTCCATAATGCATCTTCTAAGTGCAAACTCTAGTCCTTCCAATTAAGATTTACCGCTTTCTCCATAAATTATTTGATTTTCTAAATGGAAACCTCAGCTTACCCACTCATCAATAGGTGGTAAGCATTTAAAATGTAATGTGTTGCTCCATATTTCTTCATTAATGCCTCATTAGAATGATCACAAAAATTAATTCCACGGTCGCTAATATTAGCTCGAGCCACTCCAAACCTAACAAAAATGTTATATTTGACAAAATTCACTACAAGTTTAGCATTTTCAGTATGAGTAGCCTTAGCTTCTACCCACTTTGATACATAATCCATAATAAGGATAATGTAATTCTTATCTAAAGAAGAGGGGAATAAACTTATAAAATATATTCCCTATCCATCAAAAATATATCATACTAAAATGTTTGTGAGTGGAATTTGATCTCTTAGTCCCTAACTATCTATTCTTTAGCAATGATTACAAGAATTACAAAACATATATGTATCATAGAATAACTTAAGCTAAAATAGCCTACATTCAAATACATTGTATATTGTTCTCTTCAAACTAAAGTGTCCCCTACATATAGATGACTGACTAAAATTCAAAGTGGAAGGAACTTCATCATATAACACATACCTTCTAATAATTTAATTAGAACAAAATTTACAAAGGTGACCTTTTTATCACATATCTTTATATAAATTCTTGTAACAGCATGATCTACCAAATTAATCTTAGTTCGGCCTCCTTTTTGGATAGAAAAAATTTCAAATCTACATGGTTTAACTAAAAGATCACTTTGGTACCTAACAAATAGGGCTAAAATTTCTCCAGTCTAAAAACTACTACCAAAAGCTCCTTTTTGTGATGGAATAATTCTTTTGATTGTCATTAAAGGTGATGGATGCATAATATATGACATATGGCTCCTTCTTTACTCTTTAACTAAAACGAATCTGATTGCATAGTTGCTAGAATTTCACATCAACTCAAAGGAAGACCCCAATTTGGTGGCTGAATTATTGGGGATATAGTGAGTCATTCCTTAAGCTCATCAAATGCCACTTAACACGAATCGTTAAAACTGAAGTCCACTTCTTTTTGAGTAACCAACATATAAGTTGAATGATCTTTAAAAAATCCTTGATTAAATGTCAATAAAATCCTACATAATCAAGAAAAGAATGAATTTCCCATATATTTATAGGGTAAGGTAGAGATTTTATGATTCTATCTTTGCTTTATCAACCTCAATGTCCTTAAAAGACACTAATTGATATGACCCAAAATTATTCCTTAATCAACCATAAAATGAAAATTTGCATATTTCAAGACCAAATTGTTTTCAACGCAACATTTTTGCACCTTTTAAGGTTAATCAAACAAGTTTTAAAAGACACACCATAAATTGTAAAATCATCTATAAAGACTTCTATGATAATCTCCACATAATTAGAAAAGATACTTACTATACACCTAGAAATGTTCCCGATGCATTACTCAATCCTAAATGGCGTTGTTTGGTAAGCAAAAGTTAAAGGGATATGTAAAAGTAGTTTGCTCTTGATCCTCTTATACAAGTGAAATCTTGAATAACCATCTAGACAACAATAACGAAATTTTCTAGCTGATCTTACAAACATTTGGTTAATAAAAGAATGGGAAAATTGATCTTTTTTAATAACTAAATTCAACTTCCTATAATCTATACAAACCCTCCACTTGTTTTGAATATGAAATGGTACCAACTTATCATCATTGTTCTTTACTATGGTTACTCCAATTTTCTTTAGAACCACTTGAACTAGACATAACCGCTTGTTATCCAAAATGGGATAAATTTTCTCAATATTAAAAAGCTTCAATGTCTCATTTTCAAAAACCTCCATTATAGGTGGATTTAATCTCCGTTAGGGTTGTTTTACCTCTTTAACTCCATCCTCTAGTAAAATTCAATACATACAAATTGATGGACTAATTCCTTTTAAATCAGCCACTTTAGAACCTAAATTAATTTTTTCCCTAAAAAGATGTGAGTTTATTAGAGATAATCACAAGTAATGTGTTTTGCTCACCCAAAAAGGCATGTTTAAAATGGCTAGGCATGTTTTTTTAACTCCAACTATGGTGGTTAAACCAAGGAAGGTAACAACTGTGAATGATTTCTTGTTAACTACACAACAGACACTTGTCCAACCAAAAGTTTGGACTTTTCTAAGTTATGAAATAAGGTTTCTAAATTCGTAGTGGGTGCAAAAGTGTGAGTTAGATGTTGGCAAGTAAAGGAATCCATCCCTCCACCAAGAATTGTCCAAAGTTCATATGCCTAATGTAAAGAAAATTTATCTTGCACCAAAGCATCGATGAAATACATAGAAACAATAGGTTGTTCATTATTAGGAAATTTCATGGGACCATAAATATTGAATTTAATCACATCACAATTAAACTCCACTATTAAAGATCCATCATAAAAATAAATTTTCATTTAAGAGGTTTTCAAAAAGAGTCTTCACAATAAAATTGGGACTAAAGAAGAAACATCCTTATTGCCCATCTGTAAGACATAAAAGTCAGCTAGAAAAATAATATTATCCACATGATCTACAAAGTCCTCTAGAACTCCCTTAGGATAAGCATTAGAACAATCAACTAGTTAGATTATTACACCAGTTTCTTACAAAGGCCTTATATTGAAAGATTTATAAATAGAATGGCTAATGACATTAATTGATGCACCTAAATCTAACGAGGCTTTTTCAATTTTAAGATTAAAAATTCTATAAGGGATAGTGAACATACCTGGGTCTTGATAATTTGGTAACCACTTATTTTGAAGCATAACAAACAAATTCTCTCCTAGGTGCACTTTTTCAATACCATTTAGCTTTTGTTTTAAAGTATATAAATCCTTAAGAAATTTTATATAGCGAGGGATTTTTTAGTAGTCTTAAGTGAAGGAATGTTTACCTCCACCTTGCAGAAAGTCTCTAGAATCTCTCTTTTTTTTTCCTTCCCCTTCCTTAATTTGGCAAAATGATTAGGATAAAAGGACTGTAAGACCATTTTTAGCAGGTTATAATTCGATTATGCCCCATCCTCTTTTTGCGGTTGTTTTAGCATTTCTTTCTCCTCTTCCTCTTCAATTTCTCTTTATAAAAAATTCGTATTAGTTCCTTTAATTCCTTCCCACTTTGCAACATTATAGCTTTAGAACTTTGCTTGGGATTTATCCCCATTTAAATAGGAACTTTTTTTAAATTTTATACCTCTAGCCGATTAATGTTTATTGCCATTTGGCTCACTTGATTTTTAAGGTTTTGTATACTAGCTTAAGTATCTCACTAAAAGTTCAAAGTACTCTACTTGGGATTTATCTCCATTTAAGAAGGAACTTTTTTAAAATTTTATACCTCTAGCCGGTTAATGGTTGTTGCCATTTGGGTCATTTAATTTTTAAGGTTTTGTAAACTAGCTTGAGTATCTTGCTAAAAGTTCAAAGGATTAATGGTCAAAGGCTTAACTACATCCTCTTAAGAAGTGTTACATTTAGAATTTTGCTTGGGTTATTATTGTCTAGGCATATATGGCTACATATACTGCTAGAAATTTAGGGTTGTATGATGTTTTTGAGCATTCCTATAATGCAAATTTCGATGGTCGTGCCAACCTCAATTATAAGTATTTGAATATGGTTCATACTTCCTTTAGGGTTGTTTAAGAAAACCACACATAGCATTGGCTCTTCCACATAATTTTCATGAAAAGTAGAACATGCATCATTAAGGTGACCAACCATTGAATAAATTCCATAAGCCTTAGCCTCTTCCTTCTTTGCTACCATAAGTTGCCACACTAAAGACTTCAAATCCTCCAATCTTTTTCTCCATTGATGATACATTCACCTCGTTTGAGGTATGTTTGGAATGAATTTCAAATTATTTTGTGTTGGAGGCTATGTTAGCTATTAACTCACTTTGCAAATATTGATGTTTTGTAAACTAGAGCTTCACCATTTGTAGAATCAATCGTGCTTCTTTCACTTAGCAAAAGGCCTTTATAAAAATATTAAACAAGAGTTGATGATTGATTTGGTGATGAGAGTACCTTACACAAGGCTTTTTAAATTGCTTCCAATACTTGTATAGTAGCTTGCCGTTGTGCTATTGGATACCATAAATGTCTTTTCTGATGTTAGAGGCTCTAGAAGTTGAGAAAAGTTTCTCCAATAATAGCTTCTTCATGTCAGCCCATATATTGACACTCCTCGTTAGCAAGTAGTACAAGTAGTTTTGAGCATCATCTTTAAGGTAAAACATGAAAGCCCTCAATTCGATTTGCTATTTAATCATATTTGTAGGCTTTATCCCTATGCAAACCACATCAAATTACTTTAAGTTCTTGTGAGGATCTTCTCCCGATGTACCCTAAAAAGGGGACAGTAAGTGAATCGGCTCCAACTTCTACTTAAGGTATTGTTGTCCAAATTTAGAAAAGTAATGCAATAGAGTTGTTGTGTATTAGCCAGAGTAGCTAGTTCACGTCGTGAGCAATTTGCATGCATTTTTTCTTCATTCTACTCTTGCATTTTTCCTGTCTTTTTTCTTAGTTACTTGGTTATTTTTTATATCTGAAAATTGAATAGCAAATCTTTCGATTTTGTTAATCATGTAACATACACACACTATTAAAAGCTCCTCCATAATGATGCCAAATTTTGGTAATGTTGTCACATACAGCAAATTAAAACCAGGTCCTACAAAATAAATATAGCAAGTGGAGAGTTAGATTGTTCCCATAAGGAATCTAACAATTGGTAGTCACGATAAATTAAGTAAACAATGAAAGGGAGGGTTTTGAATAAGCAAGTTTGAGAAGAGTAAAGTAAATTAAATCGTAGCAAAGAAAATTAAATTAATGTATTGAGGTGAATAAACCTTGGTCTATAGTCACCTCCATTATTAAACTATGATGCAAATTAGTTTTAGTTTACCAATAAGTATTCATTGAGGTACTTCAACTACTCTTTCATGTATGTAAACATTTAGAAATATGTATTTTATTAACTCTTATTAATTAACAACCTAGATATGATCTTAAATTTAATTAATTGATAACATTATGAATAAAGAAAATTGATGAACAAGACAACACGCGTACCATGCATATTTAGCCCAGGTAGGTCCAGTTTCTAACATAGTAAATGGTAATTTTAATTACTACTTCTAATTAAAAATATTGAACGTCAATTTTTCAAACTTAGTTATAGATTAAATTAACAAACAACCAGTTGTGCACCTTTGTTATCAATTAACACAAATCATATAAACACAACAAACGAATATCTAATAATAAATGGAAAAAGAAATTTCATTAAGAACAAGAATCTCATAAATACTTAGTTTAATAACTTTGACTTCCTTTAACCAGGTGAAGTAATCAGCCTGACGAAGTCATTCTCAACTACGACTGTGTTTCATAATAAGAAAAAGTACTAGTTTTACTTTTCTAAAACTAAAAGATATTGTGTTGTTTCTAAGCCAAGTCAAAAAGGAACGCCCCCCGCTACTTTTTTAAATAAAAAATATTTTTAAAATATCATATGTAACATATTTATCGTTCACACAAGGCTTTTAGCATTTGCTTCCTGTATATTGCCTAAACTTTTAAATATGTAATACTTACGATCTTAGTGATTTAGCTTAAACATTTTTATACTTATTATTTTTATTACTTTATTATTATCATAATCATCGTCATCATATTATTTAGTTTATTTCTTATTTAATATTTTATTTATTAATTATTTAATTTAATTTAATTTATTAAGTATTTATTTTATTTTATTTTTAATATTATTTATTTATTTTTTCTTTTTCTTTTTCTTTTTCTTTTTTTTCTTTTCTTTTTCATTTGGGTTATTTGGAAACAATCTCACTATTAGTTAGAGATAAGACTACGTATTACTAAAAGTTTACTAAATTATTGTTATTAATTTTTACTAAATTATTGCTATTGTTATATAACTTCCAAAACAAGCCATGCTGCTATATGTCATTTCGCATTCAGTTAGCTTCTACAACTCCTAACTTTCTATTTGAACTCAGACTCCTGTTAAAATTTCAACTTTAGCCTTTAACAAATCACAACTACCAAAGAAACAAATTTACACCAGAGTGAGGGCATCAACTCATAGTAATAGAGGAATTAAATATTAAAAATATGAATAATAATGACACTAACAAATTGAAACAATTTTGAATTAATAATTATTAATAAATATAATTTAAAATATCTTCAAAATATATCAATTTCAAATAAATTTTTAAATTATTAAAAATGTATAATAAAAATGAATTTTAGTGATAAATAAAATTTAATTATTAAATTAATAAAATATAATAATATTTATTGATAATTTATCAATAAATATTATATAAAAGACTAAAATAATTTTATTTAATTGCTAATCTATAAAAATACTTAATCTTTAAAATTAATTTAGTATATAATATTTATAAGTAATAAGAATATAATTATATTGACAATAATAATAAAATAAAAAACTAAAAACTAAATATTATTTAAAAAAAGCAATAAATGGGCCCTAATTTTTAAGATGAAGTTCATTAGGCTTGAAAATGCTAGACGCAACGATGCATAACAAAGTTTCTTCAACAGAATCTTGAGGATCACATGGTACGGCCAGGCCATTGATTTGTACATTGCCATTACTGATCTCAGTGACGTCTTTAACCAATTAACAACTTGTCTCAAGACCTGCTGAAGAAACACAGTCAGTGTTGGAGTTTGGACTACTGCTAAGCCTGTGCTTAAAATTTGTTTGTCAGAAAATAATCAAATATATCCTCCCCTAAATTCTTTTTTCTAATATAAAACAGGGCTAAATGCTCAAATTTGGGCCAAACTTTTTTGAGTTTGATCAATTTATGGCCAAACATTTTAACATACTCAATTAGGGTCTAAATGTTATCGAGTTTGCTCAATGTTAGGCTATTTTGAACAGAAATCTGACAGTGTCATACATGCACCATTAAATTGATTTGGAGAGGCAGATGGATTTCAAATGGTACGTAAAAGCACACGTGGATTTTCAAAAAAAATTTATATTTTTACTCAGAACTTAAATCCCTAAATATTCACCCTCTTTCTCTCAAAAACTTAGCAAAAAGGGTTCTTCGGTCTGGCGTCTTGCCTTTTTCACCTATCATCACTATGGTTAGCCTTCTTTTTTGCTCTGCTTCACTTTTATTTATTCCTCGTTTTTGCATGTTCACATAACTTTGAGTTTTACTTGCAGATTCGTCTCACAAAAGACGTTTGACTATGAAGTCATTTCCATTTTTGATTTATGAGGTATCTGTTTTATACTTGTGATTTTTTTTTCCTTTCTTTTTTTGGTTCAATATGTTGTTTGGCATTTTATTGATAGAATTGTATTGATTTTGAGTGACAAAAATGCACTTAAACTCCATGGCTGATGGTATGCTACTCCAAGTTACTAAAGTCCGTAAAAGTCAATGTGAGAATAGTAAAGTTACTAACGTCTGTAAAAGTCAAGGTGAGAACTTCTGCTATTATTCCTACTCTTCTTGTTGACTCCCATTTTGGATTCTTACAAAACTCAAGATGACCCTTAATGTAACAGAAGTTGTAAAACTTAGGAACTTACGTTAGACTATTGATATTTCAGATTAAAAAATGGCAGGACTTCTTACAGTTGATGATCTTTGTGTTAGCCCTAATGTATTTTATGGTCTTCCTTTTGATGAAATTGAATGGTTTCTGTTTTGCTCATGCCTCATTTCAATTATAGGTGCTAACCACTTTATCAATAAGGATCCTATCACTACATTGAACATTACGGTTACATATAATGGTTATATTGAATATACAAGATGATTCCAAGGAAATTTGAACCCAGAGAATGTCATTTACTTTTGTTTTTTGCGGAACAAAAATTTTGTAAGATGCAAACCTTAAAAGCCACACCCCATTGCTTAGGATGCTATACAACATTGTTGGATCGCGTATGGCCTGGAAATGCACATTACGCAGCTGAATGGACCATAAAATTCGGGTCTTGTGCTTTGGTTAATCAAAATTTTCACAACAAGAAGTATGCAGAATTACCTCTTATTGTAGCACGCAGATTAGGTTTCTTTCTAAATATCTTGACGTTGCAGCTCGCGAACGTCTTTTACCAGTATCCACAGGAGGATGAACAATCCGGCCTGCGGCTAATATGCGCTAGCACATTCTAAACACTTTAGAATGACGCACAGTTATTCTCTCGGGAAAATTGACGAATGGCTAGGTGGCTAGGATTTTTGTATGTCGTCTAATAAGACATAATCCCTCTATTTATAGAAAAACCCTAATCCTAAACCTATTAAGAATAGGAATATCATAATCCTAAACCCATTAGGACTACAGAAGCCTAATAAGTTTCAGCTTATATTATATCTCATATAATAAAATCCTGACTACTTAATTAAATCTAACCCAATAAATATATCCACACATATTTATTCATTGCCTAATAAATTAAGCCCAAGAGAATAAGCCTAAATCACATCACTCTTTGTGTGCGCCCTGTAGGCTCATTTAATGTTGGCAATGGGCTTGATCACATTGCAAGGACTATAAGTCACAAGTGGTCTCTAGCAAGACATTATGACTACCCAAATCAAATGAGGATCGGTAATCCGATTCAACCTGTAACTATGGTTACAAACTCAGTCCCCTTGTAACACAATATCAAGATTAATCATAAGGCATTGTACATGTCAACCTTTGATTAATCATAGTTTCTTGATTCCCAAGTTAATTGACTATAACAAATGACACTGATGACTCCTCATCAATTTATTTGAGCATGGCCATGCATTTCTTCTGTCAAACTTGTCGAGAGGCCCAAATGATATCTCTCTCATTTAAGAGAGGTACAAATCTCATCTACGTCATTAACATCCCTCTGCATAATTCATTTAATGCCCAACATAAGACTACTTGTTATCCAGTTAAAGATAACTAAGTCTAATGTCAAAACATTGAATTCTTCATGTAGGGAACTATGATGACTTCAGGTCAGAGGACTAAAGTGAAACCATATTGAGAATCACTAATGACATGAAACTATGTAGTGTTCTCTTTGTGGGTCGATCCAATACATGTTCTCTAACATATATCTATGTATCTGATTTGATAACTCATATCCATGATCAATACGTAAAATGTGATCTTCAATCAGAACACATACTAGCCTTAATTTATTATTGTTCCACCAATAATGATCAACTAGGGACAGTTTAGAATAATATTATAATGCTTATGGTTTTACTATCAAGTCATATTTTTTATGACATAAGCCTAATATTATTCATGGAATGTAAATCACATTATATAAATAATATATATGCATATATAAAAGAATACTTCATAAGATATAAATAATAAGTCAGAATATCAGTACCAAAAATCACTTATGACCATTAGCCTAGGGCACACTACTAGCAAACATTAATAACTAAAATCAATGTCAAGACTTGAAATTGACATTGTAGATAATAGTTGCAAGAATTGTTCAACTAGCAATGTTGTAGAGGTATTGGCTCATATACTATAGTGGCAGTGTATATAGAAAGCCAAGACTGTGGCTTGCTAAATTCTATGATGAGTTTATTTATTCTTCTACCTGGTGGAATTTCACTTTTTTGGTTAATGTATGATTAAGAAACTTTTATCTATATTAATACTCATCATATAAAAAATAAAACAAAAAATTTTGTATGATCAAGTTGAGTGGCCTCTTTTGTAAAATACATTAGCTCCTGCACCTCAGGAGTGATAATAACTCTTTTTTCAAGGCACAAATATTGCTTTTCTTTCTAACTTACCAAAACTTTACACAACTTCCAGAAGGCAAAAAAAACAAAAGCCTCTCTTAAGTTTCTGCTTAAGTGATTAGTGTGGAATTATAAATGTCATGAACATTAAATACCAATTTGTAGAAAGGCTTTTAACTATGTAAAGATGTTTGTAACAAAAACTAATCCTTCTTGGAGTTCTCCAATCTTATATCTGATGTGTTCAACGTATACATAATAGTCAAAATGCTTTGGTTCTCCCAGTATTCCAACTACAGAATCAATACAACAATATGCTTTTTGCTTTCCTATGCTTCTAGACCACACATTTCACTGATATTCCTCATTTTGGTGAAGCAAATCAAAATTGATCAATCAATGGACTTTTAACCAACTCAATATCATATACCAGCCAAGAGTTTGGTGGTATATTCTTCATGCCATCTCCTTCATTCTTGTAATTACATCACCATACATTGTATATAAATAAATGGATTGACTGTTGGATCCCGTTTTTAGGATTTTTATATCTTATTTTATTTTCTTTATTTTATTAAATTATCAAGAATGAAAATAAATTAGAATCTATGAATTAGGAATTTTTGGAGTTTAATATGGTATATTTTGAATTTTATATGGTGGTATGAATTAAAAGAAAGAATTAAAATAAATTGAAGGAGTTAGTAGGAATTTCCTTATAAAGAAAGGGGTAAATTAGTAAAAACAAGAAGGTTGTCTTAAATGAATAAGACAAAAGAGGAGTCGTGAGTGTATGGTGGTGTGAATTAAAAGAAGAGAAGGAGAGTTATGGAAATTCTTTGATAAGAAAGGGTAAAATGGTAAAACCACAAAAAGTTGTAATAAATGAATAAGACAAAGAAGAAGGAAGAGTCGTGTGTTTTAAGGAAAGAAGAGAGGAGAGTCGTGAATCACCTAGAGGGAGAGAAGAAGAAAATGAAGCAAGGCGAAGGAAGAAGAAAAGAGCAAGGAAAAAGATAGAAGGAAGAGTTTTAGCTAGGTTTTCTAGTGAGGTAAACCTTATT
>JAOSBO010000004.1:32345386-32357695 GCA_027563915.1 Erythroxylum rotundifolium
ACTTAGCTACCTCAAAAATGAAGTTTTCAAGATTTAGTAAAAGGCTAGGTACTTAGGATTAATCAAGTAACTAGCACCGATGTATACAAATTTTCTGTCATTCTTCATTTTGTTATTTGTTGGCTATTCTTGGAGCGTTCTTCATTGATCTATTACTTGACTCACTATTTATTTCTCATTTTCTTGTGTTTGACTTTTGCTTCCACTGATTTAGCTTGTTCCTCGTTTACTCTTATTTAACCATTGCCATCACTGAAATCTCTAGCCAATTTACCTTCCATTTATTTGTTGCTGGTTGTTTCAGTAGGATGTAATGAGAACCAGCTTAGACTAATAAAGGAAAACATACATGATCCCTTGAGCATTTCAGGGCCCATTAAATGTCATAGGGGCTAAAACAATGTGAATTGAATTTGGAGGCTTAATTAAGCACAACAGGACACAACAAGAGAAATTGACCTATGTATGTGATTTGGATGTGCAATCTAACCATAATGGACCTATTTTTATGCATAATGGCTGATGTGAAAGGATAAGCATGATACAAGTTGTTGTTTGTTCCATGTTGGGCCAAACACTCTGTTTAGCGCATAAGCATAATATGAGACACTAATTTTGTTATTTTAATCCACAAACATTATTTAGTACTCTGTTTTATTCTTTTCTATATTTTATTAATTATTAACAATATTAGGTGTTTTTAGGCTAGAACTACTTAGTTTGGGCTTTAAAGAAGTTTGTTAAG
Source organism: Erythroxylum rotundifolium (assembly GCA_027563915.1). Classification (NCBI taxonomy): domain Eukaryota; kingdom Viridiplantae; phylum Streptophyta; class Magnoliopsida; order Malpighiales; family Erythroxylaceae; genus Erythroxylum; species Erythroxylum rotundifolium. Next base: position 32,346,132 of record JAOSBO010000004.1, read on the forward strand.
GCCTAGTTATTATTTTACAAGAGTTTTAGTATGCAAAATACTAAAGAACAAATTGTAAGCTGATTATTTTGAGTGAAAACGTATTTTGGAGGCTTCTCCATCCTTTTTTCTGATCTAGGCCTTGAAGATATTAAGAACACACATTCATGTGGCATTCTCAACAAGACTTATCACATTAATTCCTAATCCTTTAGTATGTGGCATCTAACTCTAATTTGATTCTTTTGGTTCTTATTCATTTGGAGAATTGGGTCATAGGATTGGAATATGCCTTATTTGGTTGTTAAGATCTCGGTAATTTCTTTGGTGTTTGGTTTTCAATAATCATCTCCTAAGATTTGCATCAATTTTTATAGGCTTTTGAAATAGGTTGGATCTATATATCTTCTTTTTTATTTCGTGTTTTTGTTATTTCTATAATCTACCTTGTTGTCTGATTGTCTTTTACCCTTTTTCCTTTATATTAAACTAGTGTTTTTGCCAATGTTCTCATGTCTGTGTGATCATTTATCATTAATCAGCTCCTCTTTAATTTGAATTGTGCGTTTTTATTTTGGAATCAATAAAAAAAGCGAAAAAAAAAGAGATGAAGAAGAATCAAATCGTGACTTGCAATTTTATTGAATATGTGACTATTGGTTGTCATTTGAATTTGAATTCTAAATCTTGGGAAGCTTGATTCGGATTTTGGAACGCCATTAAAATCTGATGTCTTTTGGTGTTCTCAAGGGTTAATTTTCATCAATTGACTCTTTATTCCTCTAATTTATCAATTTGGTTGACTATTGAGATTCTTTAGAGCTGATGCGCATTGATTACAATTCAGAATTGTTGTTTTTGATATGATTTTCTTGATTGCTTTATTCCAAACAGATTTTATGTTTTGATGGGTTGTGCGTGATTAATCCAAGTTGGGGATAAGATATTGATTTTTGTTTTTTACTTCACATTTCTTTGGATTCTTGTATAAATGTGTCCAAAACTTATTTCCTTGTTTATTTTCAATAATTTATTTTAACTAATATTCATTTCACCCACCTTTTTTGTTGTTGTATCTTTCTCTTTGATGCTCATAAGGATGTGTAGCCTTGTGTGACTTTTAGCTCAATTCAGAATTGATATTTGAAGTATTGAGAGGTAAAAGGCAAAAGGATGAGAATTTTACATTTAAAAGCCTAAATTGAATTTAACCATAAGAGTAGTTGAAAATTCATAAGCATAAACCGCAAGGGAGTGAAATCTGGTGAGGTTTTTTTGTCTTCTATTTTGCAGAAAAATACAACTACATGCCTTATAAAGACAAAGGCATTGCTATTGAAACCACTAATGGTGTAGTTAAAAATGAAGAAGTTGTTACAGATGTGTCTTTCATTTTAAAGGCCATATAATAACAATTTTTACACATGAATGTTAGATCAATGGTTTAAGGGATCGAATAAATGCTCAAGCAAAAGAAAGTGCTCAATTTTGCCAATCATAAAATTAAAAGGTTGCTAACGACTAAAGGAAAGTTAGACAACCTTATAATGATGCCTTTAAGGATGATGGAGACGATTTTTTTTAGAACTTTGAGGTATGATATTTTAAGTTGTTCATATCATGTGATACCTTTCAACTCTAATATTTTGCTGGACTTTTGTACATTGCAAAGACAGATAGACTGAGGAGACCTAAAACAAAAATATTTGTAAATTATAATGCTTACAATTTCATGAATACTAAGGCATGTTATATATGTAGAATATTTGTTCCATAATAGTACCTGTCTTTTGTTATGCATGTCAAATATAGTTACTCAAATTTGTCATCATACTATAAGCCTTGACACTAGTAATTTAAATGTGTTTTTCCAAATGTCTCCTTCAATATTACTCTAGTAAAAGGATTAAATAGGCCGATGAAAGTTTGTTCATGATCTTACGCCTATAGCATGATGGACCACATTAGTTTATGATATTGTATTAGCACAAGTGTATTTTATTAAATATTTCATATTTTTTTCGCAGGCCTATATTGTGTTGAAGAGCGTCGCTCATCTTTATTCGTTGTAGTCTGAAGTTGTCTATCCATTCAGGTTAGTCGTCCAACTAATATTTACCATATATATTTCTTTAATAATATGATTATGATACCTTTGGATTTTGTGTAAATACGAAGGGGGTCTTGATTTTGTGTTTTTGTTTAGAATATTCTTATAATCATTTATGAGTTTTTATGTTCTTTTTTAATAGCATATGTGGAATAAGTTTGAAATCAATTAATTATCTAAATATTTACTGTATGTGGAATGAGTTTAAAATCTATTAAGTATTTACATTTGGTGTGATTCAGAATAAGAAGATGATTTTGATTTACAATTAAATGATGATAGTGATTAATTTGTGTTTGTAATTGAATATTATATTCAACAAATCAATTATTTCCTTTTCAATATATTGTATACATTATTGGAATAAAATTGTAATATTTCTAAAAAATTCATTCAAATATTAATTTCAAGTTGAAATATCGCACCAAAGAGAAGACAGGATATTCCGCGAACAAGATTCAGATCACAATTCGGAGGTACTTACTGTGCAAGTAAAGCATCTCATGATGTAGCAGCTGGAGATGAAACACCTCCTCCCGTTCCACCTACTACACTTGCAGATGAGGCTCTACCATCTGCTACCCCTACATCATTCAATACCTCCATACTGACAGAGATATCAGAGGTAAATAGTGCAGATGAAGGAGATGGCCGCCAGCCTGGAGCTGAAGGACCCGATGGAAGAAAATACATCACAATTGTTAATAATATGTAAGTGAAAATACATGAAACATTATATGTTTATAATTAAGTTATAGGTTTAAATTTTAAAATTGGTATAAATTTATTTTTTTATATTATGTTATTTCCATCTGGACCCTACTTAAGAAACATAAAATTGAAATTCAAGGAAAATATTGATCTAAAAGGTTATGTATGGAAGAATATCTCTCAGGCGACAAAGAAATTTTACTATCACGAGTTTGAGGTACCATAAAAATTGTTATTTTCTTTTTTAATTAATAGTTTTATACATTAATTAGATAAATATTATTACATCATAAGTATTTATCAAATGTTTTTCCTTTTGTTTCAAAAAGAATTTTTTTTGGATTCTCAATTTGATGAGATCATCTGTAGAGTATAGGAGAGAAGAGTACGTACAAGTTATCGCGACTTTGTTGTTGTGATACATAGGGCCGGTGTAAGACCGCCTTACATTTATGAAAAATATGAAGTCGTTGGTTGCAGTATTGGACATCACCTAAGACCATGTCCGATTCAGAGCGTAATTCAGCCAATAGACGTGGAGGACTGGGGGGAGACAGTCTTCCCGTACATACGGGAGGATCTACTACCTACCAAGAGAATACAGAGAGACTTGTAAGTATCTACATTTTACATTTATACTATCATTTCTTTTCTTTGTTGTATTTTAATTGAATTTGATGTGTGAAATTTGGAATGAAAATATTTGTTTCTTGTTGAGAATGATAATGTTATAAATGTCTAATGTCATATATGACTATGTTCTTGAGTTATTTTATTTGTTCAATAGGGGATAGATATCATAAAAATAGAAGAAACTTTGTTGAAATTTTTATAAATTCTAGTACACTTTTAACATTTTATTCTTATGTAGAAAAAGTCTATGAGCCTGAGACCTGCATCCCGTCAGCTCTTTTTGCACACTCACACTAAGAAGTATGATGGTGTAACATTCGTCAATAGCCGTTGTAGAGAATAAAATGTACATTAAATTTATGGTTTAATATTAATACTTAATAATTATCACTTACTAATATAAACATTATTTTTTAATAGGACCAAATACAAGAAAGCATAGAACGACAGTCTCGATAATCTAAAGATGTTGATGAGACTGAAACTTATCTTCATGCAGTGGGTGGTAGGAACCGTCGTGGGAGGATATTCGGCTTAGGTTCATTTGTGAACAAATGTTATTTGCAATCCTCTACGTCCAATATAGCAACATCTAGTAGGCGGTCCACCACTAATGAAGTGCAAGAGCTTCGGAGCATAGTGCAGACATTGGTGACTTAGTTGCAAGAGTTGATGCAGTACATCACTTCGCTCCGTCAGGAGAAGAATGAGTTGAAGGGTGTGGGTAGCACCTCATCACACCAACTAGAGTATCCACCGTCTCCAGATTAATAGTGTATTTTTAGTCATTTAATTTGTATTACAAATACTTATTATGTACAATGTAATGTTTTTATTATCAATTAAGATATTTTTAACTTTTTATCATCAATCAAATTTCTATTTAAGCAAATTAAATGTATACTATAAATTTATAACTCTTAAAATTATGCATTAACCATAATTTAAATATATTGATGGCATATATTACATACTTTAAAAAAACTTTCTTATTTATTTACCGATGGAAACAAACATCTGTCCGTAAATTCATCTCCAATTATCTACATACAATAGGAAATTTTGTCGATAATCACAGACGGAATAACCAATTCCATCGCAAAATCTTTTAACACATTTACCGATGGATAATCACAAACTGTCAGTAAATATTCTGATGGAATATACAACCGCAAAATAAACTGTCGATATATTTACCGATGGTACACAATTAATTCATCGGTAAATTTACCGATGGAAATTCTGTTTTTGTCGGTAATTATTAGCTACGGCTGTTTCTATGTCGCCTTAATCTGTCGGCAATCTGGCTTACTGACGAAATATTTATGTTTTCCATCGTAAAATGACATTTTTCTTGTAGTGGGTATATCTTACAGAAAGATGTCATTATGCATAGTGGTAATCTCTTTGGAGATATGACGATTCAACTATACAAAACAATATTTTAATAAATAAACCAAAAATTAAACTAATAAATAAGAAGTTTAAGGTAAGGTGATGTGAAGACCATGTATTTGTAAAGTTTTGTGTAGCACCAATCATATTCGGATGAATGTGAGTGTGTCCATGTCAAAACCTGACTACAATTATAGCACTACTATTATACTTCTCTTCATAGAACATGATGTTCGTTAAGACAATAAAGCTAGTTTCATCTTGTGTTGATGATCCATCGAAATCTTGTGCCCTTTTGTTCCTTTAATTAAAGGGTAATCATGTAACACGCAGTATGAATCTTATCACATGTTCCAAATCTTACATGAAAAGGAAACAAATGAAATAAATGTAGAAATACCTGTTTTCGATTCCATCACATGTTCGGAGGTGCTTTCTAAGGCCAAAACAAGCTCCGATCAACTAGGACCTTCACGAGAACTTCTCACCGGGACGTGGTCAATGCCTTTCTACAATTTTCTCAAAATGTAAGCTCTTTTAACGAGTGAGAGAATCTGGATGCTTACGAATAATATGAGTAATTGCAGGAGAACTTAATCTCTTTATATAGCTTCTATATCGAGTTTCCTCATCATAGGCTCAATATAGGTTTGATCCACACTGATTGGGGTCCATTTTCCTCCTAGACTTCGGCCCATTGACTTAGATCATTTATTGGGCTACTTTAGTATCTTTACATGGATCAAATTAACGTAACTTAACTAATAAATTATTGAAAATTGATAAAATGCAATTAATTATTGTCTAACTTTATGAAAAATGTATAACATTCTTCCCTTTGAATAATAATTAGTTGCGATATTGACACAAGGTTAAAATCAGTTAACAAATTTTGTTAAGTCACATTACTGTATTGGTACCAAGTTTAAAAATTTAAACATTTGATCCAAAGATAATAAAAGTCCAACATTTTATCTTGCAAGGCTTTCGATGCAAAAAGATATCAAACACGTGTCATGTATGACACAGTTCCAATATAATCACGCATATCTAATACAACACTAACATGGATGAGAAAATAGAGTGTGACAAACTAGGATTATACCTATACAATCTAATATATATCATCTTTTGTTTGTAGGTCTCGATTTCTCTAAAATTTATACTAAAATGCACCAGAGAAATCTTGATTTCTCTCACCAAATGCTAAACTGCTTTAGAGAAAACCTTTATGTTCTCTAACTGAATGCTAAACTTCATTTTCTTGATGGATTTGTATTGATTTTGAGTGACAGCTCAACGAAAATGCTCTTGAACTCCATGGCCAAGGGTTTATTACTCCAATAGTTAAGTTATTAAAGTCCGTAAAATTCAAGGTGAGAACTTATGCTATTATTCATACTCTTCTTATTGATTCCCATTATGGATTCTCACAAAACTCAAAAGTACCCTTAATGTAACAGAAGTTGTAAAACTTGGGAACTTATGTTAGACTATTGATATTTTAGATTAAAAAATGGTAAGAATTCTTACAGTTGATGATCTTTGTGTTAACCCTGATGTCTTTTATGGTCTTCCTTTTGATGAAACTGAATGGTTTCTTTTTTGCTCATGTCTCATTTCAATTATATGTGCCAATCACTTTATCAATAAGAATCGCATAACTATGTGGAATGTTGCGGTTACACATAATGGTTACATTGAATATATAAGATGACTCCATGAAAACTTGAACACAAAGAATGTCATTTACTATTGTTGTTTGCAGAACAAAAACTTTGTAAGATATAAACCTTAAAAACCATACCCCATTGTTTAGTATATACTATACAACATTAATAACTGAAATCAATATCAAGACTTGAAATTTACATTGTAGATAATGGTTGTAAGAATTGTTCAACCAGCAATGTTGTAGAGGTATTGGCTTATATATTACAGTGATAATGTATAGAGAAATCCAAAACTGTGGCTTGCCAAATTCTATGATGAGTCTATTCATTTTGTTGAATGAGATCTTGATTTAGAAAATATGAGAATATTCATATATATCCTCCTTTGATCCTCATTTGACTTGCCTGCATTCTTTCCTTTAGGAGGGAATGAAGCTTCAGATGTATGGAATGTTAGCATTGATGGTATCAACCTTGGCAATTCTTGTTGCTCACTCTTTGTAATAATTCTTACTATTAGTTACTATAAAGGAAAGATGTTATTCATGTGTTAGTTTTGTTGTATGATTTTCAGGTATGTGAGTTGGTGAAAAAAACAACTTATTGTTCCACCATTGATAGGGTACGATGTTCATTACTTCTAAATGTATTATATAAAAAATGCAGTTTCTCTTCATTTCTTTCTTCTAGGGGTCAGTCCATTTGTTCATATACAGTGTATGGTGATGCAGTTATAGGAATGAAGGAGATGGCAGGAAGAATATACCATTGAACACTTAGCTGGTATATGATATTGAGTTGGTTAAAGTCCATTGACTGATCAAATTTTATTTTCTTAACCAAAATGAGGAATATTAGTGAAATGTGTGTTCTAGAAGCATAAGAAGTCAAGCAAAAATTATGTTGTTGTACTAATTCTGTAGTTGGAATATTCGAAGAACCATACCATTTTGGCTATTGTATACATTGAACACAATAGATATAAGATTGGAGAACTCCAAGAAGGATTAGTTTTTGTTACAAACATTTTCATGGTGAAAGGAAACATCTTTAGCAAAAGATTGCTCAAAACTCATCATCGTCCTCTTCAATTATGTCTTTGCAAGCTCCTGCTACTGTCTTTCCCTCCTCTTCTCAACACTTTTCTTCTCCTTTCGGGAAGTTGGAGGAAAACTAAGTGCGCGTACATCCTCGTTATATATGCTAAGGTAGAAGGCAATCTACGAGTCAAAGGCAATTTGTGGTTCGTTTGTGGAATATATGTCCCCTGTCTCCTTAGATACCATTGATCTATGGTTCAATATGTTCACAAACAACATCCTAAGATAGAAAAACCTTAATACATTCAAATATTCAAAATATTAATTCAGCATAAATAAATAATGTCAACATCCAAAAAGCAACTTTAAGCCTACAATTTAAGAAAAGAGAAAAAGGTCAATGCTAAGAAGCAAATGTATGCCTCCAAGAAATTGTTTAAGATTAAGTGTTGAAGAACAATTTTAGTGTTGAAATTGAGTGTTAAAAAAAATTGGTTTTCAGTACAGTTCATAAGTATGTATACATTCAACATCTTATTACTGTGAATGGGTCTTGATCACCATATAGATACATTATAACTTCATAAGCATAAGTATGCTGCATACAAGAGACTATATTTTCTTATAGTTAAAAAGTGAAAACTTGCCCAATCGTTTAAATGAGCTTCAAATTGTGGGGCCTTTGATCTTAGCTTCTTTGACCTGATCATACAAATTGTAATGCAAATAATTGCAAAGAAAAAGGTTAAAAAGTGATTCCTACACCAAAAAGTTATTCTGATTATGAGATTTTAACAACATTTCAAGAATAAAGTTTGTAACTAAAGCAGTACTTGGCCCAGCTCATTATGACACAATGTTGCAATTTGGTGAAGAGCAAGGAGGTTACTGTTGATGAAATAATTTTAAGAATTAGATTAAAAATTGATGACAACAAGCAAGGTATCAAAACATGTTCGTGCTTCCCCACAAGGTTTAAATTCTTAGTAGCACAAAATAGAAGAAATAAGTAAAAAGCCTTCCACTCAAATAAGAACATTCTTCTGCCATGTGTGACAAATGTTAAATTCAAAGGAATGTAGAAAATCAACCCTCTAATCATAACAAGATCTCCAGTGAGTTCATAGCTTAGAGAGTAATAGAAGTAAAGCCTTGATGCAAGAACGTCAACGGCTATCCTATTCATGGTTTTCAAAAGTTAGAATGCAGATCAACAAGAGGGATTGGAGTGATTAACAATGATGATTTGTGAAAAGACAAGACGTTGGATAAAAAAGACCTTTTTGCTAAGTTTCCAAAAGAAAGAGGGTGAATATTTCAGGATTTAGGGTTTTGAGAAAAATGTAAAATAAATTTCTTTTTTGAAAATCCACGTGTGTTTTTTATGTGGCATCTGAAATCCACCTAGCCGCTCTAAATTGACTTAATGACGTGTGTATGACACCGTTAGATTTCCGTCCAAAATGGCCTAACATTAAACAGACTAGATAAGGTTTAGACTTTAATTGGGCATGTTAAAATGTTTAGCCTTAAATTGATCAAACCCAAAAAGGTTTGACCCAAATTTGGGCATTTAGCCTCAAATTTGATTAGACTCGAAATTAAATTTTTTAAAACCTTGAACTTAGGTCTTAGGAAGCTGACTTCTACGTGATGCAATTATTTGAATCAAGCTAAGCCTCTTTAAAATTAAGCCGAAATAAACAACAGAACAAGAACTTGAACTTTGCCGATTAAGTTAAAATAGGAAAGATACAAAATAGGACTCTTGTTAATCCATTAACAATAAGAAACTCAACTACTAAGTAGACACTAATTCAGATATGATAAAAACTAACTAATTCATAAGATTGAATCACTACAAAGACATCGCCCTAGCCACTTCATACCCAAATTCATCCTCTTCCTCTTCATGGTTTTCCACTCCGCCGAAAATGAGGTACTGGGAGCAGTTTTTTTTTATCATGATTGGAAGCTCTCCATGGAGCTCTTCTCTAACTGGACCAACAAATCACCAACCATTCGACTATGATGGTATCATATCATCTTACCACATTGGCAACTTGGAACACACTCCTCAACGTCATGTTTCTTCTCTCAATTGTTCATATTAAAATATGAAAAGCAAACAAGAGCTTATAAATAAGACATAACTCGCACATATACCACTTCGAATTTTGTTCATCTTAAGCTTGGTCTTACTTAATACTATCAAGTTTTAGAAAAACAAATGGCTAATAATTTCTTTTTTGATATTCATTAAAAAAGACACGTTTAGAATCCATCTATAAAACCAAATGATGGAAACGTACATATATGTTGTCCTTACTTCTTAAGAACGACAGACGAGTAAAAACAGAGAAAGTACATTAATATCAAACGGGGTTATAAAATCGGATCAAAAGTTAAACCGATAAAATAAAGGTTTAAAGTTTAAGAAATTCAACTAATATTAAACAGTCATAAATCAGCTAAAAATTAAATAAATTTTAAAATTTTAAAATATAAATGAAATATATTGTCTTTACCTATTGAAAATTTTGAAGTTTAATTAAAAAGTGATTATTAAATAAAATTAATTAATTTATGTTAGTTTGTAAGAAATTATTAATTAATAAAAATTGACTGATTAATTAATAAATCGATTAACTTTTACAATTGAACTAGACTAAATCAATCATATTTTTTAATCATTGATTGATTTACGATGTTAAATGATAATATAATTTTTCTGAAAGGAATTATTCGTTTTTGGATGAGTCAAAAGTATTTGTTATTACCGATTCCAAAGTTTTAATTTAATGCTTTGCTGACCTAGATTTACACTTTGGACAGCTCATGCGTCTTGTAAAATATCTTGTAAACATCAGAAAGGAAAATGACAGTTTAGTTTGTGGCCAGCTAAATGATTACAATGGACCAGCAATTTAGGCATAGCAAAAAAGGTCTAAACTTATGGCTTTGAAGTCACCATCATAACTTGAGGTCAAGAGCTAAACTTCATAAAGTAATATGAATAATTTAATAATTATATATATATATATATAGGTTGTGTGAAAACATAAGAATCTACTAAAATAGAGTCTGTTTCATAGAAATAATATAAAATAGACAAATTTAATGTTTTAAAAATTAGATCGAAAGTTAAGTTATTAACACAAGATGTTTAAGTTTTAGAGATTCAACCGGTAGTAAATCATCATAAAATCAGATAAAGATTGAATAAAATTAAAAATTTTAAAATATAATTGGAAGAAAATGTTTTTATTTATCGAAGAATTTAAAGTTTAATTATAAAAAAGATTTTTTAAATACAAATTAATTAATTAATTTTAATTTATAAGAATTTTTTATTTATAAAAATTGACCAATTAATTAATTGATCATTTTTAATAGCAAAAGTTAATAAAGTTGTTGGGATGTTATTGCTTTACTACTATTCTTTAAACGCAGAACTTGACAAAGATTGTGAATTTGTAGATATAAAAACGATTGTAGAAAAATATAGAAGACTGATTTACTTGGTTCGATAGTGTAAAAACTATCTACATCCAAGGATCTCACATGCAGTGGTTCCACTATATCAAGAAGAAGTGAACAATGTACAGAGATTGAGTGTTCTGTAAACACCTACAGAAAGAGTCTCTCAAACTCACCTGTACCCAAAAAGGTTGGTACTCTAGCACTCTCTGATAGTTTTCACTATGATTTTCTCACTTACAGATTATGAATACAATGTAATAAAAAATACAGAATTTGTGTTGATGCGTGAACTGTTCTCCTTTTATAGCTGAAGAAGATGAAGATGTCTTTCGGATATATATTTGCATGTTTCAGACGGCCTTCATGTGTCTTCCACGTGAGCCTTTAGTAATTCTTACTATGTTGTGAGTTTTGAGTTTGTCGTTTAACTTGCTTCTGTAATTGCTGTTGCTTTGTGCGTTTTTCACTGATGATAGCTGCGTTTTGGTTCTGGCTTAAATGCAATATGATAGTGCATAATCATTTACACCTTCTGTTTAG
>JAOSBO010000004.1:32418975-32430372 GCA_027563915.1 Erythroxylum rotundifolium
ATATATATTAAAAAACATAAAGATGGTTAATTTATGATTCCGTGTTTACACTAGACTTTTTTTTTTCCTACCTTGGAAAGAATGATCTAAAAGGATGTGAAATCTTCCGGTGCTTCTGGAAACAATCGTCCTTTTTGTCGTTAAGATTAGGTAGCATTTAAGCTAGTTTTTGTAAAAAATAGACTTAAAGTTTGAATCGGTCGCTAAAAGATTTATTCGATATTATATCATCGTAAAAATTTAATTAAGATTAAAGGATCTAAAATATAATCGAATAAGATTATTCTTATTTATAATATAAATAGTTTAAAATTTAATTAAAATATATATTATTAAATAAAAATTAATTAGTTTACAAAATTAATCCATGAATTAATAAATTAATTAATTTTTAATAATAAAAATTATTAAAGTAAATATAATTAAAAATTGGTAAATCGAACTTAAAAATAAAATAATTTAAAATTTTTATTATTAAATTGGTCAAACTAATTTTTTTTGATTATATATATATATATACTTCAACTATTTTCTTCCTTTGCGAGTAAAATTATGTAAATAAACATTTTTGTGAGAACGAATAATTTTAATGCTAGCTCAACATGATCTCAAAATAAACCTTGAGTGGTAGGGTCGAGAACTGACAAAGCTATCCTATCGGTTAAATTCGTCGGTTGTCTTATGGGATGCGCCAATGAGCAATTGACTTTGAATCATTCTACGAGTCAGCCAACTTTATAGTTTGCGGGCCAAGTGCGTTGGACAATTTGGCCTTACACATTTTTCAATCGACTAATCATTTCAGGTTAGTGGCTGCAAGTCATATGAAATAATGGAGTTGGCTTCCATACGAGCATTTTTGTTTAATTTTTATTAGAAGATTGGAAAGGAAAGTAATTAACAGATCTTTTTACGTTTGCTTAATGTAACTTCTGATTAGTTGCAGTACTACGTTAGTATTAAAAATTAAAACTCTTCTCATATCATACTATTATAAAATTTTCCTTATATTTACGTCGGCAGGGGGCAGGACCATGAACAACTCATTTATGTACCAAATGGGAACTTACATCCAGCTCGTTTTTATTTCGTGATGTAAAAGCAATACGCAATTATTTGTCGAACTTAAATTTTGGTTTTATTGACTTGATGTTTGCGTTCTAAACCCGTCGAAGCAATCTTACGCACGATCCACTTGGGAGCATGTTCGAGATTTGGTTTGAAACTCCGAAGCAGGAGGGTTGGCATTATATGAAATCTCACGCGATGCAGTCGATGACCCTTTGTCTTGAACCATCTAAGAAGTTGGAAATAAATAAATATTGTATATGTATAATATTTTGAATATATATGTTTATATAATCCAGTGCTATTAATCATTAGTTGTATAAGCAATGCAAAACCTTAGAGGCCTATAATTGCAAAGTCTTTGTTGGTGACCTTTAGCACTAGAAACATTTCAAAATTCCATCACTATCAATTAAACCACCCTTAATATTATAAGTTGGAAGCAGTTGCCGGTGCCCCTATGGTCACCAAGTTATACCCTGTGTACATTTATATTAAACTTGTTTAGTGGATACTTAGTCAGCCTTGTTAATTTTAAAGTCTCATTTGAATAAGAAACAAAGAAAAGTTAATGAAAAACATAACAAGCTCTTCAAACATTTTTGAAGATGCCAAAACCTAGGTCTCTCAATTGGTGTGGTTTCAGTGTTTAGACGACTGGGTCTCCCCCTTCCTCGTTGGGCTTCACAATAAGAAGTAGACTCACAAGTTCTTTTGGGCTCACGAGACAAACATACTCTTTCTCTCTTAAGTCCACACTTCTTGGTCCACTTCCATCTTTCTACACAGTTCTTCTTTCTTTATGCATTTTTTGTTTTCTTTATTTCATTATTCAGTGCAACAGAAAGTTGTTATTTTATTCTACACAGCTGTAGGTTTGTTACGATTAAATTCTACATCATTGTACAAGCCTATATAGGCAGTGAATGATTCAATAAAGACTGAAGCCATTTTATCTTTTACAAGCTTTTCTGTCAAAAAATGTGAGGATTGGACGATGCACAGCGACTAAATTAACTAGAAATTACAAAGGTTCATGGTATCATATACTATTATCTTTCAAGAATGCACCTCTCTGAATTATCTTTAATTTTATTTTTAATGATATTTTTCGTTCTAAGATTTCATTATCAGAGATTTCCTCAACTTTATGTTAGTGATCTCTAATTAGATAATTATTAATTATAGGGTTTTTCATAAAATTAAGGATGAGAAAATAAAATTTGATTCGGTTTAAAGATAATAAAAAAATTCAATAAAAGATCTGGTTGAACGAGCTAAAATTAAGTGAAAGAAAATGATCTCTAATCAATGTGGGTTGACTATTTATTAGGCCTGTGATAGGAAGACCCACTAAGGTTATTATAAATAGCTACTAAGGTACTATAAGAAAAATAAGTTTTAGTGATGGAAATTACCGATGAAAAGAGTAATTAGAGAAATGATGGTAGGTAAATTTTGGCGACAGAAATTGTAAATCCATCGCAAATTTAGCGACGAAATATTTTATAACCATCGGTACATTTTGCGATAGAGTTTTGTATTTCTATCGATAAATTTATCAACGATAATGCAATATTCTATTTTTAAATTTATAACAGAGTCACAATATTTTTTCGGTGAAATTAGTGACGATAAATTGTAAATCTTTAAGTAAATATACCGATGAAGTTACAATATTCTGTCGCTAAATTCACAAATGAATATACAATATCCGTCGCAAAATTTACCTACGGACAACATTATCCATTACTAAATTTCAAAGGAGTATTTTAATTCCATCAGGACATTTAACTATTACAAATTTCAACCACTATTTCTCACTTTCTACCTGAGTTTTCTGTTGATATTCTTTTTATTTTTTATACATTTAATTTATGTAAATAATATAATATTAATTGATAATATAAAGTTAAAATTATCCTGATTGGTAATATAATAAAAAGTCATAATTTACACCAATAAGTTTCTTGTAAGTAACTTTAAATTAAAAATTCATACAAAAATTTAAGAGTAGCAAAAGATTAAATATATTCACTTATCTATCTAAGTTGGTGAAGGAAGATGCTTTGACTACTGTGATGAGGACTTATCTCTCCCCTTCAACTCATCCACCTCATTATAGAGCTAGGTTATGCATTCCATCAACCTCTCTTCTGTGTTCTTATGCTGAACAACTCTCTCATTTGATACAGGCCACCTACTAAATTCAGTTGTATTAATGGATCTAGAAGATTGCGACTAATATGTGTTTGCAAATGAACCTAAGCTGAAAATCCTTTCACGATAGTTCCTATCACCCACTGCAGTAAGATATGTCTGATTCTCATCAACAGTTTCAAAATTCTGAGACTGTCGTTCAATGTTTTCTTGTATTCGGTCTTATCATTATAATTGTTTATATTAATAAGTTGATAATTTTTAAGAATTAATATTAAAGTATAGATTTTACATACTAGAAGTTGTCTACATTAGGTGTTGACAAAGGTCACTTCATCATGATTCTTAGCGTGGGTGTACAAAAAGAGTTAGCATATTGTAGGCTTTCTACCCATAGACTTTTCTTGTATCAGAATAAATTGTTATAAATGAATTGTAATTTACTAAAATTTCAACAAAGTTTCCTTTATTTTTATGATATTTACCCTTATTAAACAAAAACATTTAATTAACTATACAGTCATTAATGGCACGAAGTAGTTATAACATTATTATTCTCCATAATACAGATATTTTGATTCTAAATTTTATACATGAAATAACACTGAAATCAAATTTCATACATCAAAGTATAGAAATCATAATATAAGTGTAAATTTTTTATACTTAAAATTTTCTTTCCATGCTTTTGCTGGGTCATAGATCCTCCAGTTTGTATGGGTAGACTCTTTCCTTTCGGTCCTTTATGTATGTTTGCAGAATTACGCTCTAAAATGGATATTACCTTGGGTGATGCTGAATAATGTTGCTATTGCCTCAGGTGATGCCGAATACTGCGGCCAATAACTCCATATTTCTTCAAAAATATAAGGAGGTCGTACACCATTCTTGTATATCGAACCAAGAAAGTCTTTATATCATGTATGAGCTCACCTCTCCCATACATTATAAATTATAGCATCAAAGTTTGAATCCTAAAAAAAATTCTTTCTAAAAACGAAAAAATACTATAAGTACTTATAAACTACAATATTTGTCTAATTAATGTATAAAATTAGATAAAATAAAAAAGATTAAAAATATATTTTTGTACCTCAAACTCCTGATAATAAAAATCTTTTGTCGCCTGAGATAGATTCTTCCATATTAATCCTCAAGATCTATCATCTCCTTGAACTTAGATGAGATATTTCTGGAACACGTCCAGATGGAACCAACCTAATATATAAGCAGTTTTAAATCATTTTCAAATTAAAACATATAACTTAAGTATAAACTTATGGTGTTATCATAGATGTATTACAAAATTTTTAAAACTTCACTCACAGGTTGTTGACAATTGTGATATGAGTCCTTCCATCAACTCTCTTAGCTCCAGGCTAAAGGCCGCCTCCTTCATCCCTAACGTTTGCCTCTGATATCTCTGTCGGTATAAGAGTGGTGGATGGTGTACTAAGGGTGTCAGATGGTAAAGTAGTAGGTAGGGAATATGACTTTACAAGGGTTATAAATGGGGAAGGCGATGCTTGGTCTGGATGTGCGCTAGCTGGATGTGCAACACCTGATTCTGTATAAAATGCGATGCTTCACCTGGACATAAACTATCTCCTCCAAATCGTGGAAACCTAAACCTAGGCTGCATCTTATCTTGTTTTCTCTTCTGGGGCATATTTCTAAGCTGAGATTCAAATTTTATTGTTTATTCCACTAATATAACAATATAAATTAAATATATAACAATATATTGTTGATTTAATAATAAATTTATTCATATAATATTCTATTACTTACACAAATTAATCGTTATCATCACTTAATTATAAATCAAAATCATCATCATCTTTTTTTTTCTGAAAAATTAGAATCAAACTCAAGCTCCTTTTTAGATATGTTGCCCTTCTCATCCTCTCTAGATAAAATTTCAACATATTCATTATTTGGATCATTCAAAGGTCCATTGTTATCATATGTTATACATGCATTTATATCATGAACGTCTTCTTGAAATGCTTCACTTTTAATTCTCTTATTTTCTCCTTTGCCATGTAATTCAAAAATACCTCTAGGTTTTACTTTGTAAACGGCCAACCATTCTGACTTATCTCGTTGTAAGCTAGGAAAAGGGACATAAGACACTTAGATTGTTTGCATCGCCAACACGAAAGATTCAAATTGTCTAAATCTTCTTCGCTAGTTGATTTCAATTAAATTGTATTGGTTGTGTACTTTTTTCCCAACATTAGAAGTTGGATCTAACTATTCACACTTAAATATCACACTCTATTTTATTGGAAATGCAAAGTATGCAATTTCAAATATTTCAATAATTTTACCATAGTAATCCATCAATTCTCCCTGTATGCAAACTCCACTATTTAATATTACCATGATATGACCATGATATTATGTATGAAATTTGTATTCATTAACAAAATATGTCAGATACAATTTAACAATCGCAAAGGTCCTTCATAAGATCACATTTGAACTTGTTCTTTATTGCATTTTCTGAGGCCTACACAAAGAAAAATGTATCATATGATATAGTATAATATCATTTAAACACTTTGATATGATAATTCAACCATTTTAATTATAGAATGTGAAAACTTACATATTTTTCGAACTATCGAGGAAGTATCTTTTAACTTCTTTATTGATATCATTCTATATTATTTCGGGCATTAGCTCTTGTAACTATTCCTTCTATAATCTAAAAGTATTATTACGTATTTTAGTTGTGAACAAGACAAACTTCAAAAACTTAAATAATCAATTTCAAAATCAACTTAAACTTACTACACAAAAGGTTGAACCTCTTGACAATTCAATAAAATATAACCATAGGCAACCTCTATTTTTTCTTTGTAACATTCTTCTTGTTGAACATCCACAGGTTCGTCTTAGATATGTAAAAATGGACAAGTTACAATCAACATCAACTGTTACTCCCCCATTGTCATTACAAGGAAGTTTTCTTTCCCTTATATGCAAATGTTGTTCCAAATGAAGTGAACAAAATGTACTTGCTTTCTCCACTAAATACACATCGAACCTTTGACTAGAGCCTTGTTTTTGACATGTTTCTTCGAGTAATGCAAAAAACCTACATTACAAATAAGGTTATTACAGTTATGTGATTTAAACATCCTATAAATTTTATTTAAATATTAACTATAATTATCTCTCAAATGGATACATCCATCAATATTGAATTAGACCAGCAACTTTATCCTCATATGTTAAATGTACAGATAGATGATCCATACAGTCAAAGAAACATGGAGGGAAAATACCTTCCAATTTGGACAAGATAACTAGAATTTCCCTTTATAGTTTTTTCATTTCAGTCAAGTTTATTTCAGATGATGTTAAGCTTTTGAAAAATAAAATTAATTATGTTATTTTTTCCTAAACCTTATGTGGTAGCAACTCCCGAAATGTAATTGGAATTAGCTTTTACATAAATACATAACAATCATGACTTTTTATCCAAATAATTTGTACTTCCTCGTCCTTCAAATTTTCAAACATTTACACAAATTTTCCTTTTATTTTTTGTCCAAAATGTAACCTGTTTTTAGATATTTACCAGTGCAAAAACCTTTATCTAACTCATTCCTTATACAAAAAAGTCTCTAATCAGCTGATAATTTTGCATTGTCCTTTGTCTACCCTTCAATGTTCATTATGGTATTGAACAAATTGTCAAAAATAATTTTTTCAATATGCATCACTTAGATTATGACGTATCAAATTAGCTTTCCATTATGGCAAATCCTAGAAGAAACTTCGTTTTCTCCATCCAAAATTTTTATTAATGCTTTTATTAACTTCTTCAGCTTTAAGTTCTATAATTTTCAGTAACTAATTTATCAATCTCCTGTAATATCTCCTCACCAGCTTTGTAAGGGGGGAAGTGTTTATACCTTCTTATTCTTAATGATTTTTTTTTGCATCTAAATGGATGATTTAGAGGAAGAAATTTCTTGTAGTTAACAAACCAAGATGTTTTGGCCCCGTCAGGAAGATAAAATGCATCAAAATCATTTCCATAGTAAGGACAAGCCAATTTCCCTATCGTGCATCCAAAAAACATAACATGTGTAGGGAAATCACTAATAGTTCACATCAAAGTTACTCTCAACAAAAAAAAATTTAAGAGACATTTCATATTTTTCCACACCAAATTCCCAAAGATGTTGTAATTTAGATACCAATGGTTGTAAGAATACATCAATTTTATGTTTTGAATTTGTAGGCCATGACATAATCACTGCACATATATACCTTATTCATATACTTCCATGGAGGCAAATTACAAAGATTAATTATGATTGGCCATGATGAATATTGTTAGTTGGATTGAACAAAATGTTGGAATCCATCTGTTGACAATCCTAACCTAACATTTTGACTTTCAGCTGCAAACTCAGAATGGGTGTTATTGAAATGTTTCCATGCGAGTGTATCCAATGGATTACTCATTATTCTATCTTCCTATTTATGTTCATTATGCTATCTCGTGTGAGAAGCAATAACATCAAAGGAATAGAGTCTTTGAAGTCCCAGAGTTAGCGGAAAATAATGCATTCACTTCGAGGGTACTAATTTCTGTTTCATAGAACATTTTCTAGGTTTAAACCTAGATTGACTACAAAATTTACACTCTTGTAATTCCATATTATCTCCCCAAAATAACATACAATCAATTTTTTCAATTGGCAAACCAAGACCCTTAATAAGTTTGTTCATATTGTAGAAATTATCAACTATTGTGTAATCAGGAGGCAATGATTCATTATACCAAGCAAGAATTTTATCCAAACTTCGATCATAAATATGCCCTTCAGACCTTGTGTTCAATATTCGAGCAATTGAAGATAATTAAGTCATGGTCTGGCAATTTGGTCATAATTCTTAGTCAACTAATTTAGTAAGTCAAAAAAATTATTTTATGTGGGTTTGGTTATTCTTCAACATTCTATATATTTGCCTAAAAGGTATAATTGATTGCATCATAAACCATTTAAGCGTAAGGATTTTTCGTTGCACCCACATTATTTGTTATAAATCCAGTTTTTCCTTTAAACTCATCGACATTTATTGACAAGTTTACTTCATTACCACTTGAGATGCTACAAATTAATGGCTCCCCATGTCGTGTCCACTTAAAATAATTTGAAACAAACCCTTTTCTTAATAAATAGAGCTTCACTTCATCAATAGGAAGAAAAAGAATATGTTTGCACTTTTTACATGGACATCTGATTTTTGAACCATCCATATATGTAGAGAACATGCATAGTGAGTAAAAGCTTTAACTCCCTCATCAAACTCATTATTAATGAAACCATCGTGTGTTAATTGTCTACATATCTAAGATCTATCGACATGATTCATTTTGGCAAAACTATTTTTAAAAAATGTGACTATTGTAAAATATAATAATCATTACGACAGTGTTTTACATTACAAATCATTAGATCCTTCATTTCTCCTAAGTTTTTACAGGTCTTTGACCATTTCCCCTTTAAATTGAAACCAACCTATCCTACCATATTATTTCACAATTAGATAACTCAATCACAACCATTTCCACCTTAGTGATTAGACAATCACCATATTATAAGTCATAAGAACCTTACAACTTCATAGAAGAAATTTTTTAAGGAAAGATAAGACTTTGATCTTTATTATCCTTAATATATCTTAATACCGTATACACAACCTACAAATGAACTATACTTGACTTATCGATATATTAACTTAATTGATGGATAACATATGTGAGTATCAGTCAAATA
Source organism: Erythroxylum rotundifolium (assembly GCA_027563915.1). Lineage (NCBI taxonomy): Eukaryota > Viridiplantae > Streptophyta > Magnoliopsida > Malpighiales > Erythroxylaceae > Erythroxylum > Erythroxylum rotundifolium. The sequence continues at coordinate 32,428,011 of JAOSBO010000004.1, forward strand.
AATCAATTCGCCAACCAATATCTTGTAAGAAGTGACATAAAGAAGTAAAAAAAAAGGCACCTACATATTATTTCTAACTTTATATTAAAATAAAAATAGTGGAAATTAGTTTACAATAAATAAAATCAGTTTCCTCAAAAAGATCAAAAGCACATTTTTTGCTGGTATATATTAATTCTAGCAATACATCAAGCAATCACATTGAAGTTTAAGTCTTTATGTTTGAATTAATGTCCTACAAGTTCATTGTCAAAGTTTGAATTTAAATAAGCACCATGGTATGTGGCATTGTCAGACCAGATGAATTGAGAAAGCAAGTTCTCGCTATGATTCTTAGGCTCGTGTAATTTTTCACCGATAAGCCTCATAGGAGTTGCATCACGAGTTTCTGGCCTATATACCATTTTAAGGTTTATCATACAAATAATTGTCATGTCAATTACGTGAATTTCTTATGTAATACTAAGTTTGAATTAATCAGATTGAAGTTCATTTCCAAAGTTTAAATTTAAAAAAGCACTATGGTATGTGGCATTATTAAACCAGATGAATCAAGAAAGCAAGTTCTCACTGTGACTCCTATGCTCACGAAAAATTTCACCAATAAGCTCATAGGAGTTGCATCACAAATCATATATACCATCTTAGGGGTTTATTATGCAAAGAATTGTCATGTCAATTACATGAATTTCTTATGTTAATACTAAGTTTGAATTAATCACATTGAAGTTCAAGTCTTTATGTTTCAATTTAAACAATTCCCAAACATAAATATTTACACTATTAAACCCAAGCCTAAAATATCATCAATCATTGTTGGAGATAAAATTACAAAGAACAATATAAAATCATTCACATTATAGACATCAATTAGACGAACAATCGCAAACTACAAAGAAGATGGATCAGGTTGGACAATTATCGATGCTCTTCAACACAATACACAACCTATAAGAAAGACGATAAACAATTAACTCATTTTCCAGAAGCTTTGAATTAAGCATATGTGTAGGCATGCATGAGCTTTAATTTGTGTATTACATACTTTATTTTCCTTCTATTAGTGTTTTCATATCTACATCTTATGTAACATCCCATCCCTATTAAGGGTTAGAATCTAGATTTTAATAATGGAGAGAATAACAATGAGAGAGTTAGAAAAGTTTGCATTTCATGCCCAACAGCATGTCAGCATACATGTGAATTTGAATCTTCGCACATACAAAAATAAGTGTACATGCATTCATTGACAACTTTCGGATATGATTGTTTTAAATGTGATTTTTGTTATTGGAAATGAGAATTAGAGGGAGTAGAAAGAGTGATCTTGGTATGAGTTGTGATATGAAAAGTTTTGGAAACAAAAGTGGTGGTTGATCTGGAAAAATGTGCACTGAGTGTGCTTCGGTTTGTTAGCCATAACTTTTTCTCTAGATATCCAAATGAGATGATTCTATGTTTGGATTAAACTAGAAACATATGGATAAATTTCTTATGAAGACATAGAATTTAAATTCTATCTGTAAGAATCTCAAAATTTGTCATGAATTTGAGAACTGAGTGTAGTACATTGGATGAATGTAAAAATTCATATTCTGTATTCAAGGGAAAACATGAATTTAATCTATGCTGATTTAGGAAAATTTTCCTTCTAGAAATTTTTAGATCTTTCTTTTAGCTTTTCAACGATATATAGCATGAAATGTTTGGACATCTGAGCTAAAAGTTATAGTCCTTATAACGAAAGATGTTTCTTTTGTCTTTTCACTTCGTCTATACTTCTTCTGTGATGACGTCATCTTCATCTATGCTTCTTCTGTGATGACGTCATCTTCATCTTTGATTGACTTTTATCGTCTATGTCTGACTTCTATCGTCTATGTCTGACTTTTATCGTCTATGTTTGACTTCTATCGTCTATGTTTGACTTCTATCGTCAGTCCCATTTTGGCCCTTAAGACAATAAAATTTATCTTTGAAGTCTTCATCAAAGTTTTAGATCTTGAAGTCTTATTTCTAACCATATAAATAACACCTCAATTGGAAATCTGCGGGGAAAGTTATAGTAATTTTTCCCAATGCGTCTGTCTTTTTCCATTCTGCGTCTGCTTTTCATTTGGCTTCGTCTATACCTATCGTCTGTCCCATTTTTTACCCTTAAGATGATAAATATGTCTTTGAGATCTTCATCAAAGATTTAGATCTTGAAGTCCTCTTTCGAACCATATAAAGAACACCTTAATCAAATATTCCTAGAGAAAGTTATGGCTGTTTCCCTGAAACAGGTTCAGTATGATTAAGGACAAAAACATGTTTGATTCTTTTGGCCATAACTTCTTCTCTAGACACTCAAATGACTTGA
>JAOSBO010000004.1:32493259-32504439 GCA_027563915.1 Erythroxylum rotundifolium
ACAAACAATTCCATCAATATTTGAGTACCAATTCCACAATCAATCAAAATTAAGTCCAAAACATATGCATTTAAAATTACTTATCAAGTTGAGATGGATCAATTTCGTAAACGATTTATAGGATACTATAAGAATATGATCAAGCTTTCGAATAAGGTAAGAATTAAGATTTATGTTTTATTATGATTTAATTATTAATTCTTTTATATAATTAAGTGATCTTGATTTTTGAGAAATCAAAATACGAAAAAGTTTCATGATTATGTCACTATAGTTGGGATCAAATTTTATCCCGATTTCTCAACAAATATAAGCACACTTACACTTTGCAAGTTTACAATCATTACAATAAAAAGATGAGTTACCTATAGGAATGTCAATTTTAACTCGGCCCGATCTGATTTTGGTTAGGGTTGACTAGGCCATAAGTTGAGGTCAGCCCTAGCAGGTTGGGGCTAGCCTGGCTCGGCCCGTGACTAGACTGTAATATCAAAAATGTTGTTTTTAAATTTTTTAAAATATATATAAGGTGGGCTGGGTTAGCCGCGGGCCGGGCTCGGATCACTCTCGTTGACATTTGTAGTGACCTAAAAGACATTGATAAAACCTTTTTTTTCTTTATTAGATATAATAACAACATAAAGGAATGATCCAGGTATGGAATTCTTAATTGTTCTTCCACGTTGATCTTCCAAAATGTAAAGCATATCCGTCTCACTAGAACGTCTCATCTTCCTTTTTATGCCATGTTCCTGAAAAACAGAGTGTAAAGGAAAGGATATTACTTGACAACTGAAATCTGTATTGAATTTTTTGACATAAATAAGGTTTACAAATAATTTAAGAGCATTAAGAACCTCTTTAATGTAAGGGAATTGTTTATATAAATGTACCCGTAGCCTTCCACTATGATAATGGACACACTAGTTGCAGTTATCTTCTTGTAACTAAAGCAAAGATTATAGAAAGTGAAATAATTAAAAGAATAGGTCATGTGATCTGTGGCTCTAAAATCAATAATATGCATATTATTGAGGGCTTGCTATTGAGTTTTCAGCATTGTTCCCTTGTGTGCCAATGCCTCTTACTGTACGTGTAGAAGTGTCTTTGTTAGACTTTCGTATAGCTCAATGTCTGATAAATAGCCCAATTTTCATCTACCATTCATGGCACTACAAACTAATTATGAAAACTTATAATTCCTTTCATTCAATAGATACGTTGGTTAAATGTTTTGCAAAACCAATATTATAACAAAAGTAGTATTCTTAAATGTCCAAGCATCAAAGATATGGCTGGTTTTAGTGAATTCTAACATGATCAATTGAAGAGATTGAGAAGAAAGAAAGTGTATAATGATTAAGAGGAATCTGATGAACATAACATAATATAATGAAGAGAATTAGCATTTCAAAAATAACAATAACCCTAATATCATGTAACAATTTGTGATTCTCTTAAAATTATTCACATTCATTTAAATAGTTTACATACATGGAAATATGTGCATACGCAAACTTGAGATACTAAACTCTACCAAATAAGTGACTTTTTAACTTGTATATATAACTCACCGAAGAACTTAAATATCATGAATCAAGTACACATTATTCAATAAGAAGAATACTTTTTATACAATGATTGAAAAACTCAACCGATTCGGTCGGTTCAATCATAAAAATTTCGACCGTTTAACTTTTTGATTTAGATTTTAACTTTCCGGTTTAATTTATTTTAATAACTCTTATTGTTAAAAATTGATCAATTTATTAATTAATAGGTCAATTTTCATAAATTAATTTTCAATAATATTAACCACTGTGACCATATAAATCATCAAAATAATGGTTAAATTCATAAATAACTATAAAGTGGTTGTAATAGAAAATTTATGTTAGACTTTACTTACTCCAAAAACCTCAATTTCATCTATTTTATCAGCAAATGTCGTTGGATCTCAGATTTGCTAAATTTCTATGAACTTCCCTCTGACCTTTTTTCTTCACTTTATGTGAAGTGAGTTGTCATAATATTCCTCTGACTAGCTGTAGTTGCCTCTTGTGCACTTGTACACAACCCAGTCATTCCGTTTCCTCTCTTTAGAAGGTTCCCCACACATTGCTTCTTTATTCCGGGCTCTCTTTCACTTGTTCTTCTGAGTCATACGGTCCCTTCACCGAGTAATGCTCAGTGGCCTACATCACCTCGCTATTGACCAAGTTCTAAGTTGAGGTCACCGAGCTTTCATCAAAGTTATAGAAACCTCTGGGGTTATTCACATGAAGCAGACCAAAATCCAATAAACATTTGGCTAGATTACTTCTCATGTCAAATTTATTATTCATCAAATTGATGATACTCAATTATGTCTAGCTATTACTTCATGCATTGGTATCTTTGATTTACTTTTGATGCATTATGCTGATTGCATAGTTTCACACTTGGCCAAAATTATATCCATACAGCGGGTTCATATCACTTAAACCATTTTGGTTAGGATAATTTGTTGCATCAATTGAGCTCTAATCTGCTTGCGTTGTAGGAGTGATAGACAACTATTTGTCTTTATTTATATACTCATATCTAATGGGTTCTGCATGTTATTTAAGAGTTTGATAGTATTTTTGATACTTATTTTACTTCAAATGTGTTATAGGTGATAATTGCATTCATAAACTAAAAGGATAAGAATTCGAATAAAATCATAGCAGATAACGAAAATTTAAAGCGATTATGGACTTAACCGACCATATACATTGACTATATAAGTCTCTGTAAATGTGTAGAGCTTTAACAAAATAATTCCTACTTATATGGAGTTACGTAGTCGTGTATGTGCCCGTATAAGTCTCTATGATCGTGTAAAGTCATGATTTTAGATATTTTTGGATTTACATGGTCACCTAGACAATCATATAAGTGCTCGTATATATCTCAAAAATCCTAGTTTGTACGATAAAAGGATACTATCAGAGGTAGATTAAAAGAGACAAGTTTAGAAGTATGTTTTAGTCGTAAGAATCACAAAGAAGAGGCAGTTTTGAACAGGGGATGAGGAAAGCATAAAGATAAGATCCAATAGAGAGCATCATTCAATCTAAGTTGTAAGAAGATTCATTAGAGGTAAAAGGATGATTCATAATATGATTTCTTTGTTTTCTATTTGTTTTTCTGAATATTTGTTATTGGAATTGTTTTTTATATGTAGGGACTAAATTGTTTAATGCCTAGGTAGGATGAATCCAAAGTTGTGATGATACAATGATTTAATCTTTTATTCAATGTAGTTTAATTGATTGATTTATTGTGATTCAATTATGTGATATATTTTTGAACTAATATATTTAAAATATTAGTACTTGATTTGATTTCATATAATTGAGATTGAGAAATCCTTTTGTATGAATAGATCTACCATAATTGTAAGAATTTACTTGCAAACTTAAAGATAAATTGACATAAATCTTCCAGATTATGGTCAAACCTAATAGTAAAATTTATGAACTAATAATGCAATTTTAGAGGTTTAACTAGAAAGAGATTTCAGTTAATCAACTGAGAGTTAGTTGTTAGTAGTCTTAAGAAAAATATTAACATAAGATGGGAATTTTTACGATCTAATTATCAATAGTTTAGTTGGACTATAAAGGGTTAATACTAGTACTTAAATTCCTCGTAAGACCCACTTATATTTGTTAGTACTAGCTATAGTTACAACGTGCGCCTACGGTTAAAAATTATAAATCTTTATAGGTATAAAAACTCTCAATCAAGTTTTTTGGTACCATTGCTGAGAATAATAATATTAGGAAAGCCTAGCTTTTATTAATCTAACCACACTATTTCATTTTTTATTTTATTTGTATTTCGATTTTGATTTTTGTTTATTTAGTCATTTATTTATCTTTTTAATTTCTCTATTATTACTTGTGTTTGTGGCTTATTGTTAGATTTAAGTTTCATCGCTAAAGCTACAAACCATAATGGACGGATGAAGAGGACGGTATTCTCGTGGGAGCTCTAATATGTTATCGCATATGGAAACATCACAAACTTGGAATGAAAAGTATAGTAGCACGTATTTGGAATCTCAACAGATATCTATGTCATGTTATGATATTTGTGGGGTAACCATTACAATTGTAAATGTCGAGCACCAAACTGTATGTGGGAGCAACCATATTGCATGCAAAACTAGCCTTAGAGTTCACCATATGAGAATACTTATAATTCAGAGTGGAGCAACCCTTACATTAATGGATGGAATGAATATGCTTCAACTAAATCTTTACAACATCAGTAGCAAAAAAAAATGACTTACAGATATAATAATAGAATGCCTTACCAAAAGTGAAGCTAGCCAATGTAAATTTGAAGAGAGATTTTCTTCACCTAAATACGTTGAGCTGAATACAACATATTATTTTAGCTTATTAACACCTCATAGTAAATAAGAGACAAAGGTTGACTTTATGAATGAAGTTGCATTTTAAGAAGATGAGGAGGTAACTGCTACTTTAGAAGAGAAACAAAAACATATGACAGAGGAAGTAGAGGAAGCCTATATCTAAGAAGAGGAAGTAAATGAGTGGCAAAAGCTGACTAAAGAAGAAAAAGAGAAGGAAGTCTTAATCTAAGAAGAGAAAGTAGAAGAATGAATAAAGGTGATTGAGAAAGAACAACAAGAGGAGCCAAATAAGGAAACTATTGATGAATTATTGGTAATCACTTTAAATATGAATGGTTCCCGCTTCCTACTAGGCAAAATGTTTTGATTCAACTAAAGATTATGGGAGTTTTATTGGTCTTTATTTTATTAACAATTTGTTATCAAAAAAAAAGGCATTAATGGAAGCAATTGGAGTTACTAATTTAATACATTCAACATGTGGCTTATTCATAAGCTACTAAACCACTATATGAAGAAATAAGTAGAAGCAATCCACTAATTATAGACCCAGGTTGATGGTAAATATGAACGGTACGTTGAGCTAACGACGTTAAACAAATACTACTTAGAAGGCAACCCAAGAATTATGATAGTTTTCATTTTTATTTCATTTTTTTTCCATTTTTGTGTTAGCATAAGGCTTTCTTTCATATTACTTTATTATATGTTATTGTATTATCATGTTCTTTATTATTTTTTATTTTTTAACTTGTATCCCTTATTGTTTAAATTTTTGCAAGGATGGATGTATCTAACATCGAACGAACCCTTCGTCAAATTCAGAACTCTATATTTCTTATTATTTAGGGTAGTACCAATTTCGAACCTTTCTCATTTCTTTTTATGTTTTATTATTATTTTATTTTTATGTGCTTTAATCGTAAACATTGAGGACAATATATAATTTTAAGTGTGGGGAATGAATTTCTTAAGTTTACTATGTTCTTTTTTATTAAATCTTCCGAACTGATGTCTTAAGTTAGGTAAAATATGTCCAAAATACTGTAGATCATATTGATTATTGAATTGAATTAGTATGTAAAAGGATGAAAGTTAAAATAAACTTCCTTTTATAAGTTATATTTTTGGGCATCATTGAGATAATTAATTTGAATGAAATTTGCATATTATTTACACATAAGATCCTTTTTGTCAACTGTTGTGTCGAAGAGCAAAAACATCATTATTTAAGCTCTTTTATTATTTCATGTGTGTTGTCAAACATAGCTGGATAATTTTATAACTTGATTTTATTATTCATATTGAGACCACATTTGTTAAATTAGAAGTATTAAAATGAAAAAGACATTTATATTGAATTAGAGCATATTTTCATTATTATTATCTTATCATATTTTATCCCTTAGAAGTAACCACTTCTGAGACTCAACCTTTTCATTGGTTATAACCACAATGATAGCCTTTACCTTAGCCTTTTCATTATTTTTGAACCTTGAAGGATTTACAATCACTTGATTGCTTGAAACTTAGATCAAATTAAAAAAATTTAAAGAGATCAAATATTTCTTTGATGATAGGTGCATAGTTGAATGCTCAAAAAGAAAAAGAAAATACAATAATATATGTTGCGAGCATAGTAAAAAATTAATAAAATAAAATAAATAGTGTTGAATTTATTGTACCAATGGAATTATGGTACAAGGGACCTATATTTTGAAGAACTAGGTTGTATGTAATTTTGTTTATGTAAATTCCATTCAATTTTATCACCCTTTTTATTATCCCTATCATACAGTAACCTAAGCCTTATTAAACCTTATATTAAGAACTGTTGATTTTTGTTTCTTGTTTAATTATAAGTAGTGGAGGTATGATTTTATTGCAAGCTTATGGTTAAGAGTGTTTCTATGCATTGATTTGAGAGTTCTTACAATTTTCACCATAAACACTTTGAGTGCATTGAGTGAATCTTTGGTAAGGGTGTAAAATTTTTTGTGCTTTTGATTTTAAAAGATCGTCTATGTTATTGGCCTTAATATTGACTTAGAAAGGTTGGATCTATAATGACTTCAATCTAATTGTATGTTAATTTGATTGATATGATTTGATGATTTAGAATGTGGATAGATATGTTTAGGTTAATATGCGATGAATGTTTGTAAGATTGATGATTGAGATTATGATTTGCTTGAAGAAAAACGAAAGCTTAATTATGGAGATGTTTGACAGACAATTATTTGTCTATATATATACTCATTTCTAATGTGTTTTGCTTGTTATTTAAGAGTTTGATAGTATTTTTTATACTTATTTAGCCTCAAATGTGTGTAGGTAATAATTGTCTTCATGAACTAAAAGGAGAAGAATTAAGATGAAATTGTAGCATAGAGCAAAGATTTGAAGCAATTATGGACTTACACGATCATTTATGGTGACTTTGTAAGTCTTTGTAAATGTGTGGAAGTTTAACCACATAATTCCTGCGTGTGTAGAGTTACACGGTAGTGTATGTACCTTTATAGTCTCTGTGATTGTATAAAGTCACGATTTTAGGTATTTCTACAGTTGCATGATCACCTACACGGTCATTTAAGTGACCGTGTGTATCCCAAAAATCTTAGTTTTTACTATAAAAGGATATTATCGAAGACATATTAGAAGAGGCAAGTTTAGAAGCGTTTTTTGGTCATAACAAATATAGAGAAAAGGTAATTCTGAACAGAGAATGAGAAAACACGAAAAATACATCACAAGATCTTATAAAGAGCATCGTTCAATCTAAATTGTAAGAAGATTTATTACAAAAGGGAGATTTATAATATGATTTATTTGTTTTCTATTTGTTCTTTTGAATATTTGTTATTGGTTCTATTTTCTACACATAGGAACTAAATTGTTTATTGTATCATGAACCCTAAGTTATGATGACAATACGATTTAATCTTTTATTTAATGTAGTTTTATTGATTGATTTATTGTTATTCAATTATGCGTTATATTCTTAAACAAATATATTTGGAATATTAATTCATGATTTGATTTCATATGATTGAGATTGGAAAATCTTTTTTGTGAGAATAGATATATCATAATTAGAATGAGTTATATACAAACTCAAAGAAATGTCGACATAAATCTTCTAGATTAATGGCAAACCTAATAATAAAATTAACGAATCAATAATGCAATCTTAGGAATTTTAACTATAGAGAGATTTTAATTAATCAACTAAGAGTTAATTGTTAATAGTCTTAAGAAAGATATTAATATAAGATAGGAATTTCTATGGTCCAATAATCAATAATCTAATTGCATGATAAAATGTTACTATTTAACAATTCTTAAAGGAATTCATCACCTAAATACTGCTCATTTGATATTAACTTCTCGTAATATTTTCAAGGATAAAAATGGGTCGGTCCATTCGTTAGTTCTGTCAATTTTTAAAATAATTTTCTTAAAATTAAGAGTGTAAGATGTCTTTTTTTAATAGGTTGACTCATTAAAATCACCTAAAATAAGGCTTATATGGGCCAACTTATTGTCATCCCTAAATATTTTCCTTATCCAAGTTCATTATTGTGTCAATATTAGTTTAATTTTTATTTAAATCCACAATCTGATTTGATGGTTAAATAATAGAAAAGAGTCGATACTTTCAACTCCCCAAAACACATATAATTGAGAAACTCAAAATATAAATGCTTAGGGTAAATGCCCACCTTCAAGAGAAGATTACTAAACGAGTTTTAAGCATGTCCTCTTCGCTTCCCAAGATAACATTATTTGAAAGGATCTTATCGGTCATCACTTGCTAACAACATAACACATCGTTAATTAAAAGTTTATTATTTACAATCTTTGTGACATCGACTCATTCTTACTAGTGCTAGCTACAGCTACACCATACATTTGCGATTAAAACTTATAAATCTTTTAAAACATAGTTCACCGAGTGTCTCACTAAAAATGACTGCTTTTATACTTCCATTCACAACTAATCACAAACTTGAATCTGAGACCCTTCCTGTTCTTTCTCACAACCTAGTTACTATGTATAAGCAAACACGTATTTGATTACCTGAATTTCAAACCAATGAACTGTAGAACTAAGAATCCAGCAACCTGTTACAAGTCTCCGTAAAAGTAATGCGGAACGTCTTACACATTTTTTATCTCTGGCATCATTCGGTAGTACTGCCATTACTTTTCTTTGGAGGTTTACAGGTTTATGTTGTAAAAATAGAGGGTGTTGGTCACTTGTTCTTTCGTTAAAGGAAGGTTTGTCTTGCGATGGTGCAACGTGCAAATTATACTATCACGCAAAAACAGAAGATAGTGACTATATGTCGCCTTTGCATTCGTTTTTATGAAGATATTAACGATGATTTTCACCAAAAAGGTGAACTGATGCAGCCTAATTACTCGTGTTTTGCTCATAAGAAAACCATGAAATTATTGGCAACACTGACTGATGCTAAACTCTAAGACTAAAGAACCTGAAACTCTTTTAAAACACACATTTTAGATAGAACATGAACAAGATAAAATCTCCAATTCTAATAAACTTCCAATCAGTTATATGAAAGAAAATGCAGATAATAAGTTTGATTTGAAAACAAGAATAAAAATTGACTACAAGTATTTACCTTACTAAAAATTATATTCTTGATGTAACAGAAGAAAACAAAAAATCCTCGCTTATAGAATTCGTCATCTAATCTTAAACAATGTTTATTGCGATGTATGCACACCCTTGGAAAGAAAAACCTAACTACGTAAAAGCCCTTTCAACATAGATCTTTCACCAAAATAATTAAAACTCAAAATAATATTTCTAAAATACTACTCATTAAAACTAAGAGATTTAATTACTAAAAAAAGTCTAATTTTTTTTCAATTTTTCAATTATAGTCTGAACTTTAAAAAGTAACAATAAAATGCTTAAATTTTCAATTTTTTTAATTCTAGCCTGAACTTTAAAAAGTGACAATAAAATACTCAAGCTTTCAATTTTTTTCAATTCTAGCTCAACGTTAGTATTTCCGTTAAATTTCATAACATGACTTGCTACATGTGTCAGAAACTTTAACTATTAATACACCTCAACTTTTAACACAAGTAAAGATTAATGAAACAATATCATTTCATCACGTAATTAAAACGTTTTTAAAAAATAACCTAAATCGAATTATGCAACCTCGACGACCTTATATTTTGATTTTAATTTTTTCTTTCGTTTTCAGTTTGTTCTCTCGACACCTTCATCCTTCAATTTTCAGATTACATTGCCCTACGTTCTCACACTAAGAACATCAAGAAAATGAACTAAAAATGAAAAATTTACTGATAATGCGCAAGTAATTTAAGACATCAAAAGAATAAACAGAAAGTAAAAGACTAAAGACATCGAAAAAACAACTATTAATGTCAAGCTAGAATTGAAAATTTTTGAAAATTTAAAATTTATTATCTATTTTAAAAAAAAATTAAAAGTTTTATTACTACTTTTTTAATCCAAGACACAATTAGTGGGTTGTCCAAAATTATGCTTTTAACATAAAATAATTAATTAAATAAAATAATTAATTAAACAAGAACAAAAGTTTTATTACACATTCAGTCCAACTTCATTAGTTATGATATCATTGGCCCTCATTATCTCCTAAAATTTCATACTATCTACAATTCAGCCCATGTAAGATTGAAGCGTTTCTTTAAACTTGTTAACTCTTGATTTATTAATCCTCCGACGATACTAATTTATCTTTATTTCCACATCTCTTATAAAGAATTATGGTCGTGCTCGTATTACCGCATTGTAAACTCGCAGGCAGTGAAGTATCCAGGAGCCCAAATAAGAAACGACGAAAGATGCAGAACAACCATGACAACGCCTGGAAAGTAAAAAAGATACATATCACGGCATCACAACTCATACCAATTCCATACAATATTAACCACCCCTCTTTTAATTCAACTTCTAAGGCCTTATTCGCAATTAACTTTAAAGGTAGCTCCAAGACCTAATTGGCCGAAATGCAGGCTTGCACTATTGTATTGCCTCTTTTATCTTCTTAATCAAAAGCATCTCCCAGTACTAATTATCCTCTGCCATTCAATCCAGAACCAGTTCCTAACAATGCACCCTACCGAAACACAATCCATGAAGTAGGCCTAGCAACATACCTTAGTTGGATGACATTATGGCATTCAATCTGCATGTTGATCCAACTTAGGTTTTTTTTCTCAAGAGAGAAACCGAAACACCAGTTACTAAACGTCCTGCTTGTGCCCCCTGAAAATTATAGGCGAGAGCATTCACGCCCGTTGCGCTTCCAGTTTCCCAAGTCGGGCATAACCAATTCCTGCCATTAATACATGGACCTGATAAGGAAGATTCATTGATAGGATTCCAGTTATCCAATAGAGGGGCTCGAGTAGAAAAGTGTATATAGCATAAGACCAAACAATGAGTACAAAGTTTCCGAATAGTTCAAGATAACCACCATGTGTATTAACTTGGATAAGCGAGAGGTAAGTACCTCCAAAAGCTTTCCACAATCCTTCCTAATGATACGATGGTCAAGAGCTTCGGCATGTCCCTTCTCACAAAGTTTACATTTTGTGTTGTTCAATCAAGCCAATCCTCAACCAGTATCAGTATATCATATGCCCATGCTTTCCTCGTTACATTATATATATTATATATACACACACACCAAATATGTACACACATACCAAGAGACGCTGCAACCCAAGAAGCACG
>JAOSBO010000004.1:32608834-32625309 GCA_027563915.1 Erythroxylum rotundifolium
GCGAAATAGAAATATTAATCTACCTCTACATTATTACCTAAGTAACTCTGAGAACAACTTTTAAAAGCCCTAGTTTGTGTGATTTAGAGCACATAAACCCATGAAGTTGGGCTCTAAGATAGCGGAGAAGTTGCCAACAAAATAGTGTAAATATATTATCGAGCATTAAAATAGTAAACATCAAGTAACCCATCAGTACAGCGATTGCGTTAGACATTAATGGCAGGACTACCACTACCACCTACACCACACTGTCCCCAAAAACAGCAGTCGGTTGATAACAAGACCCTCTTTAACAAGAAAAATTGAGAAACATGTAAACATTATTCCACTCGACTGAGCAAGACTCTTGCTAGGGTAGGGCATCTCAAGAAACATTTGTGGATGAATCCATTGTCTTACAACACTAGCCAATGCCCCAGATCCAAGCCACTACTGCAAATTGCCTCTCAAGTTGAAAAATCCAGGTACCTCAAATTGAGATGCACAGATAGACATGAAGATCAAGGCCAGTCTTCCCAATTGTCTGTCTCAGTTACCTTCTCTTTTCCTAACAACTAACTAAATGGTAATTGTACGTATTGACAGGAAAGGAATAGGAAGTTAGGATAGAGGAAACATTGAATTGTGTACAATGGTCATTCATCCTCGTGAATACGATACTTCTAACCATTAAATAGTACAAGAATGGCTATGGATTCACAAGAAGCACAACACCAAGAAACATCGAAGTGCTCCATCGTGATCATAGGTTATAAATCATACTTAGTTAAAAGAACCAATTTTTGAAGGCAACTCCAAGTAGTAAGTGTTAACCAGAAGCTACTCAGCTCATAATCTCTTCAATCCTTGATGAGCATGATGTTGGCCCTCCCCTTGTCTGCTTTGTATTGTAAGATTTGCATTTCAAACACTTGAGCGCTAAAATATGGAAGTTCACTTCAGAAGTTTCCCCACAGTCATTACAAAGGATCCAAACCTACACAATAAACCAAATTATTGGTCGGTTACCATCTTATTTTGACCCATAGGAGAGAACTGACATTTGAAAATCTCAATTATCTATTACTTACCATCTTATTCTGATAAATATCAGGCATGGGAGTTGAAGCAACCTGTTAATCAAGCATAATCAATGAAGAAAGTCAGAATGAACATTAGATGGAAATATCCATCACACTACTATCTAAACTTACCTCCTGATCAAGTTTTTTCCACACACCAGACATATCACGATATGATTTTGAGCAAACAGGGCATGCATACCTGCAGGAGAATACTTGGGGTAAATAAAACGTGTCAAAGTTGATTATTGAGGTTTCAAAATGACAACCATTACTAGACTTACTGGGAGTGCTGCTCCATCTCTTTAAGACATTCCAAATGAATGGTATGTCCACACCGCAACACAGTAATATCTTTTGTTGTATCAAATAAAAACTGTACCAACGTGACAAGTTTAAGTCACTGACGCATTTCATAAAACAAAATCAACATTCATATTTGTTGTTTCAACCTGAAATTTACCTCAAAGCATACAGGGCAATTATGATGCATGGCTTTTTCAACACAATTGTGTGAATCCTTCATCACAGTTGAATAGCAGCATCCTACAATTAGAAATATTTATCTCAGCTAAATATGATTCAGTATCAAGCTAGAAGACAATATAACAAATTTATAAAAAAAACATTTCAACGATGTGAAAACCAAGAAAGAAATTTCTCAAGGATTGGATGTTCTAAGAATCTTACCACATCTATTACAGTGGAAGAAATTTTCGTCTCCTCCAGTTCTGCAATACCAAACATAAACATGAGTTACAGGGCCGTGTATAAAATGATACAAGTCGTAAGCAAAAATTGTCAAAGGAAAAAGGCTCGTTCAAATGCTGACCTGCAGATACCACATTCATTGCAATGATATTGCCGCTTTGAAACCTAGAGAACATTTTGACCCATTAATTAAGTTGAGAAAATAGCAGAATAAGCAATCGGAAAGATTTCAAGCAAAGGAGCTCACATCATCATCAAAAAACTTGCATTTGGAGCAAAAGTATTTCCCCATGCAAACCCCACACTGGACGCAGAACTGTTGAACCTGGTGAGACAACAAGCAGTCATTAAAACCATTCAAAAGACTTCCAAAGATTATTTTGCGCTTATGGAAACTTACATCTTGTTCTGTGTGACACAAGGAACAGATGACCTGCAAGACATTAGTAGCAAAAGCAACTGTATTAGTTTCCTTTTCATTTTCTGAATGTTATGCTAAACCAATTATGTAAGGAGGAAAACGATTTTAGGATAGACGAAGATAAGGAAAGACAGTGGGAAGTCAGGAAAAACTGATATTTTTTGGACTCCGAGAAAGTGAAAGAGATAAGATTGAGTCAGATGTCTGAATCATTCAGTCAACTTCAATTTATTTCTAACGCCAAATATCCAAACAAACAAGATCTTCCCAAAGCAAAAACAAACAATGAGATGACCCCCACGCAAAAACTGATAGGCCCCCGCCAGAAACACTAGTATACAGAGAATAATAGGAACGCAAAAGGCTAAAAATCTTTTGTGAACTAAGTAAAAGCTCAATTGGTTTATTTTTGACAAGTTATAAAATAGAACATAAGAGATATATTACTAGCAACTAACCCTTTTCAATTCCTGGCGAGGAATGTCATGACGATCAAGAGGATCAACTTCCATCCCATTCTGCAAAAGGGAAAAACAAATTCAAGTCAAATTTCATGTTAAGGCACTATTAGCCGAAGTTGGAGAAACTATGAAAAGCCATAAGCAAGAAATTAACAAAGATAGAACAAAAAGAGAACCTTGGATTCGTTATGACAATGCCTGCAATCGAATATCTCATCACAACAGGGCGCTCTGATCTTGCATCTCCTTCTGTAGTGTGAGCACCTTCACAAAAAAAAAAAAAAATCAAGAATCGAAGTAAAAAATTTTAACTCAATAATTGAAACATAGAGAAACGAGGCATCTTTAGAGAGAAACACGGATATACGAAGTATAAACACTTAGTCCAGAGCAAAATGAAAAATTTGAAGCATACCCGTAATGCCCAAATCCCAGATCCTTTGCTGAAATGCCCCCAATAGCCAAATATGCCATCCCAGGCTCCAACCCTCTCTCCATCTCTTCCTTTACCTGGAAAACAGGGGAAAGCCAAACTCACCTCAATATTTATTCGTATTCCTGGTACTCTAAGTACACAAATAAGCTGAAATAGATTGAAGAAACGAAAAAAGGAAAAAGAAAAAAATTGAATAACTGACCCCCAATTAACAGATAAAAGGGAGGAAAATTTCCCTTCTTTTCAAGGGAATTAAAGAGTGGTGATCAAGAGCCAGGACGCTTGAACCACTCAAGCAATCAAAGGAACCTTGCACATTGGGGAAAGAGGTAGGAGCATGAAAAAAAAAAAAAACCAAACACCCAAGAAGCCTTGAATTTATAAACAATTGCGCGTCAGCCCTCGTACACATTTGGGTTTGTCTCACAAGTCAGAATTAACTTCCCCATTTTCAAAGAATAGGGTGATGACGAGGAGACACGATACGGTTTGACAACCGACCATAATTATTACATGACAGAACTAAGAAGATATTTTTCCACTTGTCTTCCCAAAGAAGGTGTGTGGAAATTAAAACAAAAAGTAAACATTTTCTAGAAATATAACGTGCAAGAAACGACGCCGTATAACACATACCAGCATTTTCGAAGTTGCTTCTGCAGGCTGCGTTCCTCCCAGTCAATGATTTGATTGAACAGTGGATATGTGAACGGGTATTTATAGTAGTCCGATTTAAGGCCAGCAAAAGCCAAGCCAAGGTCTGCCAACAGCTTGGAATTACAAGTTAACCCTCGTTTCAGAGCTTGAGTCGACGGTCCATAAGATGGTATTATATGGGGACAGAGGAACTGCGAATCTTCCTGTCGAGGAGTAGATAGGCTTGTAGGATTCGATGACGAGGAGCTGGTCCCAAACTGAGTCAGTAGCGTGTAATCTGACCAGAAAGTTGACAACTAAGACATGGGACTTCTCTACATTTGTCACTTGTTGTATGCATACATGTCCTATTCCCGACCTTTTTCCTTAGCTGGTCTCTTTTTGGAAGTTGCAGCGCAAGCGTACATTATGTTCCTGGAAACTTCTCGATAAGGGTAACCTCCACTCTATCCACACCTTGTTCTCTGTTTTCAGGCATTGGATTGAACAATCAGATTAAAAGTGGCTCGAAAAAGATCAACAGGATTTGGTTTTGGATGACAGAAATAAAGTTCACTTTGGTAATAACGAATCTTGATGCAGAAAAGGAAAGAAAATTACATGTGCAGCTAGTGCCAGTAAGGAAAAGAATCACTTTCGACTGGTAAAGATAGCAAAAAAATGTTTACAGATTGACTTCGGAATCCTGATCGTTCTTTTCACAAGAGAACATGGGATTGTTGGGTAAAAGTAAAGCAAATGATAACTTGAAGAAGAGGTAACTGGAACTGCAAGGAAGCCATTGTCAGTGGCTGGATTGTTGCTAACAAACCCTTTTTCCATGTATCGCAAGGAATTTAGACAGTTGCAATTGGATATTCCTGGTTTCCATGAATGATGAATACACGGTCAGAATCTACTTTCATCCATAAGATCCCGGACTAATGTGACGCCTCCTGACAGCAACTGGAACGGTGAGTAACTTATTAAAAACCTGAAATTGTAAGATAACTCTCGTTATGGCCAATCTCATTTATCTTTTTTCATTGAGAAATCATATTCTTTCAAACAGCAGATTAAAGTCGATAGACTGGAAGATAACAAGTAACAGCCTTCTTAGATTGCAAGTCGTAATAGGTTTGGGCCTTTTATATGTAAAAGAGTTCAAATTTATTGAACTTGGTTCATCATTTTGGAAACTTATGATCTTTTAACTAATCTTTTTAATATTTAAATTTTGATTAGTGGTGATCAGGTAAAAGTCCGCAAGAAAGGGAGAGAGAAGAAAAAATAGGAACGTAATTATAAATATAATTATTGTTGTCTCTTTATTAAGGGAATATAATTCATACTATTAAATAAAATAACATTGTATAAATATAAGTAAACAAAATTTCTTGATTAGAAAACAAAATAAATAATCTTGCTTCAAGTTTTGACTAAGACAACATGGTAGTTTCAAATTATAGTGATAATGTTGAATAGATGTTACAATAATTTAACTCTTTATAAGGCAATAACGTGATTTTTGGGACAACAATTTGTACCAACAAACACAATAATTTATTATTTCATTATCAATAATATGTTAATGCAAAAACAAACTCTTATCATTAAGTAGGCAACATCCATAAATACATTAAAAGCGATATACATACATTAACGTATGTCTTCATTGCGTAAGTACTGTTAAATTTAAACTATAAAAGAAAACTATATTTATATATGTTATATAATCCATCAGGACTTGTAGAATTCAACCTTTAACATATTCAAAATACATAAGCAAAAAATCACTAGCTAAAATATTCACCTACATTATCTTCCTCCATTTTATATGAAATATAAGTGAATTAATTTAAATACTAAACAAAACCAATATGTATAGGCACTCCAAAATTCTTGACCAAGTGTCTCCTTATCTACTCCTAACCATCACCTTCCTACAAAAAAAAGGAAAAAAAAAAGAAACAAAGGGTAGCTTAGAATTGTAAAACTACTATGCTCATAAACATGTTGACATATCTAAAAAATGAAATAATAACTACTTTATTGAGGCCTTAATTTAATCAGGACAAATAATATAATAAAAAAACTAACAACATAATATTTCAATTCTTTTTATGAACAAATTCAAAAGGCATGAACATAGGCAATTACTCTCAACAAAAAAGATAACAAGTTGATGTACAACAACAATGAATTACGAAAATTTGTCACGTGATATTCGTCATATTGATTGCATGGATTAGAGGAATAGAAGATTGCTTTCTTGAGTGACTAGATGCAATCAATTTACAAAGCATGTCTATGTTACTGGTGTTAGCTTGGTCAACCTCAGACTGAATAAAGGAGGACATTTGTTTCATCATTTCTTCTTTATCAACTTTACCTTGTTTTAATTGCCTTTTCACTTCCAAACGTTCAACTTTCTCTTATTTAATTCATTTCTCATTCTTTCCTTTTTCAAGTTCTACTTTCTGGTTCATCTCTTCTTCCAATCCATTCTTGATGGACTGCAAATACTTATTAAGAACTTTATGCAAGGCTTCACTTACCATATTATTTTTTTCATGCTAAATGCTTTCACACCTCTTCTGAAAATTTTATTACGTCCATACCTTATCGCTCCCATATCAGCCATAACTTCAACAAGCTTTTGACTATCATTTTCCTTTGCACTTGTTTAATGCGAACCTACAAAAGAAAATTTGCAATCACACTAATGTATGCAAGCATCATATATGATTACAAAAAACCTACTATAATTTTAGTTATACTATAAATAACTCGTTTTGACAAGAAGAACAAATCAACAATATAAAAAACAAATAAAATGAAATTAGACACACATGTAATGAGCAATAAATTTGGTCATCTCAACAATAGTAGTAGCAATAAAGAAAATTATTATAAGACAAACGTTACCTACAATTTTTTCCTTTATAGCTTTAGTAGATTACTTATACACTTTTCTAGGCTTTCTTTTATAAGTTGCAAGATACTTTTCAACATTAGAGAGTGAAGTTTTATCCTCTCTTTCACTTTGCTATTTGCGGAAACAATTGTTAATTATAATTTAGGAAATTTAAGCAGTTTCTTAATAGATTATAACTCATTGAAGAACTTATCAACTTAGAATAAATACTTGCAAAGCTCTTAGGACCAATTGTGTGCATTTCAGTTTGTTTTTTTTATTTTGAATATTTTTTTAGCAATTTGCTACATATTAAAGCATTATATTGAATAGATATAATGTAACTAATTTACAAAAAGTACTAATAATTATCATATCTTCACATCTGGGTGGTTCTAATAAAAAATAAGCTCCTCAAAGACTTTTTTGCTTATATAGCTGGGATGATTAGTCATTCTTTCTACATTTGTTGTATATTATTTGAAATGCTTTCACTTCACTATAGACTTATAACTTCTCCATGCATCTCCAATAATATCTCTTCTGTAATGTAGTAAATTTTCATTTAATTTCATAAATCAAAAATGAAAGGTGCATTAAGATATTGAATTTTTTTATATAAACATATTCCTAAATAGGTTCTTTGGGAATCTTATGCCAATTAACATGGTTTAGAGGTGTGAGATTTTGTTTACGAGCTATAATTTCTAAAAAAAGTGTGAATTCAGTCAACGCCTTCTCATCAAGATCAACTGCCTGGTTAAGAGCATTGAAAAAAATTGGTTTGCATTGTTCCATAGATTTTCTATGAACCTCCTTGAGCAAAGTTGGGCCTCTCCCCTTCTTCTTCGCAAATTCTATATTGAAAATAATTATTAATGTTAGTATACATAAGAGAAATTATTTAAATACTAGTATAATATATGATTACCTTTGTATTGAGTAGTGGCAATTTCTACCATATACATGCTTATATCATGTCCATTTTCTTCTACTAGTAGATCTTCAAGTGGTTCAAATTGTTGTTCCATAATTTTAGTTTTTAGTTCTTGTCACCTTAGAAAAACAAACTCTTTTTGAACAATCACTTCTCCTGATTTGGTTTCTATTATATTTTCAAATATTTCATCTCCTCCACTTATAGTTGTTCCTCAACAAGTTTCTTTTGCTTTTTTCACCTTAAAAAGTCAGTCACACTACCTGAAGGATATAAAGGTTGTGGTCTGTCACTTTTTTTAGAGGATTGGTCTTTCCCTTTCTATTAAAATTTATGACAATTAAAACTAATGGAAAGAAAAGGATAAATTAAAGGTTTTTTAAAATCTATATCAATATCAAAAAATCTTCATTCACATTACAAAGAGGATAAAAAAATAACTATTATTATAGCAACTATATTGAAACCAAATTTAATAGTATAATAATCACATATATATTACTAAAGCAAATGACAAAAGTATATACCTTTTCTTTAATGAATTGGCATCACTCTTCACTATCCTCCAAATGCTCTTCCTCTCTAAGTGACAATTCAGATTAATCGTTTAGTTCATGAATGAGTCTTCTTCTGCTACTTTCTCAAAAAGTTATCTACATACCTTAATGCAACAAATTTGGTCACACATGTTTGCTTCTTCCCTTTTTTCATTATGAAGACCTATAACAATAAAGAATATTGTTGTTAATAACCATATATAAATAATTAGATTAGTAAAGTATATGTAAACATATATATTTAAACATATAGTAACAAAAGTTATCTTTTTATTAGAGAAAGAAAATAAATAGGACATTCTATGACAAACTATTCATCAATATCCATTCAATCCTAGTTAGTGTCATCAAAGTCTGAATCATTTTCATCATCATTGTCTTCTGTTTCTATATCTAAGCTATTTAGAGGTATGTCACATGCGTCTATAGAGAAATCTTCTTTAGACCAATTAAGGTCCACATCACCATTATTTCTATAAAAATAATTGACATAATTATTTGGTTTTCCCTAATATATTTCTTCAACTTTTTCATTATCATCCAAAGATACATCAAATAGATACTTAGGTACCTTTTTCTCCACATAACGACAACCTTCCTTAAAATAATTAGTTATATAAAACACTTGTTGAATTTTAATTCCTAATACAAAAGGATAGTCTATATAACATAAATTTTTGAATTTTACTCGAGTAAACCCATAATCATCTTTCTCCTCTTGATACTAATAACACTACATTAAACTGTCCCCAGTAATCCACTTCAATAATTTCCTCTATTGCTCTATAGTATTTTACATTTCCAAGTGTTAGATTTCGGTCTCTAGAACTTGCAAAACTTGGAGTTAATGTTGTCAAATAAACTCCACTATTTTGACTCTTACACACATCCCATTTTTTAGTTATAAAATGTTTCTTTGACTCATTGTTAAGGCCTTTGGACAACCAATGAATATGACATAGGGTGTCATTACAAGATATCATCTTATCTTAAAACCATAGAGGAAACATGTTGTAATGATCCTGTTCCTTTGCCTATCGACTTCTTTTACTGCTTATCTATTTCAATTTGTGATGCTACATAAAAAGAATGATATATGTTAATTATTATGATGGGAATAAAAAATTGATCTTAAGGTGGATAAATAATGTATGTGTACCTTACCTAATGTACTTCTCATCATCTTTGTCATTTGAATTAATAAAATGTCTTGATGAGGTTGATGTAATGTATATAAGTCTAAATTGATAGTTTTGTGTTTCCTTTGCCTTTTCCCTCCAATAGAATGCCCAACTTTTAAAAAAATGAAGATGATACATCAACAAGATTTGTATTGTCATTGTCTTCTATATGCCTATTATACTTTTTTTCTCACCTTATGATGCATATAAATACAACAAAAATTTGCACATTCGTCAGCTAAGTATCTTTTGGCTATAGACCCTTCTGGTTGTCTTTTGTTACAAAAAAGTCTTTTTAATCTACCCAAATGCTATATAGAGTGGTAATACACTGGTCCAATATATTTGATTTGTTTGGGAAAATAAATAGGTAAATGAATCATTGTGTCAAAGAAACAAGATAAAAAGATTGTTTTAAGTTGACATAGAACTTCCACAATTTCCTTCTCTAGATGTTCATGATCTCTTGACTTAATGACTTTACTGTATACCCTTTTGAGAAAAAGCACCTAACCTAATCAAAACAATTGCAAATTTTTTGGTAGTGTTTTCCTGACAACAAATTGGAGTAAGTGTTGCATAATAATGTAATCATCATGACTCCTTATATTTTTCTCCTACTAACATCAACACATCGTGCAATATTTGATACAAAATCTTGTGGTAGTTTTACATTCTTCAAAACTGTATATAAGTTTTCTTTCACCTTTAGGGTCTTGTAGAAGCAAGTTCGAGGTAGTAACACATAAGAGTTATCTACTTTGATAGACTCTAGATCTTTTCTAATCCCTATTTCTTTCAAATAAAACCTTGTATTAAGATTATTTTTCGACTTGCCCAAAATGTCAAACAGAGTTCCTAGAGTATTATCACATTCATTTTCTCAATGTATGACATCATGATTATGTCAGCACCCATTATGCTTTCGGTAAGGTAATTCAAAAAATATAGACCAATTCCTCTAAGGATTATCACTTGGTGTTTTTTTTTATTTGCCTTCCTAAACACATTATGATACCCATTAATAAGCTCTAACACATGATGCTGACAGAAGAATTGGTGATTCTCCCAACTCTATATCACTATTAAATGATCTTCTATTGCATCTCCAAGGATGATTTCTATCTAAAAATATCTTATGAATGAGATAACATGTCTTTCTACTATGCTTTAAATATTGAGAGCAAGTTTCATAACGAAAATTATGGCATGTTAACTTTCCCTTTGTACTTCATCCAGATAACATTGCATATGTTGAAAAGTCACTAATTGTATGTAACAAAGCTGCTTGTAACTTAAATGATTGATTAGTTATACTATCATATGTCTTTACCCCAAGCTCCCACAACTCTGTCAGCTTTTTAATCAACGACTACAAAAAAAAACATTAATATGCTGTCCAGGAGAAGTCGGGCCATATATAATTGAAGATAATATCAAATTTTCTTATTTCAAATATCTTCATGGTGTTAAGTTATAGTTTACGGAAATTATGGTCTATATACTATACGAAATACTCATTGGGAAAAAAATGATTAAATCTATCATCGGAAAGAGCTAATCTAACATTACAAGGATCTCGTGCAAAATTATGATACAATAAGTCAAAGTCTTTTCAAACTTGGCCATTTTATGAATTCGGCTAATTTTAGACATATGTAAATAGTTGCAACCTCGATTTTAATGGAAAATATTTGAACACCATGAATGGAATTTGCCTCACATTTGAGGTTGTATAATGATCATTGTTATCTTCACTATTATAACTTTGTTTCCACCTAGATACACCATACACTTTGCAATTGGTTGCTTTCTCATTATTTCCCAAATAGAATACACAATCATTGAGACATGCATGCATCTTTTCATAGTGAAGTCCTAAATCCTTCACAAGTTTCTTTGTCACATTAAAGGATTTAGGAATCCTTGCATTAGGAATGGCCTCTTTAATTATCCACATAAGATTAGTATAAGCTGCATTACTAATTCTATGGGTACATTTAAAAATGTATAGTCAAATGATGAAAGAAAGTTTAGAAATTGTTTTCCTTCCTCTACCAACTTGAAAAAATTCTTAGCATAAACATTTAGACCATTACTAACTCCCTCACAACTGTTAGGACCTTCATCTATTTCTCCATATATGTCATGTAATAATCCATCTATATTATCATGTATAGACCTTCATCAAATTCATTATCATCATCCATATTCATATTTGCGTTAATTGATGATTCCTCATTAAATTCCTAGCCATTATGTCCTGGAGCAAGTCCATCAACAACCAAATGATCATATATAATATTTCATATATACCAATAATAATTGCAACACTTCTTGGATGGACAAGAAATTTCATTTCCCATTAGCCACCTTTGAAAAAGCATTTTCAAGAAAATGATTAGCTACACATATATATATTCATCACTATATTTGAGAAAAGTCATCCAATGTCTATCTCTCTTATCTATGGAGAACTTATTGTGCATCAAAGTAGCAAATACAATATGGAACATGTTAACAAACAAGAAAATTTACATATACAATTTATTTAAAATATATAAGTAAAATTTTATAATCTCATGATGTTTTATGTTGCCTAATACATAGTTATAAAAATCTCATTATGACATCATAAACCAATTTGAATTGCCAGTAAATTGCCTAAAAAAATATACCTGAATTATCCCAGTAGTAGTAAATTATGGTTTTTACTTGATTTAGATGTTTCCAAATGCTTTACTAGTAATTCTAAAATCTAAAAAAAAGGACACAAGGACAATGAACTTATATATTAATGTTATCATGAAACTAATAACTTATACAATTAAATTTAAAAAATAACATACAACAAGAGCAATTCAATAATTCATATAATATATATGAAAAGAAATAATTACATATTTTCTTAGAGTTTGTTATAGCCTGATGATGCGGGGGAAATTAAGCATAAATCCTAGTTATTGATTTTAAAATTTTATAGTGCAAAAGGAAAATCAAACTTTGATGTGAATAATTATGAACAATGTATACAACTAATGTTCTTTCATGAAACATGTCTGATTTGAGAAAGCAATACTGAAAAATGTATGTAATTGTATGCATAAAGCTACAGCTTTTACAAAATGTAATTATATTTTGTACAACCCTTTAATTAATTTGTACTAAATAAAAAAGTGAGATTATAGTGATCCACTTTAGCTTGTGGATACCCATCTAATTGTATTTACATTGTCGCTATGTTTTAAGTCATAAAATCATGATCACATACTGTTAAGTTCATGATGGACTTTTTATTTTATTGGCCACCTAATTAGTGATAACACACAATTTTCATGCATCCAAAATGTTATTACACGACTACCATTGTTATGAGTAGTACATATACCCTTCTAATATTTTATATCAACATTCAACTTTTTTTTCCAACAACATATAACTTATAATGTACAACATACACAATTTTTACAAATTGTAAATATGTTAACTTGTTTTTCAAAAATAATAGTTCTCAATCTTATTTGTAACTAATGGAAAGTAGAGTTCTATTTTACTTGGTAATGTTTATTTTCAAATTTTATGGCCTAGAAGTTGACCAAAATAGGAAGGGAGATGAGATGCAATAGCTACAACCTCAAAATCTGCTTTATGAAATATATTATTACAAGCTACATCCACCATATAGAAGAAGAAGAGGTGCTATGGATCATATTTTAACTGTATAAGAATTATAGGCCATGACTTAGTTTCTCAATTATATGGTAAATTCCCATCAACCCAAATGCCCTGATATCCAGGTAAGTCCTGAGTCATTTATAATGTCAAGTGACATGTCATCATGAACAACCAAATGAATCACATTTATTAGATAAAATGCAAGTGGTAGAGGAAAAGAAAACTTTGATTATCAAATAAGAATCTTAAGATTCAAAGTTAATAGTAGGCCTTAGATGAACTTAATTTATACCGATTGGTAAATAAGGAAGTTAATTTAAAGAATTAAATGTTTTCATGACAATGATAATCCTTTAAAGATAATGCTACCTTTACATTTTTCCAAAGAAGTTGACATACTGGACTAAACTTAAGAAAAGATAGAGGGCCTTGTAAAATTTCTACAATTGCCAATTGATGTGAAACACTTTAATTAAATTCATAGGAACATGAAACTACCAATTTTTAATGTTTTTCTTTAGATTTATAGATTGCTAAACATAGTTAAACCATGCAACTAAAATGTAGTTCAAAAAGCAGGTATACAGAAACAATTGGTTGGTTTAGTTGAACACTTGAAACATCAACTAAGATGAATGCTTTTTCCTTTAAAGACTCGTTAAATATAAAAATTTTCAAGCAACTTCGCCGCCGTCTCACTAAGCAAAATCCACTTTTCTAAATTTTATGGAGTTGAGGTTAACAACTTTAGACTGAAACTTTAATTATAGTAGCCAATTAGATAATCCATAAGAGAAAATGTAAGAAAAGAAGCAATAACATTCAAATCAAATAACGCCAATAAACAAGAACATCACAATCATTAAGCCGAGCCCAATTCTTTAAACAAAAGGTACAAACTCAAACACCACTACAATATAGAAATAAGAACTAGGAAAATTCATAAATGCAATCTGAATTCTAGAGTACATTACACTAAGGAAATTATTTAATGTATTAATTGGACATATCCTTTAGAGACCCCGCAATCACTGGGTCTCACGTGTGTGAACGGGTGGAGTGGTGATTGATAAGCTTTTGCTTTTTAACTACCATTTAAACAATATGAACACTACCCCGATGCTCATAAAGCAACAAAATAATATGAAAATTGCAGCAACGTTCATTAGCTTTTTATAATTATCAGCCGAAATCTTAAGTTCCAATAGGGAAGAAATGAGTGGAAAAAGAAAATGGAAAAATGCCCTTAACAAATTAACCAAAGAAATCACACATGTATGATTGATTACTTCACCTATCATTGGTCTATGTGACAGAGTGCTTGATAGGGGCTCAACTTCACTTGTTCATAGCCTCCATAGCTAAATAGTTTCGTCAGAAAAATAAAGAGAAAGTTAGAAGTCTAAAATGTTTTGGCACATGTGTATAGTCCTCTTATAAGTCCTATTATATATCACTTTTTTCTCCCTTAAATATTGTCAAAGTTATGATATATAATTTGAAATAATAATAATTTAATTGTTGTTACTTATGACAAAGCTTGCCCATTCTGATCTAATTTAGCCTGACTCAACTCAAGTTGACAGGTTTTTAGGTCGTGTTTAGTTTTTAAATATTTTTAGATTTCAGGTCAAGTTTGAACTATTTGGTCTAGCTTGATCCAAAGTTTAAAATGTTAAAAGAGAATGATGTTAACTTTTATTTTAAAATTTAAATAATATATTTAATCGATTTTGGTTTGGGTCGAATGTGCTCGAGCTTTGAACAGAAGCCTTAGGTGCGGCATGAGCTCAAATAGAAAATTTCAAGTAGGACTTTAGCCTATATGTCTCGGACTAATTGCTTGAACTATAAAATTAATATTTTTAGACTAATGATCAATGTCACAATTAGATAAGATATTTTCCTTGAATTGGAGTTAAGTACCAATGAATTTCTAAGTTTTTTTATTTCAATTCTTTTTTAATTTACTTTATTAGTTAATTAATCATGAAATCCCCATTTTGTTTAATCATTTAAAATTAAGAAACTAGCCTTTAGTTCTCTTATAATTCAACCTGGTTCCATGACTATTACAAGAGATTAAAGAATCAGAATTAATTTGGAGGGCTTTGATAACTCGAACATTTACGTTAATAATATTTATTGTCAACATATTATACTTGTTGCAACATCATTATTGTGCTAGAGTTTATTTTGATCCTTACAAATTCAACTAAGAAGGAAAATTATAAGTGGAAATTTCATTCTAATGTATGTTTTGTTTGTATATATAAATACTTTCTTCCAAACATTATGTTATGATAACTCTATTTGAATGATGGAAACAAATATTAGCTAAATCATGCGTTTAGTGGTATACTCAAAAACCCTAGTCTATTTCAAATAAGAATGAACGTCAACATGTGGCTATATTGGGTAATAAGTAGGAGACAATTTTCTTAATCATATTAAATATGAAACATGTGTTAAAAATTTATAAGAAAAGCTCAAAATACTTTATGCTTCAGAAACAGGCAATCAAAAGATGTTCTTAATTAAACAATTGATGAATTTGACACATAAAGAGGCATTCCTACTTTCAATCATTTAAATGGTTTTTAGGGTATAAAATGGGTGTGAAGTTGGATGATCAGATATATAAACTTTTGTTGCTTAATGCTCTAGTAAATTCTTGGAAAGTTTTCATACTTCTTAATCAATTTTCCTCCTAGTGTTTTATTACTATCAAATATATTAAAATCGGTGTTTTAAATGAATAAGTTAGAAAAAATTTTCATAATACATTTTCATCCTCATTATAGTTGAATGTTTTGATTTCTGAAGAAAAGGGATAAATATTGAAAGGTTAAAAGGGTAAAGAGAAAAGAATAAGAAAGTTAAGATCTAGGTATAAGAACTTTGTTCGTGATTAATATGATGGAGAAGGGCATATTAAAAAGTACTATTTTAAGCTAAAAGAAGAGATGGGACAAGAAAAGAATAACAGTAACAATGAGATTTAAGTTGCTACTAATGTTGATGGTGATCTTCTGGTTGTTTGTGATAAAAATGTCATAAATTTAGTATGTCATAAAACTAGTTAGGTTACAGATACCAATACTTCCTACGATTTCATGCCAAGGAAGGATTTCTTCATTTCATATACTTCCTATAATTTTAGAGTATTGAAGATGGGAAATTATGGCAAGATTAGCGTGATTAGCATAGGAAATTTTTTTTTGGAAGTTAGCGATGATTCAAAGTTAGTTCTTAACCGTGTCAAGCATGCACTTAACATCAACTTAAATTTAACTAATTTTAATTTTTCATCTTATATAAAGCCATTCATTATTAAATCAAATTCAAATTTAATCTAGAAATTTCTAAGACAATACTCTACAATATACATACATACATACAGACATACATACATACATACATACATACATACATACATACATACATACATACATACATACATACATACATACATACAT
>JAOSBO010000004.1:32625504-32641196 GCA_027563915.1 Erythroxylum rotundifolium
ATTCAACTTTTAGTGATTTCACTCATTTTCTTCTTTGCATGTTATTGTTTCATTTATCTTTCATTTCTCTTTGTTTGACACTTATTCTATAGCCACTTAAGAGAGAATTTTGTAAGATACTTTTAGCATAATGGATTTCTTTTGATGGAATAAAGGCATCGTAGTTTTTACCCTAAATTTAAAACGATTTTTCATATAAAAATTTTGATTTCTCTTGAATTTATGATTTGTTTTATCCATATTTATTTTTAGCATACTATGTTTTCTACAACATCATTATTATACTAAGAAGTTATCAAGTAAGAAGGAAAGTTACAAGTAAGAATTTCATTCTAATTGATATTCAATCTTGTATATATTAGTATTTTCTTCCTAATATTGAGGTATCTAAAATTGTGGTTGAATATTTATGATAATTTTATTTGAATGATAGAGGCATTAGCTAAATCATGCATTTACTGGCATTAATAACCATTAATGGAAAACAACATGAAAGATCTTTTATTTATGAAAAAGATGATTTGTCATGCTTGGTACTAAAAAACCCTAGTCTATGTTGGATAAGGATTGGGAACTTAAATATCAATGTGGCTATATTAGGTAAATGAGTAGAATGCAATAAGCCTATTCACATTGTTTATGAGACACATATTAAAATGTTATAGGATAAATTCAAGATACTTTATGCTTCGAAAACATGCAATAACAAGACGTTCTTACTTAAGCAACAGATAAATTTGAAATACAAAAAGGGCAATCCTATTTTCAATCATTTAAATGATTTTTGGGGTGTCTTTGATCAATTGTTTATAGTAGGTATAAACTGATGACGAGATATATGAACTTTAATTGCTTAATACTATGCTAGATTCTTGGAAAACATTTTCATGTTTTTTTGAACAATGTTCGTCTTAGTGGTATGATGACTATCAAATATGTTAAAAGTGGTGTTTATAACGAACAAATGAGAAGAATAAATCAGAGTTCATCTTCATCCTCATCATAGTCAAATGTTCTGAATATAGAAGAAAAGGGATAAATAAATCAAAAGGTCAAAAGGGTGAAGAGAAAAGTATAAGCAAGTTAAAATCTATGTATAAGAACTTTATTTGTGATTATTGTAATGAAGCAACGCACATTAAAAAGTACTATTTTAACCTAAAAAATGATATGGGATAAAAAATAATAATGGTATCAATGAGAACCGTGTTATTACTATTATTGATGGTGATTTTTTGGTTGCATATGATAAAAATATCGTAAATTTAGTATGCGATGAGACTAGTTGGGTTATAGATATTAGTACTTCCTATCATGTCATGCCAAAGAAGGAGTTATCTTTTTCTTATACTCCTTGTGATTTCAAAGTACTAAAAATGGGTAATGATGGCAATATCAGGGTGATTGGCATGGGAACAATTTGCTTGGAGATTAGCAATGGTTCAAAGTTAGTTCTTGGGCATGTAAAGCATGCATTTGACATCCACTTAAATTTGATATATGCAAGAAAGCTTAATGATGATTATTATTACAATATATTTAGTGATGGAAATTGGAAACTTACTATATACATAATGATTGTCTAAGATGTAAAGTTCTATTTTTGACAACTTGATGAATATGGTAAAGATGATACTTCATCAAAATTATGGCGTAGAAGACCAAGTCATATGAGTGCGAAGGAAATTGTTTGGTTGGCTTAAAAAATTTTCTTTCTTAGATTAAGGAAGCTAGGTTAGACAAGTGTATTCGTTAACTGGTTCAGATATAAAGAAGAGTTCCTTTTCAAAATCATCCTCCTTTTAAAAAGTGGGGTTTGATGGAGCTTGTACACTTTAAAGCTTGTGGCTTTGTTAAAGAGAGATCATATGGTGATGCACTTTATTTTGTCACATATATTGATGATCATTCTAGAAAATTTTAGGTTTATGTTTTAAAGATTAAAGATCATGTTCTTAAGAAACGTAAATACATTCAAGACTTATTTAAAAGATAAAAAGCAAGAAGTTGAACTACATTTATAATAATAACAATGCTGAATATTATGGATCTTTTAATAACTATTACATATAGTAGAGTATTAGACATCAAAAAGCTCCTCCTAAGACTCCCTAGTTAAATAATTTTATGGAGAGGATGCATATAACTTTGACGAAGAGATTTAGATGCTTACTTGTCAAAAAAAAGCTATTAAATTTATTTTAGGCATAAGTGGTCCATATAGATGCTCAATTATCAATTTGCTTATATTATTGCTTTGAATGGTGATATCCCCGATAGAGTTTGGTTTGGCAAGGATGTTTCCTATATTGACTTTTGAGTCTTTGGATGTAAAGCATTTGTGTATATTCTTAAAGATGAGAGTTTGAATTTGGAAGCTAAGGCTAAGGAGTGTATCTTTATTGGTTTTAGTCAAGATAAGTTTAGATACTAGTTATATGATCTAGTAAAGAACAAAATTATAAGAACTTATGATGTTGTGTTCTTTGAAGACAATATTAGTAAAAATATTAAGAAGGATAAGATGAATGATTCTACAAGAAATGAGATCTTGGTTCATTAGAGACTCTAGAAAACATTTCCTAAGAGATCTATTAGAGAGAGAATGTTATCATTACATTAGCCCTTATTGAGTATGTACTTATCACTAATAGGAAACAACATGGAAGCTTTAAATAAGTAGTAGATAATGAATAGAAGAAGAGATGGCTTAAAGCTATCAACCATGAGAAGAAATCCTTACACAATAATCACACTTTTGATTTGATTAAGCTACCTAAAGACTGAAAAGGTTTGAAAAATAAATGGGTTTTTAAAGTGAAGCATAATGATTGCACTTCAGTTCTATGGTACAAAGGTAGATAGGTTGTCAAGGGCTATAGCCAGAAGAAGGGAGTTGATCTTGATGAAATATTCTCCTTAATTGTGAAGATGTTATCCATCAAGTTTAGCATTATGCCTTAACTTAGATTTTGAGTGCATAGATATGAAAATTGTTGTTATCTATGATACCTTTGATGAGGAGATTTATATGAAGCATCTAGAAGGCTTTAAAGTCAAAGAAGCAGAGGGTTATATCTATTGATTAAGGATGAATTTGTATGATTTGACATAAGCGTTGTGGTAATAATACAAAAAGTTTGATTCTATTATAAAAAAATAAAGCCTTTAAGAAGACTTCATCTAAACATTGTATTTTTGTGAAAAAATTATCTAATTATGACTTAATTATTTTGTTACTTTATGTTAATGATATGCTTATTATTGGTCATCTTCATTCTCATAACATCCCAAAATTTCCATAATTGAACACTTGATATACGACAAACCATTCTTATGTTTATATCCTCAACTGTCACCTTAAACAAATCACTCATTTTTATCTCTTATTTTCATATCAAACTAAGTACATTTCAATCTTCATTCAAGCCTAAATGTATCATAGGAATGCATCGATAAGCCCACAATATATGTATGTACATGGTTCGGGACAATTGGCATAACTTTTACAGTGGACGTTGGATTATGGTCATTCAAACACGATTTCGAAGAGGACTTCGAGTTCTACAACTTCCATAAAGACCCAGAAGAGAGATTTTACCATCTAAAGGGTTAAAATTGTACACTTATAAAAATGTCTCGAGAATGTCCACTTAGCCGACATACGTCCCTTCAAACAGACATAAACTGAGCTAGGATACTAAAATACCTGAGAAGGTCCGCCCAACGGACATCAAGTCTGCCCAACGAACATTTACGGGTTAAATTCTAGATTTCCAACTCCTACAAGTTACCTATGACCCATCTTAAGCATATCTATCATTCCTAACTCATTTTTCTCATTATTTTCCTTCATTATCACTTCCATTTCAACTCGATATCATTTACAATCAATTCATAATCTATATTTGGTCATCGTCCCAAAAACATAACATTCAAACTTATACACATTCATCATAAATTTTTGCACATATTCAACCCCATTTATTACCTTCATTTCATCTCTAACTTATCACACTAATTCTTCCCATTTCAAGATACCATAGTACTTATGACACTAATTTTTCTCATTTCAAGCGCCATATTACTCTTATTCTATTAGATCAAAATAGAAAAACTATAAAGTGTCCTGCATACACCCTGTGCAGTATCACTAACTTGTAACAATCATATCTTTCAAATCCGATCTCCAAAATTTACAAACTTTATACCATTGGAAAGCTGGAAGAATAAACTACAACTTCCAAGAAGACGACCTTGTCCAAATCAGCCTAGATTAATACAGTTTTTCCCCTAAAGACAGAATATAAAATTTACCCCTATGAATGCTCGAAAATGCAATGTGAAAACTTGGAAAGTCATGAGCAAAACATACATATAAACATCAAAAGAAAAGAGTTTTACAAAGCTCTAATAAGCATTTTAAGACCCAAATAAATCATTGATTTCATAACCTAAAAATACAAAAATACACATGTAAGTGATATTTGAAATGTGGTTAAAGCCTTGAGTTTTCATAAACTAACTTAAATACAAAAATTATGCAATCTTGGAGTGATGCCTTGACTCTCTCTTACCCGATCTCTTGCACTTTACCTGGAGATGGGGATGAAGGGGGTGAGCTAAAAAGCTCATGGATAACAAGTTTATAGCGAAGAAACAAGCAAACCATTGAAAATATTCATGTTCATAGTAAAATCCTGTACAACCATAAAACATGTATTTCCCAAATTCTCAAACTTGTCAAACTCATCATAAACAACATAAGACGTGTATTTCTCAAATTCTCAAACTTTTCAATAAATCCATACATAACATAAGCAATCATAATGGTTTGGGTAGTCCATAAACATGAGGGAGTTTTTGCGAATCTCCAGTAATAACATAATGGACCACTTTGGGTAGTCCATAAATATGAGGGAGTCCATGAAGGAGCTCTATGCCACTAGCGGGTAGGTGGGAGAAGCCTTTAACACGGTCAACGTGCATGTGACATATCAGAATGGACCACCTGAAACCCACACAAAAATGAATTTCATATTTGTAACATCTTGCACATTTTGGAATCATGATTTCTATAAGCATGATATTTTTCAAATACAATTTTCATCATCATTTCATAAATCATCATCAAGATTCATGTATCAAACATATAGCAAATACTTCAATCATTCAAGAAGCAATAAATGCAACATTTATAAAGCAATTGAAATCATTTAAATCTTTTGATTCGGAAAAATACTCATGGCTTATTAACTTAACTATAAACATGCAACCTACCTGAATTCCTTGCTTATAAACTTGCTTTAAAATGCCCCTCCTCTTGCTCCTTTTGCCTTACTTGATTTCCTTCAATATTGGCAAAATTCCAATTCAATAGGAATTCAAATTGAGAACCCAACAAGCATATTCACTAAAATTGATTCTAGAATACTTAAGCTCATGTATTTCATAAGCTTCATGAACCAAAACCTTTCCAAAAATCTAAAGGATTAAAATTGGGCTTACCTTGAATCTTCACCAAACAAAGAGATGTTTGGCTCAAATGGAAGCTCTTCTCTTCCTCTTTCTTTTTCTTTTCTTGAACACCCTCAAAATCACTTTTAAAAGCTAAGAAAAGATGAAACCCGAACCTTTCTTCTTCCTTTCTCTCTCTAATGGCCAAAACTCTCTCACTTCTCTTCTCTTTCACGTTTTTTTTCTTCTTCTTTCTCTTCAATCACGTTTTTGTTCTTCTAATATACAAGACACACATTTTCCTCTTCCAATTCTACCCGTAATGAGTGTTAAAAGTCAATCCTACCCTTCCTTTAATGCTTCATGCCTTTTAATCTTAAGTGACATGCCAAAATTGCTCTCAATATATTCTTAAATCATTAATTTCACTAACTAGTGAAATAAAATCCTACTAACATTGAAATAAATAATTAACTCCAATAATAATTTTATCACGACCTCATAATTCATTCAAAGGCAAAAATTCAAATTCCATGCTTATTCCATAAAATATCATGCTTAATTCAATGAAAAAATTCAGGGGCCAACAAAAAGTAAGTCAAATAGTTGCTTTAAAGGTTCAATATGAACAAAGTTAACGTGGTGAGTATACCTCTTTTATGTTCTTTAAATTGAGCAAATCTCAATATCATTCCGGCGAGAAAGAGGAGGAAGATATGACAAGAGTTCCTTATACTTCATCTTTTGGTAGTTTGATGTATGTAACACTTTGTATAAGACCTGATATTGCTCATTTTGTTAGTGTGGTTAGTTAGTTCTTTCTAATTTAAAAATAAAGCATTAGAAATGCACTAAACTTTTTAGACTCAAGAATCCTATTCTTTCTATATATAAATATTCATCTACGGAAGGAGATGTTGATGCAGGAAAAACTACTTTAGCCTATTTGATTACCTTTCTAAGAGGAGTTATATCTTGACAATCTAAGTTGTAGAAATGCATTACTTTGCCAACTGTAAAAATAGAACTTATTTTTATCATTAAACCTTAAAACGAAATGTTATAAAATAAGAGATTTATGAGGGAGCTTGTCTTTACACAAGGAAGGCATGTGCTACATTATGAAAATCAAAGAGAGTGCAACTTACTAAGAATTCCACATTCCATGGTAAATCAAAACATATTGATATTAGATACCACTAGATTTGAGATATTTTGAATTCTATGTTGCTTAATCTATAGAAGCATACAAATAACAATGACTCTAATATGATAACTAAGTCTTTTTCAAGAGGAAAGATTGATGTATATTGCTTGATCGTTGAGATGATAGTTTCCTCCATATAATTAGGAGGGGGAATTTTTAGATTAGGAACTTTTCCCTCCTATACGTAGCAATTTCTAAATGTGTTACCCTTTACTCGTTATTTTTAGGAACTAATTATGGTCTTTTAAATTCTTTTTTTAATGTCTAAAATTAAAC
This sequence comes from Erythroxylum rotundifolium, assembly GCA_027563915.1. Taxonomy (NCBI): domain Eukaryota; kingdom Viridiplantae; phylum Streptophyta; class Magnoliopsida; order Malpighiales; family Erythroxylaceae; genus Erythroxylum; species Erythroxylum rotundifolium. Next base: position 32,632,445 of record JAOSBO010000004.1, read on the forward strand.
TAGCAATAAGCAAGTGAGAGTTGACAAAAGAGGGAGAGAGAAAGAAGAAAGAGTGTAACAAAATTTCTATAATCAATTCTAGTTTTTCGTTTGATTTGGAGTTATTCACCATTAGATTGATCTTGAATTTAGTCTAGGAGTTCCTATCATTTCTATATAACCTAAATTGTGGAGATCTTGTTTGGAGAAATATAGATGCAGTTTTAACCCATAAACTGTGTTCAACTTTAAGTAAATTTTCTTCTTTTCTTCCTTATTTTTTTATCATTGCCTTTATCCTTTGTTTCTTCTTATTTGGTTTTGTTTTATGACCACTTTGAAAAGCATTTTATAAGACTCATATAGTACGGTAGATTTCTTTTGATATAACATAAGTCTTGTAATTTTTTACCCTTGATTTGTATGGACTCTCTATATAAAAATCTTGATATATCTTGGTTTGTTATTTAACTTAACTATATTTATTTCTCAACATATTATAATTACTAAAATATCAATATTATGCTAGAATCTGCTTGCTACTTGTACATTTAGATAAAAATTTTGACTAAACATTTTATTAGGTTATGTGATTGATCTTATTTATATTGGTGTTTTCTTTCAAATAATATGTTAGCCTTATTAACAACCTTACAAGGTAATTAAGTTGAAATATATTGATAAAAAAAGAGCTAAATAATTGATCACCAATGATTAGGGATGGTAATGGGTTGGGTTTTTGTGGACAATTGTCGGCAAACCTTGGATGAGGGGTGCTCCTTGAAGCTATTGATAGACTCTGCAAAGGGCATTCCACACTAAAAGCATAATCTTTCGTTTGGGGTGGTGGAAACAAGCATTTATGACCATAGGCAGGCTTGACGGGTCACAGGCGGGCTAGCTTGACTACACTTTTTATAAAAAAAAATGACCAAACGACGTCTTTTTACACCTTCCCTTTGAGCTATGGGTCAGACCGTGGCTCATGGCCAGGCCAACCCGGGCTAAAATAGGGTTGGCCGAGCCAACTCAGACGATCAGGCTAAAATTGTGATCCTTACCAATAATTAGATAAAAGAGAGGAAACTTTCTTATTCAGAGAATCACAAAGTAGTGATCAAGAGCTAGGAGGCCTTAACCCCTCATGTAATCAAAGGGTCCTTGCATATTAGAGAAAGAGGGAGGAGCGTGGAAAGAAAAATCATACAAACAAAAAGCCTTGAATTTATATAGAATTGGATGCAAGCCATGGTAAACTTTTGGGTTTGTCTTAAAAGTGGACTTAACTCCCCCATTTTCAAAGAATAGAGTGAGGACGAGGAGACACGATATGATTTGACAATTGATCGTAATTATTCCATGATAGAACTAAGAAGTTTTTTTTTTCCCTTTTCTATAGTTTCCAAAAGAAGAGGTGTGGAAATTAAACAAAATGATAAATTTTCTACACAATTTAATGTGCAAGAAACGACGCCGTATAAGACATACCAGCATTTTCGAAGTTGTTCCTGAAGGCTAAGTCGCTCCTAGTCAACGATTGGATTGAACAGTGGAAATGTTAATGGGTACTTATACTTGTCTGATATAAGGCCAGCAAAAGCCAAGCCATGGCCTGTCAACAGCATGGAATTACAAATTAACCCTCGTTTCATAGCTTGAGTCGACGCTACATAAGATGGTATTATATGGGGACAGAGGAACTGCGAATCTTCCTGTCGAGGACTAGATAGGCTTGTAGGATTCGCTGACGAGGAACTGGTCCCAAACCGAGTCAGTGGCGTATAATCCGACTACAAAGTTGACAACTAAGAAGTGGGACTTCTCTACTTCTGTCACTTGTTGTATGCAAACATGTCCTACTCCCGACCTTTTTCCTTACCTGGTCTCTTTTCGGAAGTTACAGCGCAAGCATACAATATGTTCTTGAAACTTCTCGATAAGGGTAACCTCCACTGTATCCACACTTTGTTCTCTGTTTTCAGGCATTGGATTGGACTATCAGATTAAAAGTGGTTCGAAAAAGATCAACAGGATTTGGTTTTGGATGACAGAAATAAAGTTCACTTTGGTAATAACGAATCTTGATGCAAAAAAGGAAAGAAAATTACATGTGCAGCTAGTGCCAGTAAGGAAAAGAATCACTTTCGACTGGTGAAGATAACAAATAAATGTTTAGATAGAGTTCGGAATCTGATCGTTCATTTTACAAGAGAACATGGGATTGTTGGGTAAAAAGTAAAGCAAAAGATAACTTGAAGAAGAGGTAACTGGAACTGGAAGGAAGCCGTTGTCCGTGGCTGGATTGTTGCTAACAACCCTTTTTCCATATATCGCAAGGAATTTAGACAGAAAGGTGCAACTGGATATTCCTGGCTCCCATGGAATATGAGTACACGGTTAGAATCTGCTTGCATCCATAAGATTGCGGACTAATGTGAAGCGTGCTGACTGCAAACGAAACGGTAAGCAACTTATTAAGAACCTGAAATTATGAGATAATTCTCGTTATGGCTAATCTCGTTGACCTCTGTTCACATAGCACCTAATTTTAACATTAGGATAGATGATCCTATTTTATCTTAATGACTGCAAGTTCAGATTCAGTTCACTGGAACAGATCGAGATCTTATAGCCATCATGACTATCTTACATCGTGATTTGGATCTCAAGTTTTCAAATTCTACTTCTGATACTCTTTATATGGTTTCTAACCATTCTAATGATCAAACTACTATCATCCAGATCCTGAAACAATTACCAACTGTGAAGCTTGAAAAGTTGATGTTTATTGAATGGATCACCAATTACCAGAAGGTGTTCTATGCGCCTTATCGACACTCTTTTCATACAACCACTCCTTCAATTCTGAAGACATTAGAGGATGGAATGGTGAAGTCTATCTATGCAAAATCCAATGAAAATCCATCTGGACCTCTAAATTCGGTGCTATATTTCTAATTCAGATCGTATTTTCTCACACGAAAGGTAAATTTGGCCCTCCTATCTATTATTTTAAATCTAATGGAGATCTAGTCTACGTAAGCCATCATCGTGGATACTTTGTATGGGATGTTGACCCATTCATGTGTGAATCGGACTGTGAAGTCTGTCTCAACCTTGAGTTAGACAGTGATGATCATGATGAGCAATATACTAGACGACAAAGGAGGAAGAAAAGGTCTAAACCTCGTTGTATGCCTTCTCAACAGTATCATCCACACAACGATGGCTTAGATCCAGATGATTCCAACAAATCTAGTGCTCTACCCTCAAAAAGATTCAGACCTAGATCTCTTCGTGAGATGATGAAATCTTCTACCTGTCAACCTAAGCCAGCAACTCCTGTCATTACTCATACTCCTATACTTTGTATAATGGCCAAGCCATAAGAATAAGAGTTTCCTCATCTACAAAAGAGTACAGATGAAATAACTAGGGTTATTTCTAGCCTTTATATTCGAGCTATAGGAGTCACTTCACAAGGAACACTTGTCTCAAATCCTTTTGATGAAGTTCTTAACTGGTAGACATCAAATGTAGTAACACAAAACAAAGTCCTTCGAAGAATTGATTCCAAGTTGGATGGAACCAATCAACAAACTCGTGCTGCTTAACATGAAGTTGATGTCATCTCTAAGCAGATCCAACAACTATGCCATTCATACAAAGCTCATATCCAACAACTTGATGCTGTTCTTCGACATTACATTGATACGCAGTATTTTGGACCTGACTTTGACATCAAAACTAGAGAACTCAAGAAGATACAAGGAATTGTGCAACGCATAGAAGTTGATATGCAATTTGAACAGTCTAAGACTATATATGGCTCATCCTTTTAAGTATTTCAAAATATACAGCCAGTATACACTCCTCCTCTGTGTCAGACGCACCCAGAAGATGCTGACTATTCAAAGGTCTTCAAGTTCAACTACCCTTTAATCAGACAACATATTCATCCTCAGGCAACTCAAGCAAAACCTAAAAAATCAAAGCCCAAGCCAAAGCCAGAACAAGTTCCTAAGCCATCACCGTCATATACTAAACCTGAACCAGTTAACTAGCAGAGTAAACCGTTACAGTTTCATATACCTCCCACTTCTCCACCTCAGTCTCAACCTTCCGTCTTTATTGGGAAGGATTAAGCACCTCTAATAGAGTTCATAGCAACTCTTGCACTTACACTTGCTGTAGAAGATTCCTTTGCCCATTCAGATAATTTAGAAACTTGTTTTGAGGCCTTTATACAAACATCTGAAGCTTCTGCAACAATTTATGAGTCATCATCTAAACAGATCTCTGAATAGCCTTTTGATTCCTCAGCCCAGCTAGCTGATCTATCAGACTTAGCCCAAGTCCTAGACTATGCCTGAACCTACTAAAGCTGAACTAGAAATAAGTGAAGTAGAATTTACAGGTACTAAACCTTTTAGACCTACACTAGCACCATAGGCAGCGATAGCTCAACCAGCTACACAGACCAAGCCTACTTCAGAACCTTGGTTTACTTAGACAATCTTCCCCCAAAGAAATGGAGAGATTGCTCACACGAATTCGGTGCATAGATATATCTTCAAATGACTTGATCGAATAATCATTTACAGGATATTTTGTCTGAGTTTACTTCTCATTTCACTGGCTCTTTGCGAGAATGCTGGCAAATTATTGACAACTATCGAAGACTTCAGTATATCCAAGTCACTACAGCCGGAGCTTTTCTTGGGATAATTCATAAGAAATTCATTGGTGACTTTCAGCTTATAGATAAGTAGATTCGTTAGGAGTATTTTGCAATGAAATATTGCTCCCTTGACATATGATGGAAAGGTATTATCTTTTAAATGGATTGAATGATGTTAATCTTCAATATACTTTTATCTCATCCCTCCAGATCAACTATAACCAGAGCTACAATAGACCATTGTTTCTTTACAAAGGGATATTGTTAATATGTCTCTCGAAGAAATCTACTAGCTTGTTTTAGCCTCTTTTGATGAGCTTTGTAATCAACATGCCTTATTCAAGAACATCGTTAAAGGTGGTCCAATTCTCAAACAGGCTTTCAAAAAGCCTTACCTTCAAATTAAGTGCAAAGACAAAAAGAACTATGATTATAACAACAAGAAGAAATCTCATCACAATCATGTCTATCATTGACAAAAGTTCCGTAGACAAATGGAAGGTTACAAGCCCTTTAGGAAAACTTATGTGAGAAAAGATGGAACAAAATGAAAGTTTGTTCGATTCTTCAAGAAGAAATCCCATCATTCTCATAAAGCATATCAATGTTTTCTTCGTAGACAACCATGACACTTTCCATGAACTTGTCCTCACAAAACCAAAAATGATGTCAAGTTATTAAAGTAGATGCAATCCATCTTGGCTATTTAATATGTGTTTAATTTTTGATACATTTAATTATTTACATTTGGCGATTAATGTTACGAAAATGCTTAAGATACTCACTTTAATTCATATATGATTTTAGGTTCAATTTGGAAGCAAAGAAATTAAAGTGAGTCGAAAGCACTACATTTGAGTTGTTTTTCAAAGATTAATTCTCACTTGTTTTCTTAGAGCAAGAAGAAGCAAATTAAAAGACAAGAAGAAGACAAGCAAAATAAAAGCACAAAATGCAAATAACCAGGTGGAACGTGCATGTGGTGGAAATAAATGGATCAAAACGCATGCACAATATGAAGAAAACGAAGCAACATGAAGAAAAGTGGAAACGACGACGCAGTGGGACCTGAAACGCAGATCATGTGTTTTACTAAATGCAAACAACGTCTGTGTTTATGCAAATAATGTTTACGTAAACACTGACCATGTCTACATTTCATGCAAACGTTATGTATGAAACACAAACGTTTTGCCAAAGAAAAAGAGAAGAAAGCTGTGGGAGAGGGGTTTTGCGTGAATAGTATGCATAGCCAACAATCTTAAATTGCCCCATCAAGAAACAGGAATAGGAGGGCTTGTGGCTGAAATAAAGAGAAGAGGTGTGAACAGTAGCTTAGGCCAACCATCTTAATTCGTCACATTAGCTACAGTTGCGTGGGAGTGAAATAGAAGAGAGGGAGGCACAAACAAAGGGGTCTTAGGCTAAGGTCATTTTCATAGGGCCGAAGTATTTTCTTGGGAGACTCATGGAAGACTAGACATCTCGACATTGATTTAGAGGTGACACCGACACTGACGACTCGGGTTAAGCAACTTTTTTATTATCTTGTTGTTTCTTTCTCTCATTAGGAATTGATTATGTTATCTTGTATGGATTGATTGGGTATTTGAATGATGATGATTTTGATGCTCTATTGAATCGTTTTTCACGAAAACTCATTGCTAGAATCGAATGCAATACGTAATTATTATATTCCCAATTCATGTGTAGCAACTAATGGTCCCCAATCATTAGAGATAACATAAAGTAAGTTAAATAATTTGAGCTTGTGTGATTATTACCTAGATTGGTCTATTTTTCTGATTCATAAGGTGGTTGTCCAGATAAACTTAGAGAGCTTATTCTAGGTTTCCCGATAGCTAGGGTTAATTAACGAGCACTTCGTAATTAACTAGGATCTTAGGAAAAATCAGGATTAACAGAGCTTATTGTTAATCTATGACTGATAATTGCTAAGAGAGATAAAAGAACGATAAATCAATAAATTATGTTTAATTAGGGCGTAGGCTAAGATTGAACCAAAGAACTGGATTCCTATCGAATTCCCCAATTTTATCATTTTTTTCACATGTTTTATTTAATTTGTTTTCATTAGGTTAGTTTTATTTTATTTTATTATTTCAAAATCCAAAACCCCTTTTTTCTTAAACACTGATTAATTTCATTTCAATAACTTTATACACTCTCTGTGAGATCGACCTAGACTCGCCACTGCTACAGTAATAGTCTAGTTATTTTATTTTGTCTAGCGTTACGACGTGCCTGACAATTTGGCATCGTTGCCGAGGAGTGCGATGTTTAGTTTTTGTTATGATTTTAATTGGTGTTTCGTATATATTTATTCATAATTGATTTCTTTTCAATTATTTCGCGTTTCTTTCATTTTTCTGTTTTGTGTTTGAAAAGAATTTAAAAATTAAATTTGACATGGATGGGAGTAATTTTTTCTTTAATTCATATTCTTAATCCTATAGCAATGCTTGGATTGATCAACCTAAGTTTTGTTATGGATGGCATAATCAGCCGAATTACTTCTATGATAGTTTATAGGAAGCCCAACAATTCCCTTACATACCATAAGCTTCCTATCAAGACTCAGGCACATCCTCGGAAGAATTAGTTGATGTGTATATTGCTAACACTTTGCAATTCCAACAGGAAACAAGTTCTAGAATCCAGAACTTAATAAGCCAAGCAGATCATTTGATGGAAGCTATCAACTACCTAGCATCGCAAAGTAAAGAGACGCAACCATATCAACTTGAGGATTACCCAATGGACATTTGTGTGGAAACTTTACAAAGTAATGAGGAGCTTGAGAATTTTGAGGTCAACCCTCAATAAATTGCTTGTGTAGAAGAAGTAGAGGAGGAGCTCAAAGTAGAAAAAGACATATCTTTTAACTTGGAGGTAAGTACTGAGTTCCAATTTGTTTTTGAAACTAACTCTTCACCTTTAACATAGCAGATTGAAGAAACTAAATGAAGAAGAAAAAGGTGAAGAGATGTTCAAAATATTTCCCAAGTATATGAACTTAATTTAGATTGAAAGTCTGAGGATAGGGAAGGTAACCAAGACCCTATCTTGAAGAACCTTAAGTTGAAGAACTGCATGTGCCATCAGAAGATCATAATTTTATCACGTAAGGAGTAGAAAGAGTTGAGCCAGGGACCCTAAACAAAGATAATTCTTCGGAGGAAACCCAAGAGAGGTAAATTTCTTTGTTTTTAAATTTTTCCATTAATTTTATTATGCATATGTGTTTCTTTGTTGGTTTATTTTTGCTTGTTTTTAAGTTTTCAATTAAAATGAAAGAAAGAATAAAATAAATAAATAAACATCTGCTCGCTTTCTATTGCTTCTATGATTATTTAATCATAAGTAGAGAATGAATTGACTAGAGAATTTCATAGCGACTTTGGCATGTATTTTTACTCTTGTGATTGGTTAATGTGCATTATCTTTAGAAGAATAGGAGCTAGTGGTAGACAATGCCGGTGAGATATTGAGCCTTGTTAGACTAAAACATCCATATCAGTCTCATTGTCTTTTGATAATGTGTAACCTTCATGGCATGTATATCCTAATTTTGTGTTGAATTTCTATTCGAGCCCACATTTTTATCACATGCATTAACATAGATATGATTAGGCATTCTTTGTTTTTCCTAAACTACATTAGCCAACTAACCTATCCTATTGCATGATTTTTCCCTTGATAAACCCTTTGAGCTTTATACTATTTCTTTATATACTAACCACATTACATGCTTTATACTTACCCAAATGTCCTACCCAAGCCATTAGCTACTAGAGCATTTGTGATTGTTGAGTTTATGAATGTACAAAATTGTAAGTGTGGGGGTGTACATATGTGAGGGTGGTTAATGTTGGGATGTTTTGTTATGTCTTATCATTGAAATTCCTATGTTAATGTAGCTTCTTTTAATGTTTTAAAAAAAGAGAGAGAAAAGAAAGGAAAAGTAAAAAAAGAAAAGAGAAAAGCATAAAAGGAAAAGAAAAGAAAAAAAGAATGAAATTTTTTTGTTTAAATAAATTTATCAACGAAGAAGTGCATATAAGCTTGGAA
>JAOSBO010000004.1:32641296-32654279 GCA_027563915.1 Erythroxylum rotundifolium
GAAAAGAAAAGAAAAAAAGAATGAAATTTTTTTGTTTAAATAAATTTATCAACGAAGAAGTGCATATAAGCTTGGAAAGTTATTTAAAATTAATGCATCTTCTTAGAGCTGTAATGAATGTGTTATTTGAGTATGTTGAATATGAGGTAGATGTTGTCTTGGAAGATTCACTTATTGTGGTTTTAATGTATTATTAGCATAAATTGTATGAGTGATTCCTTCATATTGGTATATGCTTCATGTGGTTTGTGTGTCAGGGCTAAAATGAGTTGTGAAATATAAATGTTGCATTCATGATAGCTGACGGTACCTAGTTTTTTATGAGTGTTGATTTGTTTCATTAGTTTTGATGGCTTTCATACTACTTGACCCAAATACATCACACCTTACCTTTGCCCACATTACAACCTTGAAAAGTCCTTTGATCCATGATTTTGATTGTGAATTATAGTGGTGGAGAAATGAAATGATATGCAAAGTTATGGATTGTCATGATTATGAATGGGGTTGAGTGTACCCGTAGATGTATTTTAGTTAAACACATTTTTCAAGTCTACCATTAGAAAGCTCAATTTTTAAAGGTATTGAATGTTGATTGATCATAAATAAAAGCTTGGAATGATAACATCTTGCTATTATTTTTAAAAGTCACTCATCTTTGCTTGTGATTATATATTCTTGGAAAATATGGGAAATGAGTAAATGTTTCGAGTCTATAAGCTTAATTTAGATGTTTTTTTAAATAATTTTGAAGATCTTATTAAGGAACAATCTACTGAAGATGAAGACATTAAGTTTTTTATTTTTGTTACGACCTTTAAAGATGAATTCTCTGATTCCTTTATGTTGTTTTTGTTACGACCTCTAAAGATGAATTCTCTGATTCCTCTATCTCTTTAGGGGATGATTCTCTATACATGCTACAGTAGACCTACATGAAATTAGATCGTACTCTAGTCCAATGATCATATGTCTAGATCTAACTCTTTAGACAAGATAAATATGATCTACTCGTCAAATTTGCTGGATTTGTGGATACTAGATCTAACTGTACAATTATGAAGCCCAACATTTTACCTGCTGAGGTATGGACCTCACATGTGAGTAATTTATTACTGCAGATAGCAATTCATTCAAGATCGAGCTAATTAAAAAGAGAAAGATCGGGATATGATTCTTTCCACAATATACAGTTTGGACTAAAGTGGTTGGCAACAATCTACCTGGCCCAAATATTCTCATTGGTATGGACGTATACAATAAAGTCTCACCTTTACAGATCCTACCCACAGGCCTCAGGTATCGATCATTTTATAGTCCTTACACTGAAGTGAAAAATGTGGTTGAACTTTCTCAAGTTTCTACACCATATAACTCATTGCCAAATAAACTGTTAAACAACTATTCTGAATCACATGCATAGTTTTCTCATCCATATCTTTTTTGAAAAATACTAACTTTTTCAAAAGTCTACCTTTTAAAAAGAATGAGGATATCAATCCTACGAAAGCCACACATCCAAGGATAAACCCTGATGACCTCAAATTCACACAATATGAGTGTGTTATCCTTCTGAAGTAAGGACTTATTGAGTCCGCAAAGTCATATTGGGCTAACGAGGCTTTCTATGTGAACAAACATTCAAACAAAAGCGTGATAAAAAGAGATTGGTAATTGATTACAAGCCTCTGAATGCATTCCTGCAAGATGACAAGTTTCCTTTCCCTAAAATCAATACTCAGGTACTATTTTTAAAAGAAGTTGTTATATTTTCCAAGTTTGATCTTAAAGTAAGATTTTGGCAATTGGGTGTTCACCTAACTAAGCGATACAAAATTGCATTCTGTATTCCCATTGCATAACACCGATGGACTGTTATGCCATTTAGGCATAAAGTTGCCCCATCACTGTTTCAAAGAACCATAACCAAGATCTACGAGCCTATCCTCAATAGTGCAATCATCTAGATTGATGATATTTTCCTGTTCTCAAAGACCCATAAGGAACATCAGGCCTTACTTCAGCAATTCTTGGATCTTACTAAATAGTATGGCATCATGCTTTTAGCCTCTGAAAGCATCATTGGTATAAAGGAAATTGAATTTCTGGGTATGCATTTCAAAGATAGATTCTACTAGCCTGATCCACATATTGCACAAGAGTTGTTACACTTTCTTAATAAAAATCTCACAGTGAAACAAATACAATAATTCCTCAAGATTGTTAATTACATCCATGAGTTCATACTATATGTGTCAGCTTACATTTTGAGTTTATCCAAGTTGCTCAGATAGAATCCACCTTGACCTCTAGATATTTTCTTTACTTTTTCTTATTATAAATATCTTCTTCCTCTTCAATGAGATATCTACTTCTCAAACATTTTATCTTTCAAAGTCTTTGTTTGTCAAGTTCTTATGGCTTATTCAACTCTTTCTGTCATCACAAAGAAATTCTTTCCCCATATTACTAGTACACCTACTAATGTTTATGAAGTTGTCTCACTTGCTCATATGAGTTTGTTTTATTATTTGCATCTTTTTCTCAATGAAAATAACTCTCTTGGTAGTCCCAAAATGTTCAACCTTAAAGCACTTTACCTGAATGTGACTTTTCTTCATGACCTTCTTTCTGAAAACACATTATGGTATCTTTGGGAACTTTTTGTGCTCTATACTTATGCCATAACTATATCCCCTCTTCAACTATACCAACATTTCTATGACATAAACAATGAAAGATTTTTGTTATGGACATTTCTTAAGTGGTTTCAACTACTAGATCAATGGAAGCAACAATGTTCTATGGTTATTTCACAACATCGTCTATGGAAAGCTTCTGCTAGACAACAATCTACTCATTTTTCTTTATCCTTCATCGCCCATATCGTGAAACCTATACTGGAGCCTTTTGCACTGAACACCATGTCCATTTTTATCATACTTCATTATATTGGCCACAATATCAAGACAATGTGCTTCAATCTCTTAGAGATTTTCTTAATGAGATAAACCATTTCCCTGATACATCTATCATTTCCTCCTTTATTGGACCTTATCCAGGTGAATTTGTTCTTAGTGAACCAGAAGCACCAGATGTCCTCAATATGAAATAGAAGAATCATATTTAGACCATGCAGGACCTTTTTAACTTATTGACTCAGTCTTTCAGGATGCTCAAAACCCTAATGATGATAATTACAGTCCTAATGAAGATGAGTTAAATCAAGTCCTGCACAAGCTTCACACATGTGAGCTTAGTCACAGTAAGTGATAAAAGACATATCAACATGATACTGACAGCTCAAGTAATCCAAAATCTCCATCCAATTTGCAATCATGGCATGAAACAATATGTAACAAATAATGCATTGGATTTTATAGGACTCGTCTTTTTAAGTTGTTTTCTTTTTTGAGTCTTTTGATGAAAGAGAATCTCTGTGGCCCACAAACTGCTATTTAAGATTCCTTGTTATCATCATAATGTTTGCTTTTCAGAAAGTTGTTTGCTTTTTCAATATAGCTTTGTCAAAGATGTGATGATTGTACTTAAAGTTGCTTTCTTTTTTAAAGTTGTAATCAGTGTGTCTTTTAAGTGTGTTACTTTTCTACCCTTGCTTCACCTATAAAAGCAAGGCTCATCTTCCAGTATAAGCAGGCTTTGATTTCAACGAATATTAGTTTGTGTGTTTTCCATTCTCTCTAAGTTCTCCTTCTCTTGAAAGCTTTAGTCTTGAGTAATGTTACTATATGTCATTATACACAGAGAAGTATGCTCTACACTCACCTCTTCTAAGGACCTTGCGTATCAGAAAGTCTAAGACAGTCTATGACTGCATAAAACAATTTTATTGTGAGATTAGAGTTTAACGAGGAAAGAGTGTAGGTACTATTACGACTATTGTTTCAAAGGGGAAAAAGAGTTATGAGAGTGTAAAGTTCCTAAGAGGAAAGGTGAGAGTCATATGCTCATGGAGAGAAGGGCTTTGTGCCTTAGCCATCATACCTGGAACTTACTAATGGTCATAAGGCTCCCATGTTGATCCACAATAGTCTACCAAACACTACAGTCACCTACAATATGACTTTGGTTAGTCGATGGTCTGTTCAAAGGTATTGTTTTAGCTAGTTGGTTGTCGTACTTTCCTTATGTGCCTTTCGGGTTCCCTCAGTTGGTATCAGAGCCATCTTTCGTGTATTGGCCAGTGGTAACATTGTCTCTTGATAAGAGTGAGTAAGGAGAGAACATAATAGTTATGGAAACACTACCAAATGACCATGTTCTTTTATCGTCAACTTTGTCTATTTCTAGTCTACCTTCTAGTGTTAAGCATGTTTTATCTAATCATATTGAAAATTTAGTTGAAATTACCCATATTACTGTAGAAAATCTTGTTTGTGAGTCTTCTTTACCTTTGTTGAGTCCTTACAGTATTTATTCTCATGATCGTTCTTAGACTAAAAGTATACATACTATTTTGTCTACATCTAGACCAAAAGTCTAAGAAATAATCCAGAGTTTCAAATCAGAATAGTGTGGTCTTATATCTACTACAACAGAACAATACATAAAGCTTGAGATACCCAAGGAGCTAATCTCTCTCTGGAGAGAACACAACCATACACATCTACATATAGGAGCTATACGCCTTGTTCTCACACTTCATGGAAGAAAGGGAATACTTGCTACAGCCAGGATATCTCTTCTAGACATTACCTACACAACGTACAAAAATGCTTTGATTGGTACTTTGCTGACTACTCTCAACAATGGAAGAGTCATTCTGACAATAACACCTGATTTCAACTTCAGGTTGGATGACCCCACTTTGTCTGAATGGCCGTAAGTTCATATTCAGATCACTGGAGAATATCAAGATCCTACAACCATCATGGCTACCTTATATCACTAGATGATCTATAGTCTGCATAATTATACTTTGGACCTTAAATAATTCTACTTCATATGCTATTTATATGGATATTGATGGTTCTAATGATCAAACTACAATCATCCAGATCCTGAAGTAATTACTAGTTGTGGAGCTTGAAAAGTTGATGCTTATTGAATAGATCACCAATTACCAGAAGGTTTTCTATAAGCCTCATCGATACTCTTTTCATACAACCACTCCTCCAATTCTAAAGATGTTAAAAGATGGAACGGTGAAGTCCATCTGTACAAAGCCAAATGAAGATCCATCTGGACATTCTACATCTGATGCTATATTTCTGATTCAACCCGTATTTTCTCATACGAAAGGTAAATCTTGCCCTCTTATCCATTATTTTAAATCTAATGGAGATTCAATCTATATAAGCTATCATCGTGGACACTTCGTATGAGATGTTGACCCCTCCATATGTGAATCGAATTGTGAAGTCTGTCTCAACCCTGAGTTAGACAGTGATGATGATGACGAGCGATATGTCAAATGATGAAGGAGGAACAAAAAGTCTAAACCTTTATGTATTCCTTCTCAACAGTATCATCCACATAAGGATGATTCATATCTAGATGATTCCAACAAATCTAGTGGTCTACCCACAGAAAATTTCAAGCCTAGATCTCTTCATAAGATGTTGAAATCTTGTACCTATCAGCCTATGCCTGCAATTCCTATCATTACTCCTACTCTTATAACTTGTATGATGGTTAAGCCATACAAAGAAGAGTTTCCTTCTTTACACAGGAGTACAAATGAAATAACTAGGGTTAGCCCTTATATTGGAGCTACAGGAATTATTTCACAAGTAACATTTGTCTTAAATCCTTATGATGAAGTTCTTAATTGGTAGACATCAAATGCAATAGTACAAAACAAAGTCCTTCAAAGATTTGATTCCAATCTAGATGGAATCAGTCAACAGACTCATGCTACTCAACATAAATTTGATGCCATCTATAAGCAGATCCAACAATTGTACCATTCATACAAAGCTCAGATCCAGTAACTTTTTGTTGGTCTTCGACATTACATTGCTACAAAGTATTTTGGACCTTAATTCAACGTCAAAACTAGATAAATTAAGAATACATAAGGAAATCTTCAATGTATGGAAGTTGATATGCAATATGTACAGTCCAAGACTATGTATGGCTCATCCTCTTCAGTATTTCCAAATATACAGTTAGTATACACTCCTCCTCTATATCAGACGTAACTAGAAGAAGCTGACTATTCAAAGCTCTTAAAGTTCAAATATCCTTTGATCAGGCAACATTTCTATTGTTAACCAGTGGAGTAAACCATTACAAATTCATACACATCCCACTTCTCCACCAAAGTCTCAACCTTTCACCTCTATTGGGAAGGATAAAATGCCCCTAACAGAGTTTATAGCAACTCTTACACCTACACCTGCTGTAAAGATTCCTCTTCCCAATCAGATAATTCAGAAGCTTGTTCTCAAACCACTGTACCAACATCTAAAGTCTCTGCAACAATTTCTAAGTCATCATCTGAATAGATATCTGAACCGTCTTCTAATTCCTCAACCCAACTAGTTAATCTATCAGAGTTAACACAAGTTCTGATGATTATGCCTAAACCTACTGAAGCTGAACTAGAAATAAGTGAATCAGAATCCACAAGTACTAAACCTTTCAGACTTACACTAGAACCACAAGTAGCAGCAGCTCAATCAGCTGCATAGATCGAACCTACTTCAACACCTTGGTTTACTTTTAATGATCTTACCCCAAAGAAATGGAGAGATCGCTTGCATGAATTTGGTACATAGATAGATCTTCAAACGACTCGAATGAATAATCCTTTATAGGATATTTTGTCTGAGTTTACTTCTTGTTTCACTGGTAATTTGTGACAATGGTGGCAAAGTGCTGACAACTATCAAAGATTTTAGTATATCCAAGTCACTACAGTCGGAGCTCTTCTTGGAATAATTCATAAAGAATTTATTGGTAATTTTAAACTTATAGATAAGATCTGTCAAGAGTATTTTGCAATGAAATGTTGTTCACTTGACAAACGTGATCTACACAAGCATTTTCAACATATGACGGAAAGGTATCATCTTTTTAATGGATGGAATGATTTTAATATTTGATATACTTTTATCTCATCCCTTCCATATCAACTGCAACCAGAGCTACAATGGACCATTGTTTCTTTACAAAGGGATATTGTTAATATATCTCTTACAGAAATCTACCAGCTTGCTTTAGCTTATCTTGATAAGCTTTGTGATCGACATGCCTTATTCAAGAATATCATTAAAGGTGGTCCAATTCTTAAATAGGCTTGCAAGAAGTCTTATCTTCGGATTACGTGCAAAGAAAACAAAAATTGTGATTGTAGCAATAAGAAGAAATCTCATCATAATCATGCCTATCATCGACAAAAGTTTCGCAAACAAATGGATGGGTTGGAAGCCCTTCAGCGAAACTTATATGAGAAAAAATGGAACAAAATGAAAGTTTTTTCGATTCTTTAAGAAAAAATCCCATCATTCTTAGAAAGCTAATTGATATTTTCTCTGTGGACAACCAGGACACTTTGCTGAACCTGTCCTCACAAAAGTGGAAAAGATGTCAAATTATTGAAGCAGATGTAATCAATCTTGCCTATTCATTCTTCTAATAACTTTGAAGATCTTATTGAGGAACAATCCACTGAAGATGAAGACACTAACTTTGTTATTTCTATTACGACCTTTGAAGATGAATTCTCTGATTACTCTATCTCTCTAGGGGATGATTCTCTATACATGTTATAGTAGAACTAAATTAAATTAGACTATACTCTAGTCCAACGACTATATGTCCATATCTAACTCTTTAGACAAGACAAATACGATCGACCTATCAAAGCGATTGGATTTATAGATACTGGATCCAATCGTACGATTGTGAAGCCCAACATATTACCTTCTAAGACATAGACCTCACATGATGAGTACTTTACTGCTGCATATGGCAATTCATTTAAGATCGGGCTAATTACAAAGAGAAAGATCGAGATATGATTCTTTCCACAGTGTATAGTTTGGAATAGAGTACTTGGTAGCAATTTACCTGGCCCAGATATTCTTATTGGTATGAATGTATACAGCAAAGCCTCACCT
This sequence comes from Erythroxylum rotundifolium, assembly GCA_027563915.1. Taxonomy (NCBI): domain Eukaryota; kingdom Viridiplantae; phylum Streptophyta; class Magnoliopsida; order Malpighiales; family Erythroxylaceae; genus Erythroxylum; species Erythroxylum rotundifolium. The sequence goes on from JAOSBO010000004.1 coordinate 32,649,384, forward strand.
TTACAGATCCTACTCACAGGTCTCAGGTATCGATCATTTTACAGTTCATACACTAAAGTGAACAATGTATTTGAACTTTCTTAAGTTCCTATACCATATACATAATCGAGAGATAAACTATTAGACTACTCTCCTGAATCACATGCATAGCTTTCTCATCCATATCCTTTTTGAAAAAATGCTGACTTTTTCATCAATCTACCTTTCAAAAAGAATAAGTATATCGATCCTTTGAAAGCCACACATCTAGGGATGAACTCTGATGACCTCAAACTCGCATAAGATTGATGTGCTATCTTTATGAAGCAAGGACTCATTGAGCCTACAAAGTCAGATTAGGCTTGCCAGGCTTTCTATGTGAACAAACGTTTAGAGCAAAAGCGTGATAAAAAGAGATTGGTAATTGATTACAAGCCTTAGAATGCATTCCTGCAAGATCACAAGTTTCCTCTCCCTAAGATCAGTACTCAAGTACTATTTTTAAAAGAAGCTGTTATTTTTTCCAAGTTTGATCTTAAGGCAAGATTTTGGCAATTGGCTGTTTACCCGAGTAATCGGTTCTGCATTCCCAATGTACAATACCAATGGACTATTATGTCATTTGGGATCAAAGTCACCCCATCATTGTTTCAAACATCCATGACCAAGATTTATGAGCCTATCCTCAACATTGCAATCATCTATATTAATGAAATTCTATTGTTCTTAAAGAACCAAGAGGAACATCAGGCTTTACTCCAGCAATTCTTGGATCTTACTAAACAATATGGTATCATACTTTCAGCCTCTAAAAACATCATTGGTACAAAGAAGATTTAATTTCTAGGTATGCATTTCAAAGATAGATTCTACCAGCCTGATCCACATATTGCACTAGAGCTGTTACACTTTCCTAATGAAAATTTCACTGTGAAACAGGTATAACAATTCTTCAGAATTGTTAATTACATCTGTGAGTTCATACCATACATGGTAGCTTACATTTCTTGTTTATCCAAATTGCTCAGACAGAATCCACCATAGCCTCCAAATATTTTCTTTACCTTTTCTCATTATAAATATCTTCTTCCTCTTCAACGGGGTATCTTTTTCTTGAACCTTTTAACTTTCAAAGTCTTTGTTTGTCAAGTTCTTATGGCCCATCTAACTCTTTCTGCCATCACAAAGAAATACTTTCCTCATATTACTAGTACACCTGCTAATGTTTTTGAAGTTGCCCCACTTGCTCATATGAGTTTGTTTTATTATTTGCATCATTTTCTCAGTGAAAATAACTCTCTTGGTAGTCCCACAATGTTCAACCTCAAAGCACCTTACCTTAATGTGATTTTTTTATGACCCTCTTTCTGAAAACACCTTATGGTATCTTTGGGAACTTTTTGCGCTTTATGCCATCACTATATCCCCTCTTCAACTTTACCAACATCTCTGTGACATAAACAATGAAAGGACTTTGTTATGGACATTACTTGAGTGGTTTCAACCAATAGATCAATGGAAGCAACAATGTTCTATGGTTATTTCATAACATCATCTATGGAAAGCTTCTACTAGACGACAATCTACTCATTGTTTCTTCATCCTTCATCATCCATATCATGATTGGAGCCCTTTACACTGAACATCGTGTCCATTTTTATCATACCTCATTATATTGGCCATGATATTAAGACAATGTGCTTCAATCTCTTCGAGATTTTCTTATTTTATTAGCTTTGTGAAAGAAGTGATGATTGTACTTAAAGTTGCTTTATTTTTTAAAGTTGTAATAAGTGTGTATTTTGAGTGTTTTACTTTTCTACACTGGCCTCACCTATAAAAACAAGGCTCCTCTTCCATTGTAAGCAGGCTTTGATTTCAACGAATATTAGTTTGTGTGTTTTCCATTCTCCCTAAATTCTCCATCTCCTAAAAGCTTAAGTCTTGAGTAATGTTACTATCTATCATTATATAGAGAGAAGTATGCTCTACACTCACATCTTATAAGGATCTTGTGTATCAGAAAGTCTAAGACAGTCTATGACTGTATAAAACAATTTCTCTGTGAGATTAGAGTTTAACGGGGAAAGAGTGTAGATACTGTTTGATGAGTACGTAATTTTACATTATTCCCATGTACTTTATAAGAAAATATTATCATTTGGAATATGTTACTACATCTATTTGGAACGATTTTGTAAATCTGTTGCTGATATGAAGATATGGATAAAACGTTGGAGTTGTAGCTTAAATTGGCACAGATTTAAAGAGTAGGGGCTAAAGTGGCAACAAGGATGAAAGTTTGAGACCAAGTTGTTGTTGGTCCCATATGAATGAAATAAATGGATCCATATGACCATGTGGGTTGACAATGGAATTAAAACAGAAGAACAAGACAACACCCTAGCCTACCCACACATATATATCTACATGCATTAAAAGAAAGGGGGCGGCAGCAGAGGTTAAGAGGCAGACAAATGCAGTTTTCTTTTGGTACTGGAGATTTTACTTTTCTCGTTTTTGCAAGGAGCACAATTTCACTTGTCATATGATGGATTTTATTTATTTACCATTGTTTTTTATTAATTCTTTTTTGAGTTTTAGAATCATAAGTGAGTAAATTCCTTCTTTAGTTCTAGGGAAGATATTGTGATTGCAGAATTACATTGTGAGACATTTTGATTTATTGATTTTACTTTTCAATTATTCTAGTACCAATTCTTCTTTGATTTCTTATTCAATTGTGTATTTGATTAAATTCTCAATTGTTATATGCTTTCTAATGCTTATGCCGCGTGTAATAAGTTTTAGGTCAAAAGCAAAGTCAATTTAATCAGAAAAGCGTCTCTTATTCTGTTTAATCGGTTAAAGGATAGGACAAGATTTTATATTTCAAGTGTCTCTTGGTTGGTTGTTTGGCATGACTTATTTCCAGCAATTTATGCTAGTGTCTCTTGATTAGATCTTGCTTTCCAATATCTTATTAATTGTTCACCAAGGAATTGATTAGAATCGTTTCTTGTGATTAATTCAATTTTGAAATATTCCATTTTTCTTATAGCGATACGGATAAGCAAGGTCATTATTGGAATAGGAAAGTAATAAATTTTTATACTTCAATGATCAGCAGAAATTTATGAATCACATGTCGACCCTAAAGCTGAGCTTTTGATTACTGATTAATTAATTCTAGCTTGTTTATTTTAATTCTACACTAAATTACAATCCCTAAAACCCCCTTTTAAATTTATGTTATTTCTCACATAAGAAATCTGCTACATAAGACTCATAGGATTCGACCTGGTGGTTCCCTACTACTGGAAATCAAAATCTTTGAATGGGATAACTATTCAACAATATTTTTGGAAATTTCAACAAATTCACCATTGTTGCAGCTATTATTTCAAAGGGGAAAAAGAGTTATGAGAGTGTAAAGTTCCTAAGAGAAAAGATGAGAATTGCATGCCCATAGAGAGAAGGGCTTTGTGTCTTGGCCATCATACCCTGATAGTCACAAGTTTCCCAATGTTGGTCCACAATAGTCTACTAGACACTGTAGTCGCCTACAACCTGACTTTGGTTTGTTGATGGCCTGTTCAAAGGTGTTGTCTTAGCTAGTTGGTTGTCGCACTTTCCCTGTGTTCCTTTTGGGGTCCCCCGGTTAATATCAGAGCCATTTTTCATGTCTTGGTCAACAATAACATTGTCTCTTGATAAGATTGAGTAAGGAGAGAGCCCAATAGTTATGGAAACACTACCAAATGACCCTATTCATTTGTCTTCAACTTTGTTTATGTCTAGTCTACCTTCTAGTGTTAAGTGTGTTTTGTCTAATCATATTGAAATTTTAGTTGAAGTTACCCATATAATTATAGAAAATCGTGTTTATAAGTCTTCTTTACCTTTTTTAGTCCTTACAGTATTTATTCTCGTGATCATTCTTGGACAAAAAATATACGTACTATTTTGTCTACATCTAGACCAAAAGTATAAGAAATAATCCAGAGTTCTACATTGGAATAATGTGGTCTTAGATCTACTATAACAGAACAATACGTAAAGCTTGAGATACCAAAGGAATTGATCTCTCTCTGGAGAGAACACAACCATACACATCTAAATGTAGGAGTTATACGCCTTGTTGTCACACTTCATGGAAGAAAGGGAATACCTGCTATAGCCAGGATAGCTTTTCTAGACACTGCCTAACAATATACAAAAATTCTTTGATTGGTACTTTGCTGACTGCTCTCAATAATGGAAGTGTCATTTTGACAGTTGCACTTGATTTCAACATCAGGTTGGATGATCCCACTTTGTTTGAATGGCTGTAAGTACATATTCAGATCATTAGAGCATATCAAGATCCTATAACCATCATGGTTACCTTACATCACTAGATGATTTATACTCTGCTTGATCATACTTTGGACCTCAATTTTCCAAATTCTACTTCAAATCCTTTTTACATGGTTGCTGATCGTTCTAATGATCAAACTACAATCATCTAGATCCCCAAGCAATTACCAGTTATAGAGCTTGAATAGTTGATGCCTACTGAATGGATCACCCATTACTAGAAGGTTTTCCATGCGCCTTATCGACACTCTTTTCATACAACCACTCTGATGATGATGAAAACTTTAAAGAATGGAACAGTGAAGTCCATTTATGTAAAGCCAAATGAAGATCCATCTAGACACTTTTACATCTAGTACTATATTTCTAATTCAACCTGTATTTTCTCATATAGAAGGTAAATCTTACCCTCTTATCCATTATTTTAAATCTAATGGAGATTCAGTCTATATAAGCCATTATCATGGACACTTTATATGGGATGCTGACCCATCCATTTGTGAATCGGACTGTAAAGTCTGTCTCAACCCTGAGTTAGACAGTAATGATGATGATGAG
>JAOSBO010000004.1:32697347-32711410 GCA_027563915.1 Erythroxylum rotundifolium
CCATAGCATCTGACTCTTATGCTCAATGGGCTGTTGTGAATGGAAAGCGAAAATGGCCCGTGTCTGGAGTTGGCCGCATATCTCAAGTCAAGCTTCTGACTCTTCTAGTCCGTAGGCCTTATCTCCTTAAATGGGGTTTAGATATTATAGAGGATAAAGCTTCTAAGGTTTATAATGGCAACTTGGCAAGTTTGATTAATATGAATCGACCGGTTATTACTACCTGTTTTGTTTGTTATGTTCTTGTACATCATAATTTCTTTAGAGAACAGAATCTGTGTTCCTAACCGCAGTTTCTGCGTACGAATTGCAAATCTTGTTGCAAGAACTACTGTGATGTTTCAGTGATGCAAAACTAATTAAACTCATCGAAGAAAGATGTCTTTGACATCGTCGAAGCTCTCGCTAAATAAGTAGTACAATTGAATGCATTCTATTCTTCATGCAAGGTAAGGTATAAGACAAGAAAGTAGAGAAGTGTTAGCAGTTGTAATTTACGTAAACTAAGGGGTCGGATTAATTTCACTATTATTTTTCTATTATATTTTATAATTATATTTTAATTATTTTCTAACAATATTGAGATATCCTCTATTTCGCCAAAGTGTTTCCTACCTCATACACTTCCATAGTTACCTATTTTTAGTTTTTGTTTTTATTAAAAATAAAAATTTTCTAATTAAAATTTATAATAGAAAATGAAAACAAAAAATTATTTAATGGAAATTTATAAAAATTGAAAATAAAAACTTGTTTGGATTCACTTTCTTTCTTTTTCTTTATTTTTATTATGCTATTAGATATTGCTATTAAATTAAAAATAAAGAAAAACCTTTTTGTTATTAAAATCATTAATTATATTAATTATTTAAAACAAAGAGTACAAAATACACATCAATTTTATATAATAAGAGTCAAATATAAATAATTATATTTACTCAATATAATTAAATAATTAAAAATATTTATAATATTACTAGAACAATAGTAGCATCATTTACAAATGGAAATTAAAAATTTTATAAACATAATCATTCTACATTTGTCAAATTTTATTTCACTTTTGAGATGCATTATGTAATTATACTAGAGTAATACTATACTCTACTCATAATTTACATCTTCATTTACACTTCCAATATTAAGTTCTTCGTTTTTATCGTAACTTTCAAATAATTCATTCCTTTATTCATACATTCTGATAAAGTTATGTATAACATAGCAAGTAGTGATAACATATTTTTTATTCTTTATATTATAATTGAACATGTTTGAAATTATGTAGATTCTTGTCTTTAAAACACCAAAATATATTCATTATCATTTCTTAATGAATAATTCATATAGTTAAACAACTTTTATGGACTCTGAGGTCCTTTTATTCCTCTATAATCTCAAAAAATAATATCGTTCACCTCAATATGGTGAGAGAAATCCAAGCATTTGTTAATAAAGAATACTTATAATTAAATAATTTTGTAAATCTTGAGGTCTTCCTCTTCCTCTATAATTTTGTGAATGATATCTCTCACTTTGATATATCATCTTGATAAGATCTTATCTTGCTATTTTGTTTGGTATCATCTCCTTTGCTTTAGATTTATTTTGGTGCTTAAATATGAAAATTAATGTTTGTTTTTGTTTTAGGAGATGAAAAGTGGAGATTGTATCAAATTGGGACTCTACTAATGATAATCACAAATTTTGGATGAAATGAAGAGATTGCAGCTCCTTTCTATCCCTATCATGTAGGAATTCTGTTTTAACTGGGAAACTATTTTGTATCCCTATCATGTAGGAATTTGAATTTGTTTTAGATAGACATCTTTGTAAGGTAGAATTAATTAGGTTAGAATTAGATTAGGAAAACCCTATGAAAGGGACATTCTTCACAACAGAAAAAGATTATCTCTTCTTACATTTTTTGCAATTCCCAGTCTTTCTTCTATTTTTGTTATTGGAGCAAAAGCCATGTGTGGCTAAACTCAATCGTTTTGATTCAAAGGGATTCGATATTCTAGTTGTAACCTTGTGAGGTTTTATATTCTTATCTTTTATTCACGGTTTAATTTAAATATTTCTTATTTTGAGTTCTCATATTTCATGAATGATTAATATTGGTTAATCTGACAATTTAATTTAATACTGATTATTCTATCACTATCCATGAATTCAATGATTCGTAATTACTATGAAAGATTGGTACAAGTAACAAATAGGTTATTTATGAAATTGTATATTTAACTTATGATAAACAAAAAAATAAGTTGAATAATTGCAACTATCTTAGTTATTTAATTTAGGATTAGTCTTTTTCAATAAGCTTATTGTTATCATTTATTTGATATCGAATACTATCACACCTAGCTAATGAATGATAAATTTTAGTTTGGATGCTGGGTTTGAGCCAATTAATTTAGGAAAATTTGAGACTTATTACGGATATCCTAATATGTTTCAAACTAACTACTTGAATTGTGAAAATATTTTTTTAAACCAATGATGAATGTTACAATTAGATGAGATTTTTTCCTTGAATAAGAGTTTGGTAATATTGCCTTTCTCACTTTTATGTTCAGTTAATTTAATTTGATTTCTTATTAATTTTAGTTAATCAGGTACATAATCGAATGCCCTTTAATTTTATTACTTGAAATTAAGAAACTAATATTTAGTTCTTTAAGGATTCGACCTGGTTCCACTATTACTACTAGGAGTTTGGAGAATCAAAATTATTTTGGGGGCTTCAACAATTCAACCGCATCTCAATAAAATTTAGCTAAACATATAAACGATATAATATTAAAAATAATAAGATTAATTATAATTACTATATTTAACTAAAATGATGTCTTAGTTTATAGAGACAAAAAAATTGGTTATCTAGATTTGTTACTACTGTTAGATTATTTAATGGTCCATGTCACTTATGGGTTTGAGTCAAATGAAAAGAGCCTAAGATAATAATTATTAGGATTAAGGAGTTGGCCTCAAATGGGTCCAAGACCCTTTCCCTCTCTCTCTCCTTTCAAATAAATAGATATGTTGGTTCGGGAGTTTGTATGTTTTAGAAAAACCATTAAAGAGAAGTTTCTAAACCATTGTGTGGAAACTAATTACAAAAGGAAACAGGAAGAGAGGGAATAAATTTTTGTCAAGAACTTCAAAAATCATGGATTCAGGTTTGCTTTATAGTGTTATTAATCGATTCATAAATGTCTTACAATTGGTATTAGAGCAAGTTGCTGCATTATTTGTTGTTTGCTATCATCTACTTTTCGTTTCGTTTCTAGAATGGTTGTTTTCTATATTTGTAATGGTGTTGCTTTCTTCATATACGAAATCTTGAACTACTATTAATGGAACTACCGTAAACAAGAACACAAAAATAGAAACGAACCGCAAACTTCTGATTTTGTTCTTATATTCTCGTACATTTATTGATGAATTTCGGTGTTGATTTGCGTGGAACTGGAAAATTTATTTTCGGATGTAGAATCAATTTCTAAGGACTTGAATGCCATTCTGAATGCTTGACCGAAGCAAAATATAGATGGATGGTTTAGAATGAGAAACTCACATGGGTTTAGAGTGAGGAACACTTGGATTTCGTTGTTTTGACCACCGAATAAGCAAAATGGTGGATGTCATTATTGCTGGCTCAAGCCAAGAAAGGATTTTGGAAAGGAATTGTAAGAAGAATAAATTAAAGAAGATTTTAGAATAAAAAAATTTCGAGTTTTCTGTTTCAATGCTTGTAACAGATATGATTCTGTTGGCTATAACATTGGCAAGGGATGCTCTTGGTAGATTGGGATATTAAATGATTTTGGTCTAACTTTATGGATTTTGAATTAAGGTTATATTATGAAACCTTGCTTATTAAATATTTAAATTATGGGCTTTGACCCTAAGTAAAACAATTTTGTGATGGGTCATAATTGATTGTTTAATTCATAATTGGTTTGTTTTTCTATTTATAATATTATTTTGAAAAATCAGTGCCATATTATATGTTTTATTTGGTACTTTGAATGTTTTACATTATGCAATGTTTAGAATTACATTTTCTTGTTATGTGTTGAAGGTGTTACATGACATTATGGTAATTTAGAATAGTTTATTAGTCACCAAAGTGACCAAACTAATTAAATTAAAAATTTTCATGTATGATATTATCCAGTTAAATGTTTATTGTATAGAAAGCTTGTTAGTCACCAAAGAGGCCTAGCTTGAAAATATTAAACATTTAATTGTGAATCTTTCTATTGTTCATGTTGATACAATGTTATAAAATGAAATAAAGGTTGAACTAAACATTTGAGGTTATTAATTATAACGCTAGGAGGTCACCCAAAGGTGGACCATTGCTTATAATTAATGACAATAAAGGGACTTATCAACATTTTTTTGGTTTAATATGATTATATATCCAAAGATAACATGCATGTTGATTAGAATATGATTGATTGTCTATTATAGTGAATTTTATTGGCATCATTATAGGTTACAACTATGTATTTAAATACAACCCAAAGGAGAATTTAAATACATAATCAAAGTTATTATTAATTTGAATCCATTTAGGTCTACTCAAAGCAATAATGTGTGGGCTAATGTTTTATTTGTAATCCATTTAGGTCTACTCAAAGCAATAATGCGTGGGCTAATGTTTTATTTGCAGCATCTACTAATTTGTTCGTTTTAGGAAATGAAGTTCAACGGTCTGAATTATGTGGATTGGTTTGAACAAATCCAGTTCCAACTGGGTGTAATGGAGTTGGACTTGGCCATAGTTTTAGTCGCAAGGCCCGCAACCATAACTGAGACTAGTTCTGAAGCTGACAAGTCTTATTTTAAGGCTTGGAAACAGTCTAATAGGTTGAGCTTAAATTTGATGCGAATGACAATCGCAAAAAATGTGGAGCCATCAATGCCTAAGATGGATAATGCAAAGTAGTTCTTGTTGAAGCTTAAGGAATACTCCCAATCTGATTTAATTAACAAGTCCAAAGTAGGGATTTTAATGAGTGAGCTAACGATCAAGAAGTTGACAGGTCGCAGCCCATTCATGATCATGTAACTCATATGTTAAACCTAGCTGTAATGCTGAAATCTATAGGTATAGATGTAAGTGAGTTATTCCTTGTAAAGTTCATTATCAACTCACTTCCTCTAGAGTTTGACCTGTTCCAAGTGAACTATAACACCATTAAAGAAAAATGGAACCTTTAAAAGATTAAGGCCATGTTGGTTCAGGAGGAAAGGAGATTGAAGAAAATGAATGAACACTCTGTTCATTTCACATTTCATCAAGGAGCTAGTAGCAGCAAGAACAAACTAGGAAAGAAAGGTAATTATAAGGACAAAGCTCTTAGTAAAGTTAATGAGGGCTGAATTCATAAAGATAAGAAGTGTCATTTCTGTAAGAAGCCTAGTCACTTCAAGCAGGATTGTCCTAAAAGAAAGGCTTGGTTCGAAAAGAAAGGTACATACTATGTCTTACTATGTTTTGAATCAAATCTTATTGAAGTTCCTCTTAATACCTGGTGGTTAAATTCTAGTGCAACTACTCATATGTCACATGTTAAATGGGGATTCTTTTCAATCCATCCCATAAATTGAACTAGAAAGTTCTTATATATGAGGAACAAAATGAAGGCACGGATAGAGAGCATTGGGACGTATAGATTGATCTTGGACACTGGGTGTTACCTAGATCTAGAAAAATGTCTTTATGTTCCTGACTGTGCTAGGAATTTAGTTTTTATTGCAAAGTTGAATGATGTAGGATTTTAATTTAAGATTGGAAACGGTGTGTTTTCTTTATATAAACACAAGTACTATTATAGTTTTAGTACTTTAATTGATTGTTTATATCGTTTCAATCTTGATGTTAATTTTGCTGAATCTTTGTTTCATGTTGACAATATTATAGGAAGTAAATGTAGTGCACAAAGTGAATGTTTTGTTTTTCTATAGCATAAAAGATTAGGGCATATATCCAAGGAAAGATTACAGACATATTGGTTCAGGACTTTGTATGTTTTAGAAAAACCATTAAAGAGAAGTTTTTAAACCATTGTGTAGAAACTAATTACTGAAGGAAACATGAAGAGAGGGAATAAATTTTTGTCAAGAACTTCAAACATCATGGATTTAGGTTTGCTTTACAATGTTACTAATAAATCTATAAATGTCTTACAACTATCTCTAAAAAACTTGAGAATCATCTGTAGTGCCAATCCATCAGACTATTACATATATGAAGTATATGTCAGATGAGATATAATGCATAACATTTTATGTTAGATCAATTCCTTTACCCTTATATGGTACTTGTTTATTAATTGGAACACATGTTCAATATATGTACTGTCTATTTCTCTTATATAATCTTACAAAATAAAATAATAGTATTAAAATCACTAACTCAATATAAAGGTATAATAGTAATTGTAAAAAAGTGTATCAATATATATGAAAATATAGAAAGTATCTTTGATTATGTTGAATTTGTAGATGTATTGGTAAACGAAAATGGAATAAGAACTATTTTTGTAACATGATTAATTACATGTAAGACTTCACAAAATACTTCGAAATTGTTTATGTCAAATGTTGAAAATGCTTTACATCACTCTAGTTGCCATGTTATACCCTATTATGATCAAGAAATATGCAACTTATTCTTCTATTATTAAATGAGTAGTTGTCTTTGCTCATTCTTAAGTTCCTATAAATCTTTGTAGATTGTCATTTGGAAGTTTCAATAGTCAAGCATGACTTGATATAGTAGAGTTTCTATATGATTATTGTGCACTTGAGTTTCCCATCTTTGCTCTAAGAGAAAGTGAAAGTCATAAGTATTTATAAATTAACCAAAAGATGAAAATCCCTGTTTCACTTTACTATTCTCAAATGGGAAATATAGAAATCAAAAGTTTGCACTCTTTACAAAGAACATACCACCATTGTTGAAACCTTGACTATACTCCATCGCTTTGCATTTATGGGCCTCTAACCAGATAGTTAACAAATCACTTAATCAGAGCATTAGTCTTAGAAAAGGTTATGCTAACCCATTATTGACCATAACCTTAAGGGTTCATACACCTCCACATTTGGAAGTCTTGAAGTAGAATCATTCTACTCATCAATTTCTCATTTTCTTCACTGCTGCCCAAACTGTTCATTAAACTACCATTAATCATCTAATTTACTTTGTGACCATACTGTTTACACGTAGCATTGCACATCAGAGAAGTTCTGTAAAATATTCCGTTCTCACTATCCCTGTATCTTTGGCACAAAAAATAAAGCTTTGGAGTAAATTGCGAGTGACAAATGTTACTCCTGATTTAGCACCATGTCAAAACAGGAACCAAAATCCCAAGTAAGCGAAGTTAAGTGCAGGATAATACTGATGCAAAATATTGACATAGAGAGATAGGGAAAAATAGTGTATTTGGCAATTGAGATAAGCTAAAATGTTCTCCAATTCATTAGCATAAAGAATGCCTTTGAATAAGCTTACAATAATAACTAATATGCTGGACAATCTGACAATAAGCCCATAACTTATAACAGACTAATACTAAACTAGGCTCACTAACTCAACAACTCAATAAATTGACTGACTCCGCCTGAAGACTTGGACAAATCAGTTAACAACACAGTAAAACATGTAACATAATAAAAATGACAATTCTTAACACCCTTCCTTAAACTGAAATCTGCAGAATTCAGTTTAGGAAATGAACTGACAACTTTGGCTAAGTCAGCTCTTGAACAGCTTTTTTTGCACGACACATTTCAATCATTCTTCTAAGCTTCATGAACACAGCTTTCTTGAGTGGTTTAGTCATAATATTTGCTATTTGATCTTCACTTTTGCAAAACACCATATCAATCATGCCATTGTTGGAAAGATCACGCAATAAGTGAAATTGAATGTCAATATGCTTGCTTCTTCCATGTAAAACTGGATTTTTGGAAATCTGATTGTTGAAGCATTGTCACAATAAATTGTTGATGGACCTTGCTGCTGATATTGGAGTGCTTCAAGCAATCTTCTTAACCAAACAACTTAACAGGAGCATGTTGTTGTAGAAATAAACTCAGCTTCTGTACTTGATAAGGTAACCATTTATTGCTTCTTTAATGACCATGTTACAACACTAGAATTCATTAAGAATATAAATCCAGATGTGCTTTTCCTATCATTAAGATCTACTGCGTAACCACTATCAGAGAATCTAATCAGATTTTATTTTGTTTCAACTGTATAAAAAATTCCATAATCACTAGTGCCTTTTAAATAACAAAAAATCCTTTTTGCAGCTAACAAATGATTCTCAGTTGGGTTCTCCATAAATCGACTAATATAGCTAACACCATACATGATGTCAGGCCTTGTGGAAGTTAAATACATTAAACTTCCAACCATTTACTTGAACAAAGTGGCATCAACCTTTCTAGCCTCATCGTCTTTCTTACAACTTTAAACCATACTCAATTGGAGTACAGATTGAGTTGCAATTTTTCATTTTAAACCTCTCAAAATCTACAGAGCATATTGTCTTTGTGGAATAAAAAATACTAGATGATGGCTGCACAACTTCAATACCAAGAAAATAATGCAACAACCCCATATTCTCTCATCATACTTCTTTTAAATGCATCAATCATGACCTTTTCATTCCTGATATATGTTAAATAATCCACAAACAGGCACCAATAAGAAATGAACCATTATCTCTAAGCTTTGTAAACAAAGTATATTCATAAGGGCATTTTACAAAACCTTCTCTAGTAAAGTAGGCATCTATATGAAGATACCAAACTCTTAGAGCTTGCTTTAATCTGTATAACTCTTTTTGTAATTTATATACCTTTTTTTCATTGCCTTTCTTCACATATCCAAGTGGTTGATCAGTATATATTTCTTCTTTCCACTCACCATTCAAGAATGAGGACTTCACATCTAATTGATAGACGGTCCAGGAATCTTGCGCAACCATCAATAGAACCAATCAAACCGTATCAAGCCTTACAACTAGAGCAAACACCTCCTTATAATCAACACCATATTCTTGTTTGAACCCTTTCACAACAAGCTGCGCCTTATGCTTATCAATATTGTCATCTTTGTTCAACTTTGTTTTATAAATCCGTTTAACTCCTATGGATTTTTGGCCCTATAGAAATTCTATCAGCTCTTATGTATTATTTTTCTCTATGGATCTCATTTCTTCATCTATAACATTTTGCCACTTTGAATCTTGTATAGCTTCTTGGAATGTAAGAGGAATCTCCAAATAAAGCAAAATGTGCAGTTAAATCATCATCAGATAAATCATTTCCACTTACATAATCTGTCATCCAAGATAGACTTCTTCTTTAAAGGGGTTGTGTAATTTCAACCAAATTGGTAGCCATTGAACTTTCATCACCAAGTCCTAATTGTTGCTCTGTAACTGCAAGTTGCATTTGCTGGGTATCTTTGTTATCAAATTCATCAAAAGTAATTGGTATAGGCTGCTACCCTAAATCATTTTTACTCCAATTTTATTTATTTTTTTCATCAAAAACCATATCTTTACTAATTACAATCCTTTTGGTGATTAGATTGAATAACTTATATGCTTTGGGGACTTCACTTATGCCAAGAAAGATACACTTCTCAGCTTTGTCATCTAACTTCTTCCTTTTCTCATCCGGTACATGTGCATATGCAATGCAACAGAAAATTCAAAAGTGATCTACAGCTAGTTTTCGACAACTCCAAGCTTCTTCCGATGTCATATTTTGGACAGAAAAAGTGGAGCTTCTATTCAGGAAATGAATACTCCAATTTGTTGCTTCGAGCTAAAAATTCTTCGAAACATTGCCTTTCGCCAACAAGCTTCTCACCATATTTAAAATTGTTCTATTTTTCCTTTCCAATACTCCATTCTGTTGTGGTGAAAAAGCAGCAATAAGTTCCCTCCTAATGCCTTGTTCTCTACAAAAAACTTTAAACTTATTCGAACAATACTCTCCATCACAATCAGTTCAAAGAGTTTTAATGGCTTTTCCGGACTCATTTTCAACATGTGCCTTAAAGTCTTTAAATGCGCTAAAAGCTTCTGATTTAGCCTGCAAGAAGTAAATCCAAGTTTTGTGAGTAAAATCGTCAATGAATGTAGTTAAATACTTCTTACCCCCATTGGAAGATGGATTTATCAGTACGCAAATGTCAGAATGAACAAACTCTAGCACATCTTTTGCTCGCCAAGATTTGCCTTGTGGGAATGGAGAGCAATGTTGCTTGCTAACAACACACTTTTCGCAAACTTAAGATGGAATAACAATTTGTGGAAGACCTGTTACTATATTTTTCTGTATATCAAACAAGATTGAGCCCTTTGAATCTTCATTGGAAACAACTTGTTTGAACTCATTGGAACAATAACAAAAACTCCTCACCTAGGCTTATATATCTCACAATTATTATTTTTAAGAGTTATTTTATAACCCTTTTCTTGTATTTGGCCAACACTTAATAAATTACTTTTCAGATCAAGAGTATTAAAACACATCAACAATTGTTCCATAAAATCATTCTTGGTCTAAATTTTAACATCACCTTTTCCCATTACATCAATTGTGTGAGCATCACCAAAGTGTATAACAGTATGAAAGTTTTCATTTAGATAAGAAAATAGAGACTTACTACCACACATTTGATTGTTGGCTCCTGTATCGACATACCAAATATTTGATTCAGACTCATTATTGACATGGTAAGCCATCAACAAAGTTTCTTCTTCATCCTTTTCAGCAAAATTGGATTTCTCCGAGTCTTAGGGCAGCTTGGTATAACATTCAAAACGATAATGGCCAAATTTTGGTGTCATGGATCGAAAAATCTTCTCCACATCCTTCGTCTTGTCACCATGAATATGCATCATATTCACGATTGCCATTGTCCAAGAGAAATAATTAGAAACTGATTCTCTCGGCTTCATAGGAAGTGTTTCAAAGTCCGTACGAAGTGCTTGAAGTTACTGCCTCTTTACTCTTATGGTGCCCTAATACTTTTTCTTCATGGAGTCCTATATATGCTTTGTTGTATCTTGGCATAAAATAGTCTCCAATATTGCACAATCAATAGCTCAAAACAAATAATTCTTTGCTTTAAGAACCTTCAATTTCATTGCTTCAATTTCCACCTTTTGCCCATCTGACATTGCTACGCCTCTTGCTGCTTTTGATATTCTATTTGAAACAACTTGCTAATATTCTTTCGATTTCAAGAAATTCTCCATCAACATGCTCTAATGATCATAGTGACCATCGAAACGCAGAATCGCTGCTTATACGAAATTGTTCTTTGCCATGGAGGACCAAGAGTAGCTTGGGCAACAATCTTTATTTGTCAAATAAACAAACAGTAGGAGGGAAGAGAACAGAATGGACCATTCTTGCAGCAGAAGTTGCATGAAAAGGAGCAGTGGACTACCAACTTAATTCGTCACATCAAAGCTACAATAGGTGGCTGGTAGAATAGTGGAGAAAAAAAAAATTGTGAGATACGAGGGCTCGTGGCTATCACTATTTATCCTCACACCTTCACTCTCAGGATTTTATTTTGGCTCTGATACCATTGATACAAAAAATTGACACAGAGAAATAGAGAAGAGCAGTGTATTTGGCAACTGAAATAAGCTAAAACATTTTCCAATTCATTAGCAGAAAGAATGCCTTTAAATAGGCTTACACTCATAACTAATGTGCTAGATATTCAAACAATAAGCCCATGACTTATAACAGACTAATATGGACTAGACCCATTAACTCAACAACTCAACAAATTGACTGTCTCCACCTAATGTCTCCACCTAAAGACTCGGACAAATCAGTTAACAATACAGTAAAACATGTAATATAATAGAAATGACAATTCTTAACAAATACTCATATCACCAAATCATCATAGCCAACTACAGCCTAATGACACTAAGGGAATAGGGATCCAAAATACTTTCAAGCACTAAAGAGAAAAGAACCAAAAGCAGCAATGCTGTGGGAAAGAAAACCCTGGGAAGAGAAAATCTAGTACCAACGGAAATTACTTTATCAACAGCAGATAATGAAACCTCAGAGCCAAAATATTGAGACATAAAGTTAGTGTAACAAATCAGTCAATGAGATACACTTCTACTGCGAAACATTTAATGATTATATCGCCATGTACCGCCCAAACTATAATTCTTCAGGATTCAACTTACCCTTGTAGACACTCAACAGTTCAGGTATTTCCTCTGTAAATTTGGTCACATACCTCTGCAGGAACACATTCTCAGTAGCAAACAACAACGAATACAAGCTCCAATCTTCCTTGATCAGTCCTTTTGACTGCAAGAGCTTTACCACTCTAAACCTGGGGATCATTCTATTCTTCAAACTGAAAAACAAGACCATAGGGCATTGCACAATCATCTCTGAAGACTTACCCATTTTGTTCACAATAAAGTCCATTCCTTCAGTAATTTTCTTCTCCGACATTAACAGACAGTTAGGATGTTTCCTAAAGGCAGTAAGTATATCGTCCTTTGACCAACCGCACTGTGTATATACATCAACGCACCGCTCCATTATCGACTTGTTGCACTTCCCTGAAAGTGCATGCACTGCCAATATAAAAGTTGACTTCTTAGGCTCAAATCCCATTTCTTTGACTTCTTGCACAACTTCGCTAAACTTTTCGTGACTTTGAACAAGAGCCTCCGGAAAATGAATCAGCAACATCGGAATTCTACTCTGAGGTACACCAGATTCTCTCAAAAGCTCTATATTCGGTCTAAGATTCTTGGAACTATCCTCTAGAAAAATCCAAGAAAGGCGCTTCATAACATACACGATCTTAGCATCAGAAAGCAACACGCTTTTAAGGAAGTTATAACTAGGCTTTATATGCTTCTCTAAGCTTCTGGTCAAAAGGGTAGGGTCTGCTGTGAGTGTTCTGGCAAGGTCGGCATTTGAAATACCAGTGGAGCGCAAGAACTTGAGTTTTGGCAAAAGTGTTTTCTCAGGATGGGCTACCAACAGGAAAGGCCGTTTCTTGACAAGTCTTGAGATCTGGTACTTGGTGAATCCATGGTTTCTCAGAAGAGCCAAAACCGCATCTGGTCTCTCTGACGACCGGAATTTCATCTTCTCCGCAGCTGACACCGCCGTTTCTACAGAAAACTCGCATGATTGAATCAGGTAGTCCACCGTAAAAGAATCTCCTTTTTCTATTGATAATTTGGTTGTAATGGGTCTACAAAGGGGCTGGTAGTTCTGAAGACAAGCCAAGGTTTCGGTAAGCAGTTGGGTGGATTTGGTCGGCGAAAATAGGCTTCTACAAAGAAAATCGAAAGAGATCGCCGGCTTAAGAAGACCGAAACATTGGAACTGTTGAACAAACCTCATCCCGCATTGGGTTAAATATGATCAAATGACGACATTTTTGTTCTCATTATATTACCTTTCCATGCCCCCGAAACCCTCTTAAGGGCATTGCCGTCTTATTACAACGACATCGTGTCACAACAATCTTCAGTTCCGGTGACCGTTATGATTAATCCGTTCCTTTACTTGGTCCTTCTCTTTGCAATCATCACTTGGTATCTCGATAACTACTAATCCGTATCGATAAATATCGGGTAATTTTTTTAAATTAATCAAATAATATTTAAATTTTTAAAAAATTATAAAATAGTTTATTAATATATTGTATTGTATACTTTATAATTTCACACTAATGTTGTCTTTAAAAATTATAATAATATAATTTAAAATAACAATTATTCATTTATTTTATTAATTTTAATTTTCAAATATTTCACCACAATTAATATAAAAACAAAATCATTTAATTATCATACAAATATAAAATTAAGAACAATACAAAGTATTGAAAATATTACAATTTCATTATACAATAAAAATTAATTATATTAAACATATCAAATAAAAAGAATAATAAATGTCCTAAACTCTCTAACTATTACAATTTATAATAAGAGTTCGTG
>JAOSBO010000004.1:32842153-32854153 GCA_027563915.1 Erythroxylum rotundifolium
TATTAAAGATATAAACTTAATTTTTGTAAAATTAAATATCTAAATCTAAATTCTTATAAGAATATTCAACGAAATACAATATTTATGCCCTTATAATTTTTTAAAAAATAATGTATTCATAAGTCATTTTACACATCAACAGCTAACACTAAATAACTAATTTTACTAAACATCTTTAATAAACAACTAATGTTATCTACTGGTCAAATCAGTCGATATAATTAACTATCAGCTAATGCAATCCGTTGGTTGCCAAATAGAACTAAAATCCTGTTGATGTTTGAAAAAACATCATACAAGCTTCCAACAAAAACCAACCCTAGAAACTGTTCCAAACTCCCCCATCTAAAATTTGTTCATGATCTTTGAGTTTACCTATTCTGCTCCGTAATAAAGCTCAAAGAAGAAGTGAAAGAAAATATACATGATCAACAATTATCTATGGTCTTATTGCCTGTAAATGGTTATGGTTAATGAGGCAAAAGGTATACATAGGTTATAATTTATTCTAAATACAGATGGGAGAAAACTTTGATCGAGTTACGGAAGCCTTCAAAATTAATTTTAATTTTCTAAACTTTTGTAATAGTTAGGGAATTAGGTTGAATCTCAATAGAACTAAAAATTAATTTTTTAATTTTAATTGGAAAAAAAGTGGGAGTTTATGATTAATTAACTAATAAATTAAATTAACAAAGAATTGAAATAAAAAGTGATAAATTTAATGGTACTTAACTTCAATTCAAGATAAATATCTCATTGAATTGTAATATTGATTATTTGTTTAAAAAGAATAATTTTTACAATTCAATCAGTTAGTTCGAAATATATTAAGATAGTCATAATAAGTGTCAAATTTTCCTAAACTAATTGGTTCTCAACATTAAAAAAAAAATCTTACTATCAATTGAATGTGTATGATAGCATTCCATATTAATTAAATAATAGCAATAAACTACTTGAGCATCTAAATCTGGATTAATACCAACGAAAACATCTTTGATCAATCCAGAGATCATTTTGATTCCATTAGTAAAGAGAATTCGAATATCACACATTGATCAATCAAAGAGAGATTCAACAACTAAAACTAAAAGAAAGACCAATTCTTTAGGATCCTTCTTTTCTTCAACAGAATGAACAGAGATAGAATCAGACTGATTGTCTAACTGCATTTCTGGATATTCCTCAATGTCTTGACTATTCACAAAAGGCGAGAAGGAGATGATAAACAATTTTTTTTCTCTTTATAGATTCTCAAATACTCGTAAGCATACAACCCTAGTTCCTCTAGCTCTTGGAATTGCAACTTCCTTGTCTCCCTAGATTTTGCCAAATAATGCTGTAACTTTGCATTGCTCAATAAGTTTTATGTTTAATCTCCATTAGTAAATGACAAGCTTTACCAAAAACTAGTTGATAAGAAGACATTCTTATGGATGTTTTGTAGGTTGTATGGTATGCCCAAAGGGCATCATCTAGACGTAAATTGCAATCCTTTCATTTAGATTTACCTTCTTTTCCAAAATAAAATTTACTTCTCTATTCAATGCTTTGTTTGTTCATTCATTTGTGGATGGTATATGGTGGCTACTCAATGATATACGCCATAACTTTTAAACAAAGCTACCACTATTTTGTTATAAAAATGGCTTCTTTGATCATTAATAATGGTTAACGAAACTCCAAATGTATTTTATAAAACCTATAATAGCTGCAAAATCATCAGTCTTAGTGCCTTTTGCTACCACCCACTTTGAAACATAATCAACAGCCAAAAGTATATTAAAAAAAACCATGAGATGAAGGAAAATGGCCAATAAGATCAATACCTCATACATCAAATATCTCAACTATAAGAATTAGGGTTTGAGGCATTTCATTTTTATAAGATAATATATATGTATTTTAGCATTAGTCACAAGTTTTACAAAACACATAAGTATCTCTAAATCAAGTCTCTCAATACAATCCATTATCTAAAACTTTTCTAGTAATTCGTTTGGGGCCTAAGTGACCGTCATATACATAATTTTGACAAAAAGCTAAGACAGAATGATGTTCATGCTCTGGATCACAACACCTAATAATTTGATCAAAATAGAACATCCACAAGTATGGTTCCTCCCAAACTTAATATTTTGCCTCATTCCTTATCTTTTCATTCTTAGACTTACTAAGGTAATTATGTAAGGTTCCAACAACTAAATAATTAACAAGATTTGTGTGCCATTGAACCATACCTTTCATTTAGAAGAATTGCTTATGAGGAAAGTATTCAAAAATGGGTCAAATATCTTCATCTCGTACTAACCAACTCAAATGGTCTACAATTGAATTGTTTGCTCCTTTTTGATCCCTTATTATCAAATCAAACTCCTGAAGTAGCAAAATAAATTGTATCAAACTTGATTTGGACTCTTTTTTCACCAAAAGGTATTTTAATGTTGCATGGTCAGAATATATAGTAACTTTAGAGCCAAGAAAATAAGATCTAAATTTAAATAACGAAAAATTAATTGCTAAAAGCTCCTTCTTAGTTTTAGAATAATTGCACTGTGGAATATCCAATATTCTTGAAGCATAATAAATAACATGACTTTGTTTCCAAATCCTTTGGCCTAAAATAGCTCCTACTGCATAATTTCTAGCATCGCGCTTGATCTCAAATGGTAGGTCCCAATTTGGTGGTTGAATAATAGGTGTACTTGTCAATAATGCCTTGAGTTCGTTAAAAGCTTCCTTATAATCCTTTCAAATTCAAATGGAACGTCTTTTTGTTGCAACTTTGATAATGGGATTACTATCTGGGAAAAATCTTTAATAAACTTGCAATAAAATCCTGCATGTCTAAGAAAAAGATCTAACTTCCCTAACATTGTAAGGTAAGGTAAGTTCATAATTAAATCCACTTTTGCTTTATCAACTTTTACACCCCTAGATGAAATTGACACATACTAAAATGATGCCTTAATCAATAACAAAATGAAAATTTTCATAATTCGACACCAAATTCATTTAAATGCTTCTTTTGAGAACCTTAAATAAATTATTTATGCAATCATCAAATGAATCCTTGTAAACAATAAAATCATCCATGAGTACAATGTAGTTCTCAATAGACTTAGAAAAATACTCATCATGCATCTTTAAGATGTACCTATATCATTACAAAGATCAAAAGGCACTCACCTGAAGGCATACGTTCCAAAAGGGCATGTAAAGGTAGTATTTTCTTGATCTTCTTAAGCATTTGCTATTTGGTAGAAGCCTAAAAAACTATTTAAAAACCAAAAACATGATTTACCCATAAGCCTTTTTAACATTTGATCCACAAAGGGCTAATGGGAAATGGTCATTTCTAGTTGCTAAGTTAAGCTTCCTAAAGTCTATACACATTTGTCACCCATTATATACCTTCATTAGTACCAACTCATCATTCTAGTTTTGTATCACTGTCATCTCGATTTTTTTGTCAAAACATGCACTAAACCCACACATTCACTATCCAACATTGAATAGAATATACCTGTATCCAAAAGTTTTAGAATCTCTTTCATTTTCTCATCTTTTATTGTTGGATTAAATATTATTTGAGGTTCACTTGTTGGCTTAGCATTCTCTTATAAAAGAATCTTATAAATGAAAATTGTTGTGCTCTTTTAGAAGTGTTACTAGCCCATCCTTTTACCCTGTAGTCATTCTTTTTTAGATGATCACAGGTAATGACTCTCCTTCACCTAAATAAGCATACTTGAGGTGATTAGGTAAGGTCTTTAATTTTATCTTTAGAGCTTGCAAAATAGAAGGCAACATTTTCTTATGAGTTATAGTAATTTCAACATTTAAAGTTTTTGAATCTATTAGCATCACTGATAATGATTCTACAATTTCATAAGTTTTATCAACTTGCACGTTCACTTCTAGTTTGACATTAAACTCCATCTCATCATTGACACTTTCTTCTTTAAAAATATCCAGCACAATTGAATCTACAAATTCATATGATAAATAAAGTGAAAATTATTAAGGTGCTTTATTAAGGACCTCACTATTTCTCCATCAAAGTCAACGGAAAGAGCTCCCTCATCTACATCAAAATTTTTCTTAGCCGTCTTTAAAAATAGCCTTCCCGTCGAAGCTGAATTTTTAACATTATCTCCATCAATTTTCAATATGTAAAAGTCCATTGGAAATATCAAACTGTTAACTTGGATTAAAACATCTTCTATAACACCAATAAGACGCATGTAAGAATCATCAGCTAGATATGAATAATCACATTAGTTTCTTACAAAGAAGTTAGATTTAAAGGTCGGTAAATTGAGTATGACATGTCATTAATAGATGCGCTTAAATCTA
Organism: Erythroxylum rotundifolium; assembly: GCA_027563915.1. NCBI lineage: Eukaryota > Viridiplantae > Streptophyta > Magnoliopsida > Malpighiales > Erythroxylaceae > Erythroxylum > Erythroxylum rotundifolium. The sequence goes on from JAOSBO010000004.1 coordinate 32,846,516, forward strand.
GCATGACACACTCAATTTTCTTATCACCAATGACATAAGAAAGTGGATCTTTGCATTTTTTAATAATTTCCTATTTATCACAGCTAATACGTACTTACTCAAAATTATTCTCTTCTTATCCTTCAACTTCCTTTTATTTGCACATAGTTCTTTCATGAACTTTGCATATCTTGAATTTGCTTGATGGATTCTGGAAGTAATATTTTGATTTCTACCTTTTTGAATGTCTTTAAGATCTCTCTTTCATATTCTTCTTTTTCTGATTTGATTGACTTGCAAGGAAAAGGAGGTACACATGCATTGGTTGATATTGGTGAAGATAAATCATCTTTTACCTTTATTGATTTGGAGGTTCACATTTCTTTTATCCTTTGTCGTGTTTTTCTAACTCCATTGTTACGAAAGATTCATATTAAATTTTCTTACCACCTCTCAACATCATTGCACTCTAATTCTCTTTTAGATTTACCATCTTTTATAAAGGTAATTTTCCTAATGCTTGCGCTTCTAATTTACTAACTGAGGTGGCTAATTGAGTGATCTAATTTCCTAAGTTCTAAAGGCTTGCTTTTGTTTCCTATTGAAATTGTTGAATATTAGTAGTAAGGGCCTTAACAATTTCTTCCAAAGATATACATGAATTTGAAGATTGAGATTGAGCATATGTAGGTGTTTAAGGTTGTTTATTGAAATTGTGAGGTTGATATCTTTGTTTCCCTCCTTGATTTCCATAGCTAAATTTCAAATGATCACACTATCTTAGATTATAATGATTAGAATGAGGTCATATTTTCATTGAGGTTAACTCGAAAATCCCCTTATTGTGTTAGAGCTTCTTGAAGAGAGTCTTATTGCAATGTAGGACACATATCCTAAGATATCCAGAGAATAAGGATATTCTGCAGACTCGTGCTAATTGCAATTGACCTATAGCCTTTTGAAGAACTAGAACGATTAAATCGAAAATTTTATCCTCAAGGTTCATATTACTTTCCTCAATCACGCGCTTAATAGCTACATCCATCCTTGTCTCAAGCTGTTGAGAATTTTTGGCGATATTTGATATTAATTACCTAACTGCTTTTAATGTTTTATTGATTAAAGCTACTCCACTAACTGCATCTACCATACTCCTACTCATTGGTAATAGTCCCTCATAAAAGAATTGAGTCAAAAGTTGTTCAAGAATCTAATGGTGTGACATAACTCGTTAAACCTATTCTAATATTCATACAATGTTTTTCTGGTGAATTGTCATATCTCACATATCTCCCTTTTTCATATTGACTGCTCATGATGTAGGAAAGAAGTTTTCTATTAACAACCTTTTCATCTCATTCTATGTTGTTACTAAGTTACAGGGAAGATAATATAGACAATCTTTTGCCTTATCTTTCAATGAGAATGGAAAGGCTCTAAAATTAATTTATTCTTCTTTTAACCCTTATAACTTCATTTTAGAGCAGACATCATGAAATTCTTTCAAATATTTATATGGATATTTACCTTCAAGACCATGAAAAATAAAGAGTAAGTGAATCAAACCAAATTTGAACTGAAAATCTACCTTAATGTTTAGAAATCATACGTATAAGGGTTGTTGATTCAAAATTGATCTCGCTAACTCTCTCAAAGTTTTAATTTTAGGATTTGTCATCTTTTCTTGAAGTTTTTGGAAATTAGAATCTTCACTAATTATTGGATCTATCTCAACTTTCACTTCTAGAGGTAAATGATCATTTCCTTACTTAATCTCTTTCCTTAAAAGATGCACTATTGTCTAAAATAGTTCCCTGACAATGATGCCAAAATTTTGATTAGATTGTTAAGGCCCTCAAAATTAATTCCAATTCTCTAAACTCTTGTAGTAGTTGTGGAACCAGATCGAATCCCATAAGAACTAAAAACTATGTTTCTTAATTTCAATTGACAAAATAAGGTGGGGCTTTATGATTAATTTATTAATAAACTAAATTAGCAAAGAATTGAAATAAAAAGTGAGAAATTTAATGATACTTACCTCCAATGCAAGGTAAATATCTTATCCAATAATAACATTGATCATTGATCTAAAAAGAATAGTTTTCACAATTCAAATAGTTAGTCCGAAACATATTAGGATAGTCATAATAAGTATCAAAATGTTTTAAATTAATTGGTTTCAAACCCAACATTCAAACTGAAACTTATCATCAATATATTTGGTATAATAGCATTCTATATCAATTAATTGATAAAAATAAGTTTCGTGAAAAAGACTAAACCCTAAATTAATTAATTGGGATAACTATAACTACTCAATTTAGTTTTTTCCTCATAAGTTAAATATGCAACTTTATAAATAATTTATTTGCTACTTGTATTAACCCTTTATTACAATTACATATTACTGAATTCATGGATAGTTATATAATAATATAAATTAAATTAAATTTTCTGATCAATCAATATTAATTATTTATAAAATATAAGAATACAAAACATGGAATTCTTAAATTAAAATAAAAATCTAAGTTTAGAACAAAACCTCGTAAAGTTACAACTAGAGTTTTGAATCTCCTTGAATCAGAGTATTTAGATTTAGTTGTATATGACTTTTATTTCAACATTGAAAATAGAAAAAAAGATGAAAAATTGAGAGAAAACTACTTAAAAAATGAAATAGAATGATATGGAGAGGTGTTAGATGTGTTTTTTCCCCTTCTTTTTCTACTCAAAACTAGCCTCCTTTTATCTTGCCTTACTATCTAAAACAAATCCAAATTCCTATATAATAGGGATATAAATAAGTGTCCTAATTAAATGTGAACTTTTGAGGTAAATCTACACGAGGCTTGATCTTGCCTTATTCCTATAATAATCCGTCCGCTTTTTTTAAAAATTATGATTTTGACCAATAATGCATAATTTTATGCAATCTTCATTCGTTATATCCTAAAACAAAATAGATAGTAAAATTTTTATTAAAGCACCAAAATACAGTCAAAACAAAAGAAATAATTTCAATTAAAATAACCAAATAACATCTTACGAGAATTTAAATTATTCTTATATAAAGAAATAAAATAAAGTATCATTAGCTCGTTTGTCCCTTTGAGCTATTTCGGTCGAGGTGAAAACTTATTCTTTAAATCTTCTCTTTCCAAATCTCTTCGATTCCCATCTTCAATTTATGTATTCTTCCGGCTCAGAGAGCTCAATTCTTTCTTCCGGTAAGTTTTCCCTCCCATATTTTCTAATTTTGATTTCTCTCTAATCAAGAGCATTGTTATTTTTTGTTTTTCATTAAGATAGTAGCAATTGTTGTTGTTTTCTAGTTTAGAGATAAGGTATCTCATCAGCTGATAGATGCTTATCCCACCTTGGTATTCTTTACATTTTTTATACTTGAGGCTTCTGATGCACCGTGGCCCGTAATACAGGAAACTGCTATTTATTTTATTAGCAACGTGCTGTCACTCTCAGATGATCGATGCATTTTGGCACTCCGCTACAATTTCGCGTCAGCTTGGTGTTTCCTCAAGAATAGGTATATGACAGCTATCTATCTTCTTGGTGCTGGGGAAGATGATTCCATCAATAAATGTGTTAGTTGGAGCAACAAGCTCTTCTGTTCTGCCCTTTCCCTGTTACTCAAATCAACTAATTCTCTTTCCTGGAGAGAATGGTTAGACTTGATCGAGCTGAATCAAGTAGCAGAGGCCATCATTCCTAGTCTCCGAACCAGCACCAGGAAGATGATGAAAAAAAATAAAGAAGGCATTGACTGTATTGATCATAACTGGAAGTCAATTGTTTATGAAATCTGTGATCCAGAAAGTATATAGATTATTGTAGATTAGTGAATACGACATGTAAGTCTTGTAATTTACAAGAACTCTCAAGGTGTATGTACAGCTTTCTGTACATGTACATGCGTAATGATGCTAGTTAATCATAATGCTTGTAATTTACCACTTTGTGGAATGTACAGCTTTCTGTACATGTACATGTGTAATGATGCTGGTTAATCATAATGCTTGTAATTTACCACTTTGTGGAATTTACAGTTCTGTCAAGTAATGCCCTACCTTCCCCGTATGGTTGAATAGAAGATGATGGTGGGCGTGGAAGTTCCATTATTTTGATAGCAACCCTTTTCCAAATTTAACCATAAGAGGGAACGCTGTCTTTCATTAACATTTCACGAAGTTTCTGTTCTTCAGAGCTATATCTTAAAGAAATCAATTTGTAGTTTGAAATATAGGAAGGTAACCTTAAGATGCAGACATTTAAGTTGACTTCCACTGCTTCAGAATGGCAATCCAGCTTTTGCTTGGTTTTTTCCTTTGTCGGTTTTAGCTATTTGTTTATTGTTCCTTGCTCAAATTTTCGAATTAGACAAAAAACAGGTTGTCACCTACTCTATCGCGCAATAAGAACAGAGCAATGTTCTGTTGTTCAAATCACAAGAATAGTTACGGCTGCTATGGAGATGTATTTTTTTATATGTACAAGCATCTCCTACCCTTGCCCCTACACAATTTTGTTAGCATGTAGGCATCGTCATCGATGAGGCAATACTACACTATGAAGTGGGACGAATAAAGGTTTTTGACTGAAGTGTGTTCCCAAGGGAAAAAAAGAGCCATGAATGGTCTAGAAGAAGAAAACTAGGAATATCAGCCCTAGAGTTTATATCTAAGGCGGCTTCTTTAACTTGTTGCGTGACCTGACTCCAAGCAACCTATTGATTCTGGCACTAAGACATCTTTTTAAGTGTTGATTGTAGTCTGAGTACTGGGTATTTCCACAGAGGGAAAGCATTTCTTTTTTCCTACATTTTCAACTATGAACCGGCGCAATCCAACATACGAGTGTCAAGGACTGGTAAAAACACAAAAGGTATGCATTTTTCATTAAGTTTGTTAATCAGGGTACTGTATAACAATGTCCTGATTTCAATTAGTTTTTCCAAGGTGGTGTAATAAGACAAACCTAATTATAAGAAATGAAAGCAGAGTAGTCAAGTCACAGTTGCAAGATTGACTAAACACCTGATAAACCAAAGTCAACGGCAGCATGCAACTTGACGATTGATGGTGCGAATGATTTTTAGCCGCTGGACATGCTATAGAGGAAACAGACAAGTTTCCACAGCTTTGTGGTGGTGAGATATGAGCTTTTCGCACTATCTGAACGTCATGATGGGCATAACATGTACATGTTTGGTGGTGGGTAAAATAAAATACAAAATAAAATAAAAACCTTAATCACCTTAAACCGTCCGGCCCCTTCTGTCACATGCATGGCTGATGCTCATTATTATATATGGTTACGATCAGGAATCAAACAAGAGACACACCCTGAAACTTACCAGATAATTTTCTTTGATACTTACCAACTCATTGAAACTCAAATCTCCAACTCCAAGGTCATAACCCCACTCCTTACTCCAATCCAGTAACCATGGCTTCGCAGCTTGATCAACTTCACTTTGTTTTGATACCTTTGATGTCTCCAGGCCACCTTCTACCAATGGCAGACATGGCCAAGCTTTTGGCTGACCATGGAACGATTGTTACCATAGTAACAACGCCTCTGAATGCCATCAAAATTAGCTCAACAATAGGACGTGCCAATAAGTCTGGTCTTAAGATACAACTGCTTCAACTCCAATTTCCAGCAACTGAATATGGCTTGCCAGAGGGATGTGAGAACATGGACAAACTTCCATCACGTAACTTAATAAGGAACTTCTTCAATGCTGCAAGTATGTTGCAACAGCAGTTTGAAGAAGTGTTCGATTCGCTGCGACCAAGGCCAAACTGCATAATCTCAGGCAAGAACCTTCCCTGGACAGTTAACACAGCTCTCAAGTTTGGCATTCCTAGGATCTTTTTTGATGCAATGGGCTGTTTTGCTTCCGCTTGCACGCAGAAGCTTGAAGTGTCCAAAGTGCATCTGAGGCCCTCCAAGTTTGAGCCTTTTCTGGTCCCCGACATGCCTCATCTTATAGAATTGACAAGAGCCAAGCTGCCCGAAAGCCTTAATCCTGGCCCTGGGTCCTTGGACTTGACGGATGTCAGAGAAAATATTAGAGCAACTGAAGTAATCTCAGACGGGATCGTTGTTAATACTTTCGAAGAGCTGGAAACTGAGTATGTGAAGGAATATAAAAAAGTCAAAGGAGATAAAGTTTGGTGTGTCGGTCCGGTTTCAGCTTGCAACAAATTAACGTTAGAAAAAGTTGAGAGAGGTGAAAAGGCTTCTGCAGACGAAATTGAGTGCTTGAAATGGCTTGACATGTGGGAACCCGGATCTGTAATATACGCTTGTCTTGGAAGCATTTGTGGTCTCACAACCTCACAACTTGTGGAACTTGGCTTGGGATTGGAAGCTTCAAAACAACCTTTCATTTGGGTGATCAGAGGGGGTCAAAAATCAGAGGGATTGCACATGTGGATTGTGGAGGAAGGCTTTGAACAAAGGACAAAAGACAGAGGATTTCTGATCCGCGGTTGGGCTCCGCAAGTTTTGATCTTGTCCCATCCTTCCGTAGGAGGTTTCTTGACACACTGCGGATGGAACTCAACACTCGAAGGAGTTTCTGCTGGCGTGCCAATGGTAACATGCCCATTGTTTGCAGAGCAATTCCTGAACGAGAAGCTGGTAGTGGAAGTGCTTTGTACAGGCGTTAGTGTTGGCATTGAGGCTGCAGTGACATGGGGAATGGAAGAGAAATCTGGGTTGGTGATGAGCAGAGAACAGGTCAGTAATGCCATACTCCAAGTAATGGGGAAAGGTGAAGAGGCAGAGGAAAGAACAAGAAGAGCAAAAGCATTCGGAGACATAGCTAAGAGGGCCATTGAAGAAGGTGGATCTTCCTACTTCAACATGGAACTGTTAATACAATTTGTTCGCCAGGCCAACAATGAAAATGCAGCTGATTCTGATTCGTGATGGCGATAGTTATCTCTATGCTTACAGCCTCGTGTAACAAAGCCATTGACATTTTGAATGTGATTATCATTGATTAATCATAGCTCCATACCAAAATCTTGGTGACAGAATAAGAGATTAAGTGCTAACTGAAAAAATGAGAATCCTGCTAAAAAGTCATATTCATGGATTTCAGCATAAGTTATCAAATCAGCAATCATAATAGATTTTTATGCCAATCCAGGCCAGACAAGTAGCCAAAGCATCAACCTTATCAAAACATCTTGAGTGGTTGATCCTTTAAATTTGTTAGAGAAGGGTCGTATCAACTGTATAAAGCTTTGCAACATATCAGTGGGTTGTGGTTGATCCTCTCTTCTTGTACTGTGTGTAGCGGGACAATGGGTACAGAAGGAACATGCACAATCCTGACATGGAATGAAGGCAAACAGAAAGACAACTCCACGTGAAAGCTGCAGACACTAACGACAAATATCTCACTAGTTTGTCTTTTTTGAGTTCCAATATCAAATCCACTTCGTGGGATTCTGAACGCGTTATGCGGACAGTGGACAGCGACTACAACAATCAATTTCTGCGCACGTCGTCTGTTAATAATTGAGAAATCATCCATCATATATAAACCATTTTATGTTTCAGGTTTACCTTCAAATACGAACTTGTCCAACAAAATGCGTCAATCCCTTTGCATGACAA
>JAOSBO010000004.1:33079873-33096182 GCA_027563915.1 Erythroxylum rotundifolium
TAATAATAATAATAATAATAATAATAATAATAATAATAATAATAATAATAAAACAACAACAACAACAACAACAACAACAACAACAATAATAGTAAGGATATTTTGGTCTTTTTGTTAGTTATTCCTTTGTCATTCCAAGTTTATATTTTCAAACTAAACACTGGCATATAAATTATTTATCTATTACATTCCTTAAATCAAATAAAGTAATACTCATTCTATTCTATTCCTCATCTTTTCTGTTTCTAAGAATAACTATTCTATTCCTTGAACCAAACAGGCAGTTAGTTATTTAGCCTAAACATTTTCTTTCTTAGCCTAAATATTTTCTTGTAATGACTTGTTTGATTTATTTATATACTTGTCTTCTTTTTTTGTTTGTGTATTTATTTACTTATTTATCTTATGTTTTTCCTCTTTACCTATATATATATATATATGGTCTTTTTATTAGTTATTCCTTTATCATTCCAAGTTTATACTTTCAAACTAAATACTGGCATAGAAATTATTTATCTATTACAAATAATTCTCATTATATTTATTTCTCACTTTTTCTATTCCTAAGAATAAATATTCTATTCCTTGAACCAAATAGGCAATTTGTTATTTAGCCTAAACACTTTCTTATTTAGCCTAAATATTTTCTTATAATGACTTGTTTGATATATATATATATTTATTTATTTATTCATCGTAAACAACCTCTCTATTAGTTAAGAGTAAGGCTACGTAATACTGGAGCTCTTCAGATACCGTGTTTCAGTTGGACTTTCATTGAGTTGTTATTGTTATTGTTGTTGTTGTATATTTGAGGTATATGTTAAATTCTATATATGTAATATCAATATAAATATAATGTAAATGTTTTGTTTTAGGTTTCAGTTCTAGTTGGCTATTTTCTCAACATGAATTTTTGTTGTAGGCCGCAATACTTAGATAGTTATGAAGATTTTATTATTCATTTTATTTGATGTTTTGAGGTAATATTATTTATTATATGATGAAATTTAATATTTTAAGTACTTTGTACTATCCCTAATTTTATATTTGTACAATCATTTTTATTTAATTATGATTATTATTTATATGTCAAATATGTAAAAAGTAATATTAATAGAAATTAATATATGAGGTTGATGTAAAATTATAAATTACATAGTATAATATACTGAGAAATTATTTTACCATTTTTAAAAATTAGGCACTATTTTATAAATTTAAAAATTACTCAAAATAATATTCAGTATTGATTAATATCGGTATAATATGATACCAAAATCAAATCCGGTATTGATACCAGTATGGTATTCATATCATTGTTCAATAGTCCTTTAACCTTTTTAATGACCCCCCTATTTTATAGTAAGGATGGAAAGTATGTGCAATAAAGAGAGGTGGATGAGGAGGCATGTCATAATAGGTGGGAATTATATAAGTTATGGCCTTTTCAAGACATACGTAGGCAATGTCGCCACAAATGTGACATGGTATGATTCCTTCAAATTATTTATCTGACCTAGTAGTACGCTCATAATTGACTCAAAATGGGACCTATAAGTGTTGTTAGGTTCTCTAGAACTTTGATGGCCCAAACATTAGGCCACCATGCATCACTTTCCCTCGTAAAACTTAGGCAAACTTAGGGTTGTCATTTGATGTTAATGATGATAGGCTATTATGTATTGACAAAGTGGGAGGGAATCTTATTTTTTGAAAAATTCTACCGTGAGATCATGAAAAGTGCAAATTTCTTGTGATCCTTTTGGAACATTGGTTGTCTTTATATAAATCCCTTGATTACATTTCACAAAATTTTTAATTTAGTACAATTGTGAAAACAACCTTCCTGATCTTTTTTGAGACCTGGAATTCACCGAGAGGTATGTCCAGCTCTAATAACAACAACTCAAGTAATTAACCAATTCATTATGGTTTGTCAAGAACTAGATCACGAGATGTAAGAAGAAAGATTGATACGTTAACTGAGTGAGTGGAAGGACATGACCTACCTTTGGCTTTGGAGACAATTTCGAGGAGTATCAATAAATATGAAACCTAGAGGTATATTGAGAGGTTGAGGCCTGCGAATTTCAAAGAGTTGTTGACTAAGTCATTAACCTTCAGAAATTAAGAGTACATATTTTCCTAAGCCCAAAGAAATCAGTGCTTACTTTGAAGATTTTCAAGATAGTATATGGCTTACCTTCTAAGATAACGTCCATAGTATCTTTGATGACACAGACTTATGCCTGTCAACTGCATCCCGTTAAGTCAACTGCATCCCATTCATAAGGAATAATTACATGTTTTATTACGGATTGTAACTTTTGGGACATTGAATTGTCTTTAGAGCTATTATAGTCCATGCATTAAGATAGGCTTGCAAGAAAGTATTCCTAATGTTATTATCCTTAATTCTATGCCAAGAATAGAGCTCTCTCTCTTCCAAAGGTTCCCACTAGTGGAAGAAGAATATTTTGTTTCTTATCCTAAAGGATGGTTGTAATTGGTCGTTCATATCTGGATGTGTTATGTTAAGCCCCACTTTAGAAAAGACCTAAAATTCATAAAATGTTGTGAGCCTAATCACAAATTCTCTTAGATAAGAACTTTTACTTGGCCCCTACAGATGTGATGCTAGGCAAGAAAGTCCAGTTATAAGTTAGTGTCTTAAATAGAGAAATACGTATATTTTTATCCTTTTTACTTTTTTCCTTTATATATTTGACTCCTTAATTTTTCCTTCATGGTGTAAAAATGAATTTGTTGAAGTTTATAAACAAAGTTAACAAAAAAGGAATAAGCAGTGTTGTTGGCAACTTTAAAGAAGAGGAAAAGGGATAGTTTAGAAGGCTAAGAGATCATCCCTGTAGAATCAACCACTAATGTTCTAATTGACTTCATTGTTAAGGCAGTCCTAGCCATCCCCCATCCCCTATCCCCACCAAATATCTGACGCATCTTAGTAAGGTTAGGAAGAAGTTTTTTACCTTTTGTGGTAAGTGAAAATGATTGAATCTTTTTTTACATTGGTACTGTTGGGCATAGGTTTGTCACAACATCTCCCTCTTGATAGATTGGTTACATATGAATATGGGGATATGGGAGAGCCTTACAATTTAATAGAAGACATGGTGTGACTAAGTCTTTTTAGTATTGCTAAACCTTGTATTCAATATTTATAATGTGATATTATTATATTCCTTAAGTTTTATAACCATTTGTACCAGGTGAATTATTGTAAAGGTAGAGAGCTCTATGTGGATGCAGAACCAACTTGTGTATGATCTTAAAATTTGGCTAATGACCTCACAAATCTAAGGAAGGTGAAGGAGAGGGAGATTAAAAAGTTGAGGCGAGACTATGAAGTGCTCATATTTGAATTTCAAAAGCTTAACACTACCAACAAATTGTTTAAGGAGGCAACACATAAACAAGTTATGATAAAGTATAAGCTCTAAGTCCACCAATACTTTAAGGAGAGTATGACCTTTAATTCAAAAAGATGACATATTCTTTATAGATGGCTTCGTCGATTTTAAAAATTGTTAAAGAAGAGGGATGAAGACCTCAACATTGATGATCTATTTCCTTAGGACATACTTATCAACTATAATATTGTTGAGGGGGTTGTAAAAGATGATAACATTGAGGACAAATTTGTCTTTTTACTTTATGATTGCAATAAGTCTATCCTTTAATGTTTCCCTTATATTGATGATGAAGCCACTCCCTATGCATAGTTGCCCTTTATAGTGCAAAGGTGAAAAAATGTACTATTTAGTTCTGTTGTGGTCTTTTCTATGAACTTTTGATAATAAATAATCTTTCATCTTATTTTTACGTCAATAATTATAATTCTATTTAAAACGATGATTTAATTATGATTGTACTATTGATATTCATACTAGCTCTTTGTTCATCCTTATTAAATTTAGTTATATTCAAACATTGATGTAACTATTATTTTGGCACAAATTTGGTGTGCAAACTTAGTTCATCTTTGTGCATGATCGACTTTTAGAAATCTTCATCTCCTATGTGTGAACTATTAGTTCGTTCAACCATCTTTGACAAATCTTTATTTTTTATGCATGAACTCCTGGTTCCTCTTTGGTGTGTGATTGACTTAGGTAGATTTGCAAAAAGTACAACTGTTCAAAAACAAAGATTTTTGACTCAAGTAAATGCAAAAGGAGATGGACTCATTGAAGAAGAATAGACCTATGAATTAGTGAAGCTTCCTAAAAGTAAGAAAGCTTTGAAGAATAGATGGTTGTTATGAAATTAAGAAAGATGGTGACAAGCTGGTGGAACGAAATGCAAGGCTTTTATTAAAAGGTCATAATTAAAAGAAAGGCATTGATTTTGACGAGATCTTTTCACCAATGGTTAATATGGAGTTGATATGCACCATATTAGGTTTTGTTGCTAGATTAGATTTTGACCTCAAAGAGCTTTGTGAAAACTACTTTCTTACATGACGATTTGGACAAGGAGATTACATAGTGCAACCGAAAGGGTTCAAAGTAAAAAGGAATGAGAACTTTGTATGTAAGTAGGTAGACAATCTTTATAGGCTCAAGTAAGTACCAAAATGGTGGTATAAGAGGTTTGATTCATTTATGACAAGCAATGCTTATCAGCAAATGTTAGCTAATCATTTTGTCTATTTTAGAAAATTTTGTGGTGGTAACTTTGTCATCCTTGCCTTGTATATGGATGATATATTGATAGTTGTACAAAAGGCTGATCTGATTTGTAGGTTGAAGGAAGACTTATCTAAGTCCTGTAACATGAAAGATTTAGGTCTTGTAAAACAAATCTTAACCATGAATATTACTTATGATAGGAAGGTTGGAAAATTGTCATTATCATAGGAGAATTGAACAGGTGCTTGAGAGGTTTAATATAAAGAATTCCAAGCTAGTGAATACACTTTTAGCTTTTTATTTCATGTTGAGCAAGAAAGCTTGTCTTACGGCCAAAAAGGAGAAAGAGTGTCTATATCCTTTATTTTGTATTCTGTTGTTGTCACTTCATTGATCTATGCCATAGAGTGCATTAGACCAGACATTACATACGTTATTAGATTAGTGAGTAGATTTGTATCTAACTCGGGAAAGGTATATTAGGAAGTAGTAAAATGGATCTTTAAGTACTTATGAGGCGTTACAAGTTGTATGGGCCAAAATCTCATCTAGATTTTTCCAAAATAGACCTTACAGGGATGCCTTAATAGATAGAAATTGGATAGTTCCTTGATACAAACTAGTATGTTGTTCCTAAGCTATTCCTAAAATAAGTTTTATTTTATGGTTGGCAATCAACAAGAGGCTATCAACCAAAGACAGGTTAACTAGTTCCATATCCTCCACATAATACTTCCTTATTGTGTTTAAGTTTTAGAGCTGATGAGTCAATTCTAAAAAGGTACACAGATGTGGAAATGGCTAGTGATCTTGAAAACAAAAAGTCAACCTTAAGATATTTGGTCAAATTTGTTATGGGAGCTACTTCTCGACAATCTAAGTTGCAGAAGTGTATAGCTTTGTCTATTATTGAGGAGGAATATATTGTAGCTGCGGAAGCTAGAAAGGAGGTGATTAGTTAAAGTGATTCCAAAAAATTAGACGTGAGATAAGATGAGTACATGATTTTTTATGATATTCAAAGTGTTATAGCTATAAGAAAAAATTCCTTGTATCATTCCCACATTAGGTACATTGATGTGAGGTATCATTGGTTGCAATTTAGTTAGGGAGAAAATAATAAAGTTGAAGATTCATATAGACAAAAATGGTGTTGACATATTGACGAAGGTAGTTTCGGAGAGTAAGCTTGTTGGGATGACTTTCAAGTGATCGATAGGGTGGTTAATTTCTCCTCCAAAATGGGTTAGAGGGGAGATTATTGTAGCTCTAGTCCCATTCTACAAACAATTGCACTATAAAGTCTTATCATTTTGAGATTTAAAGATAAGTTTAAGACACAATTGTATGGGACAAAACAAATAAGAAGATAAATGAGGCTTATAGTCCAAATAGCTTTCATCAATTACAATTTTATTAAAGTTTGAATTTTATAATTTTTTTAGGAGTGATATTGTTATGTGTGTGTGTCTCTATGAGTGTATCAATTTGTACTCAATTTTAGAGGTAATTTAATACAAACCAAAAGTCTTTTAAGAGAGTTTTAGAGAAAGCTAAAAGAGCTAGATTAGCTATAGTTGTCTTATGAGGTGTTCTTGAGTGAGAGAACTCGAAATCTTTATCATTTGTATTCTACTATTTGATTTAGTGGATTTTATTATCAATTTATCCTATGATTTTTACCTCAACACTAGTAGTTTTTCCACGTTAAAATCCTATGTTCACAATTTTCAGTCATCTTTATCATGTAAGTAATTTATCATTGGTTGAGAGATCTCAGAGATCTAGTGAACGTTATTAATTGGAGCCTTAATAAATGGATATCTACTCTACCAGTTGGATGAGCAAGATCTAGCTCTATGGTTCTCCTTGTATTCGGACGATGATGAAGAGCACTATAGAATCTCTAGGTTTGTCCTTTCTGCTCAGGAAGTGAGATTCAAAACACATCCTGAGCTATGAGAATCCTATGATAAACTTATATGATAAAGTTTGCTACTAATCCCTTGTAACATATGTCATTATTGACGAGGACTTTTATTTTAATGTGTTTGATGCTGGATGTAGGTTTATGATTTTTTTACAATAAAATATGTAATTAGAGGATTTCGTCATGTCATTTTAGATTTTTAAGAAGCGGTTCTTAATTTTTTAAGGCAATGATTTGTTTACAATGAATAAAAGGAAAGGACTATTATAATCAAGTTCTTGATAACCCTATTGCGACATGTTCGAGGGTAAAGAATTAATAGTGTTTTCCCTTAATGGTTTTCGCACTGAATCACCAGTATGTTAGTCTATAAGTGGTTGCTCCTTAGCAGAAGCATTTTTTTCTTGTATCAACTTAGTTAGAACTCATACATGCTTTTTGTGTTCATTTACTTTATTAAAGTTAAGTGAGATGACACAACTTTTCTTTCAATTTTCACATACATGCTAATTGATTTTCCCCCTCTATTGACTTATTGGGCTAGAATTGATATTTCTTTTAAATGCCCTTTATTGGACTACATCATCTAAAACAACTACATCATTTGAGATGGCACTGACATCTCTCCTCCTACTTAATCCTCTTAGCATGCCCCTAATTAAGTAGATCTGAAGCATGGATCAAATTACCGAAATCTTTAGTCAACTTTGGTCTAGTAATATCATCTCCCGAAACCATCCTAGTAAGACAAGACTATATTATCGTTTTTTTCTAATTCACTCAGTTTATCCCTAGAAACGTAAACTCATTATGATACCATGTGGATGTGATGCTCCAAAATTCTTAATTCACAATTTAACAAAAATTTTCACAATTACATCATTAATTATCAAAATCTCATTACTCTAAAAAAAATGATATTCATCATCACAAAAAATTATTTGTATACACATAACCATCCCAAACTATCACGATCAACAATATATATAAATAAAACCAATGTACTTAATTTGATATATTGGCCCCCCTTAGACTTTATAATATCAATCTTGTGTATTGAGATTATTGATAATATCTATATCTCTTGAAAAAAATAGAAGTAAAAGGTGAGCTGCCTACTCAGTGAGAATACTCTAACCGTACCCTTAAAATCAAATAACTTGATATATGTTAAAAATAGTCAGATGAAAAATATACATATAATACTAAAATACAAAAGCAATATTCAACTTGTCTAAATACTCAGTAAATATCCAGAATTTTATTATTAGTAATTATTAATAGTGATATTATATTATTATTACCATTTTTGTTTTACCTCTTTATTAACTAAATTAACTGGGCTTTGCTTAACTTACTAGGCTTACATTCAATGGTATGTCAGCTCATCTCTGCTCATCATAATCACTCACTACATGAAAATATAATTAGATGTGTAAATATCGACACAGGGTACCTCAATCCCTCAATCTAATATGATACCCTGATGTCACTCTAGTACTTAACCATCAGCACAAGATATTCCCAAGGCTCAAAATACCTCAATATCACTCTAGTACCTAGGCATTAGCACAAGGCATCCCCTAGACTTACGATGCCCTACTACCTACTCCACAAATAAGTATTTGGACACAACTTGTTTATATCTTAACAACCTATCAATCTATGACCATCGAATATAGTCTATCCTAGGCAAGCCATAAATTCACAACTTTCATAGTCTATTATGAAATCATTAGAAACCAATCTCTGTCTAATTTCATGAACATTATTTATCTTAGCCTAATATGCTTAATTATACACATGCACAACTGAAAATTATAAATATTACATATTTCCTTAAATTATCAAGCGATACACATCAAATATATAACAAAATATAAACACTGAACATTTGGTACCTTGTCAATTATTTATTTAATAATTTTTTTTACAAAATTCATATATTTCATAAATCCAAAAAGTTAATTATTGATAATTAATTTAATTAATTACTAATTTAATATATGACTTACCATAAAATAATTTATTAATAACAAAATTTCACAATTTTTACAAGTCGTACACAAATGTAAGGATATAATTTACAAATATCATTTCTTGATTTTTGAACTCAACTATTTTTGTTTGTCTAATCTACTCCCTAATCTATCCTTCGGATCTAGACATTTATAAAATTCTATTATGCTATTTTTAAAAATTTTAAACCCAATTACAATTAACAATGCAAAAATATCTTATTTGTATCACTTTATGCTTAATTATTAAAAATATCTTTGCTTTATCTTACCACAATAATTGCCAAAATACCCTTAACTATTTTTTTTTACCTAAACATTTTTATTATTACTAAAATACTCTTCTAGGGCTTAAATTTCAATTTTACCTTTAATAATCCACATTTTCTATTTTGCCCCTTAATACATCTTAAAATTTTCTAAAATTGTCTTCTTCTTCACTCTCTCCTCTCCTCTCAACCTCCTCTTTTTTCTCATTTTTCTAGCCATCTTTTCTCCATTTGTTTCAACTTCATCAAAATTGTTATCACAAATAACCACAACATAATTCCAACTATAACCAATTTAGAATGATTGAATATCACTAATAAAAGGAATGAAATTTAGTTGAAAATCTTACCTATTTAAAGTTCTATAACTTTTTAGTAGATTTTAGGTTGTTAATCTCCAAAATTTTTCCTCCAATTTACTTTAAAACAAATAAAATGAAGAAATATATGAGAAAAGTTTCAAATGCAGGAGAAAGATGATATTTTTGCACACTTACCACCTGGAAATGTGGAGAAAAAGAAGGAAAATAGAGCATTTTTGTTAGTTTTCTTTCAATCCACCAACTGTATATATATATGGTTAATTATAAAAAGAATCTCAAACTTTAGTTAATTTTGCAATTACAACCCGAATTTTAAAAAGTGTTAATGAAATATTCAAATTTTAAAAAATTTTCAATTATAACCCGAAGTTAATTTCTCTGTGCAGTTTGTTGAATTGACATGCCATGTGTCTAGAAACTATAATTATTAGTACACGTCGACACTAGTTAACAGAACAAATCTTGATTAATAAAACGATATCGTTTAATAACATAAAATAAATGACGTCTTTTTTTAAAAATGACCTTAAACGATGTCGTTTCATTAATCAAGATAGTTCTGATGTGTACGAATAATAAGGGTGTTTGGACATATGGTATATCAAGTCAACAAACTTAATGGAAAAATTGAGATGGGGTTAGAATTGAAAATTTTAACATTTTATTGTCATTTTTTAAAGTTTGAGCCTAATTACAAAATTGACTAAATTATGAGATTTTTTTGTAATTAGCCCTATTATAAAAGTGATTTTTAGATGTTAACCCTTATAAATATTACATGACTCTTAAATATCTATCACATAAAAATAATAAAATGACTTATGAAAATATGAACACATACCAATGTGACTAATTACAGTTTTATCTACTCAACAGATTGCAAGTGCACTACTAGTTGCGCATGTAACATAAATTATACTTTGATATTGACCTTGTGGATGCACCTGAGCTGTCTTATTTATATGAAAATGATTGAAGGATAAAAATATATACTACAGCTCTTGTTATACCCATAGAAGAAGACGATGGATCGACTTCCTGCCAGACGAACTTTGATTCTGTGAAAGGACAAAGGGTCTTATTGGTCTTCAATCCCTTAAAAACCAGGATCCGTTCATATCAAATCACCAAGAATTAAATAAAAGTGGAAGCATACCTGAATCCATTGTGAAATCTGCACTGAAGTCTTGCAGTTTGTCTTCCAAATTAAAACGCAGTCTTTTCTCCAAAGTTTTCCCTTGATCTCTCTTTTTTCTCTCTGATGATGGGATATCAGAAAAGAAGAATGCGTACGTTGAATTTGGGACCATAACCACCTTTTATTAGGGTAAAATCCTAATCTAATTTCTAGTTTGGCCCATCATAAAACTAGAAATTATAGCCCGGTCTCTACACATATGAAGCCCACACTTAAAATAGATACATAAAGCCCAAAATACGATAACCATATAATACCACTTTTAATTAATTGGGCTCAACTTTATATGATAGCCTCTATACATAGTTATACACATATAAGCCCATATGTTTGATTTAAAATCCTTACAATCTCCCCCTTGGGTTACATGTGTTACCTTAAAATTATTTATTAACCTTATGAGTACTCAGAATTTTGCTATCATTACTATATGCATCCCCAGACAATCCAGTCCATCAATCATACCAACATAGTATCAAAGCGTCTTTCGCTACAATTAACGTAACTAGAACCATCAATGGTCACATTTGCTGATATAATCAAATTACATGGATCAAGCATAGATGTGTAGCATAGAAATTATAAGCAGCATGATCTTCGCATGCTTATTTCCAACTGGTTCAACCTTATGTTTTAGTGAGATCAATTTCAAATAAGTTCAGAGATAAAATAAACCAAATATCTTAAAGATGAAAATAGTCTCGAACAAATTAACGAAAAAACTGTATCCAAAATGACAGTGAAAAAATGTCTAATATGAAAAACATCTACAATACAAACTCCTACTGAAACTATATATCCTGAAAAGATGCAACACCCATTTGAGCAGTGTGCTCATGAAAGACCTTGGGTGGCACTCCTTTAGTAAGCAAATATGCAATCACGGAGTTTGAACTAATATGTTGTATAGACAACTGTCCACTCTGAACTCTCTCTTTAACAATTAGGAACTTAATGTTGATGTGCTTCGACTTTGTCGAGCTCCTATTGTTATTAGAATATAGCACTGCCGAGTTATTGTCATAAAATAACTTAAGTGGTCTTTCAATAAAGTTCACAATGCGTAGCCTCGTGACAAAGTTTCGCAACCATGTCCCGTGGTTAGATGCCTCATAACATGTTATAAACTCCACTGCCATAGTGGAAGAAGCTATAAGTGTCTGCTTAGCACTCTTCCAGGAAATAGCTCCCCCAACAAGTAGGTAAATATAGCCTGAAGTGGATCTCCTACTATCTTGGCATCTAGTAAAATCAGAATTAGAATAACCAATGATCTCCAGCTTATCTGATTTTCTGTATGTGAGCATATAATCTTTTGTTCTTTGCAAGTACCGCAGGACCCGTTTGGCTACTTTCCGGTGATACAATCCTAGGTTACTTAAATATCTCCCTAGTATTCCAACAATGTATGCAATATCTGGACGTATACAAACTTGAGCATACATTAGACTTCTAACAACCGAAGCATAAGGAATCTTCTGTATTTCCTTAGCTTCAAAGTCATTCTTGGGGCATTGACTTAAACTGAACTTATCTCCTTTGGACACAGGAGTATCACCTGGTTTACAATCTCGCATGCCAAACCTTTTAAGTACCTTTTCGATATAGCTCTTTTGTGATAATCCAAAAATACCTCGAGAGCGTTTCCGATGTATCTAAATCCCTAAAACAAAAGATATGTCACCAAGATCTTTCATTTCAAATTTTTTTGAAAGAAATCTCTTAGTTTCCTGCAATAAGCCTATATCATTAGTGGCAAGCAATATGTCATTGACATATAAAACCAGAAAAATGTACTTACTCCCACTGAACTTATGGTATATGCAATCACCAGCCAAGTTCATCTCAAAACCAAACGAGATGACAACTTGGTGAAATTTGTAATACCATTAACGAGATGCTTGCTTGAGTTCATAGATGGATTTCTTTAGTTTGCAAACCATTTGATTTGCATCTCTTGACACAAAGTTTTCTGGCTACACCATATAAATCGTCTCATCAACATCACCATTGAGAAACGTTGTCTTAATATCCATCTGATGTAACTCAAGATCAAAATGTGTCAATAATGCCATTATTATCCTGAAAGAGTCTTTCGAAGAAACCAGAGAGAAAGTCTCTTTATAATCAATGCCTTCTTTTTGTGTAAAGCCCTTCGCAACAAAACGAGCCTTGTACCTTTCTACATTGCCTTTTGAATCCTTCTTGGTCTTAAATATCCATTTGCAACCAATAGGTTTCGCACCTTTGGGCAATGGTACAAGGTCCCAAATATCATTGTCCTTCATGGATTTTATCTCTTCATTCATGGCATAAATCCACTTTTGAGAGTCAGAACTTTCTATGGCTTGACAAAAGTTAATTGGATCATCTTCCACCATACCAATGCCAACTTCATGTTCTTGAAGAAATATAACATAATCATCTGGAATTGCATTTCTCCTCTCTCTAGTGGATCTCCTTAATGGCATAGGTTTTTGAGGTTGTAGAGTTAGTTCTTTTGGAACAAGTTGTTGAACTTGGGGAGGAGTTTCCATGACATTGTTTTAACCCAGAATTACTCCTTGAACAATGTCTGGAATGGAAACATGACCCTGATCATTGTCAATAGCAATTAGAGGAATTTCAACGCGTTCCTCTTCAAGAACAAAGTCCTTAATCCTTTCTCCCCCCGTAAATTCAACACCCTAAAAAAACCAGGCATTTCTCATCTCAAAAATTTCCTTAGTAGTGGGATCATAAAACTTGTAACCCCTGGATCTTTCAGAATATCCAATAAAGTAACAACTGATAGTCCTTGAGTCCAGTTTCTTTTCATTTGCCCTATAAGGCCTTGCCTCAGCTGGATATCCCAAAATGTGTAAGTTCTTTAAACTAGGCTTCTTGCTCGTCCAAAGTTCATAAGGGGTCTTATCAGTTGCTTTAGTTGGAACTCTATTGAGTATATATGTTGCAGTCTTTAGTGCTTCTGCCTAGAGTGATTCTAGCAAGGTAGAATGACTAATCATACTCCTCACCATATCCTTGAGCGTTCTGTTTTGTCTTTCAGCAACACAATTCATGCTAGGCGAACCTGGCATAGTGTACTGTGGGACGATACTGTATTCCTCTAGGAATTTAGCAAACGGTCCTGGACGTTGTTCACCTGATCCATCATATCTACTATAATACACTGTTAGATCTGACACTTTTAATCCTTTTGTTGAGTTGGTTCTCAACTTCAGCCTTAAAGTTTTTGAACACGTCCAAAGACTGTGATTTGTTATGGATGAGATAAAGGTAGCCATATTGCGAAAAGTCATCTATGAACGTTATAAAATACGGTTGACCATTCTAAGACGCCGTAGGGAATGGCCCACAAATATCCGTATGGATAAGTTCTAAGACGTCTCAAGCCTTGCTAGCACCCAATCTCCCGATACTTGTTTGTTTCCCCTTAATGCAATTAACACAAATAGCAAAATCTGTAAAATCAAGGGGATCGAGAATTCTGTTTGACACAAGTCTCTCAATTCTCCTTTCGGAGATGTGACCTAATCTCTTGTGCCACAATGAAGCATAATTCTCTCCAGTTAATTTGCGCTTTAAACTTCGTATACCCACATGCAGAGCTTCATTAAATGAAGCATTAGCGTCAAGCATATATAGATTATCATTACTTGATAAAGAACTGGTACCAACCAAATTTGAATTTTGAAAAGGACTAAATATTCCATTTGCAAATGATCAACAATAACCAGATTTGTCCAAAGGAGAAATAGAAATCAAATTCTGTCTAAAAGACAGTACAACGAAAGTCTTTACTAAATCCAAATAAATTCCAGTTCTTAACAATAATCTAAAAGTCCCTATTGCTTCGACTTCTACTAACTTGCCATCACCTACATTGATGTATCTTTCACTATCACTTGGTTTTCGGCAACTCAAGCAACCCTGCTTAGACACACTGATGTGAGTTGTTGCACCAGAATCTAACCACCATGTGTGTCTAGGTACCAAAGTCAAATTAACCTCATAACAAACCAAAATAAGAAGCATACATTTCTTTGCGTGCCATGTGTGATAATTGGCACACTGCATCTTTACATGACCTTTAGCGTCACATAAAAAACAGCCTTTTGGATTTCCATCCTTTTGTTGTTTCTTTTGTGTTGCCGGAACCGCAGCTTCCTTAGTTTTCTTTCTTTTATTCCTTTTGTCCTTAGATGTTGTGGCTAAGTGAGCACTTTCTGCCTTATCATACTTTAACCTTTCCTCTTTTTGGACACAATGTGAGATAAGCTCATTAAGAGACTACGTCTCCTTTTGACAGTTATAGCTCACCTTGAATTGACTGTATTGTTCTGGAAGAGATATCAAAACCAGATGCACTAATAAGTCTTTGGATAATTCCAACTTAAGTGCTTTCAATTTTGATGCAATGTGAGACATTTCCATAATGTGCTCTCTTATGTTTCCTTTTCCTACATACCTCAATGAGATAAACTTTGCCAAAAGTGTACTTGTTTCAGCTTTTTCATTTTTGGCAAATCTTTTCTCAAGATCCTCAAGGAAACCTTTAGCCGTAGTAATCTGATTGGACATAGTGCCCCGAAAAGCTTTTGGAATGGCACATTTCATGATCATCAAGCTCATACGATTTGACCTTTCCCACTTTTCCATCTCCCTCTTTTGATTAGAGGTACTCTCATCAGTAAGTGGATCAGGTTGATCGACTCATAAAGCAAGATCCAAGTCCATGACTCCGAGAACAATCAAAATGTTCTCCTTCCATGATTGAAAATTGGTGCCATTAAGCATAGGAATTGAATTAACACTATCATAGATATATGCCAAATTAATTATATACAGATAATGGTAGGGCCCCATCATAAGATACCTTGTACAACATTAATATTTAGTCTTTGGACAGAAATAATAACTTGTAAGTGGCACCTTGGTGTATTGATCAAACATTGGCAATAAGACATGTCAAACAATAAACCTTTCTTTGGACCGATTTAATGTTCTCATATTATACTGAATAATTGCCACACATTTACCACCACGAGTGTATGTGCAATTCGGGTAAAATATTGACTTTCCTTTGGGCTAGTCAATATTCGCATGAATAACATACGCACAAAACTTTTTAACATTCTAGGTTAAATTAATTTTCACAAGAGAGGTTGCTTTGGCAACATGTTGCTTCAATTAATTTAATTTCAAATGCTATATATTTCTTTAAATTACCAAAATCTGAAATCAAAATACCCAAATTTGGCATAAGCTGTATGAAAGCATCATAGCTCCCATTTCTTGATACTATGACACTGACAATCCTGTCAGCTTAAATCGAAAATTGGGTCAAAATTTTACAAATCAAACCATAAATTATAAAATTTGAACCCAAAACTCATCCCTTATAACATTAATCCGTAACATGCATAATAACATGTATGAATTTAAAACTTTAGGGTTTTTTTTTAAATCCAGAAGCACACGACATGTATAAACCCTTCTACAAAATTTCCGTGAATCCAGAAGCATGCAACATGTATAAACCTTTAGAAAAATTTATGTTCTGCGTCCAAGTTTTTAGGTTATTATCCAATGGTTAAAGTAACACTATAGTAAAGACGGAGTGAATAGGAAAGAGACATCCATGAGAATGGAAACACAAGATCCAGTTCATTTATCTTCTAGCTTAAGTTTGTCTAGTTTACCGTCATCTGTAAAGCGTGTGTTGTCTAATAGGATAGAAAACCTTATAGAAATTACCCATGTAACTGTAGAAAACCGTATCTGTGAGTCTTCTTTACCTTTGTTGAGTCCTTACAGTATCTACAGTAGAGATAGAACATGGACAAGGAGTATTCGTACTATCTTGTCTACGACAAGGCCAAAAGTGAAGGAAATCATCCAGAGTTCCAAACT
>JAOSBO010000004.1:33126017-33153132 GCA_027563915.1 Erythroxylum rotundifolium
TTATTTTATTATTTATATTTATATTTTATTCGATTGCTTCTTTCTTACTACAATTATTTTTCATATATTTTTGGCTTTTGTTTTCTTTAAATAGTTCTCAAAACTTTTTTTGATAGGTTTATTAAAACAGTCTCTTTATTAATTAGAGGTAAAACTGCGCCCTACTATATCTCTCCAAACCTCATGTCTTAAGGGGATTTATACTAGGATTGTTGCCCCCAAGTCTCGGTTTTTGTTTCATAATGACAAAATGATAAAATTGGGGAATTTTGGAAAATAAAATAATCATAAGTCATAGTGAGGAGTAAAAATGAAAAATAAAAAAATAAAAAGTTGAATGGGGGGGGTGCTTTAGATTGCATGGCCGTGTTTAATGTGCACGGCTGTTTAAGAGAGGGAGCACGACCGTGTGTCCTAAAAGTCGTGGTCGTGCTTATGCACGATTGTGTTTGTGTACGATCGTGCAATTGCATGAAAGTACGGTGGTCGCAATTGTGCTTGTGCACGATCATGCAATTCTGACTCTGCCATTCCCATTTCTAATCTTTATAATTTTCAACTTTGGTATCTAAAAATTACAAACTTTAAGTCGTTGGAAAGCTAAGAGGATAAGCTACAACTATGAAGACAACTTTGTCTAATTCGGCCCATATTAACATAGTTTAATTATTTAAAAACAGAACATAATTTTCTGCCAAAAATGGTGCTACAAACTCTACCAACACCAATGATGCTATCCTGTAAAGGCCATCTGAAGTCCAAAAATTACAACCTTTATATCATTAGAAAGCTAAGAGAATGATCTACTACTTTCACGAAAACAAATTTGTCAAATTCTGCCTAGACCGATACAGTTTATTCATTAAATTCAGAACACAATTTCTGTCTCCTTATTCCTCTACTTTCTAATTGACATTCTCATAAAAACTAAAAGACCCGAATTCAACAAACAGAATTCATACATATAAGACCCCTAACATAATAGACTCCTAACATAATAATTTACTTAAGAAAAATCTATTCAAAATCCATTAAACAACTCATAATTTTATTCCCAATCGAAAATGTCAACTTAACAGAGAAGAAAATCTTTAACAGGTACAAAAGGGAAATTCTTCAACTCTTATTGTCCTTTCTCAAACATAAAGAGTGTGTACATTGCTTTAAATTACAAATCAACAGTTGCAACAATAGCGTAATCCAAAAATACAACACGAATGCTCATGCTTGATATGCTTGCAAAGCTACTAATGTATTCGAACTAACTTAGTTACAATAATAAATTTCTTGTAGTTTACTGAAGTTTGCAAGGATTAATGATCTGCTTGTTCTTCACCTAAGAAATGAAAAATAATGGGGTGAGCTACGAAGGTCAGTGGTTAATACGTTTATAGCCATCAGAAACGAGCCACACTCACAATCAAGCCTAAATGTACGCATATATTGCACTTTATTCTTAGCAAATCACATTATCCACATTTCTAACTCAGAGGAAAACGTATTCAAAGCACATTATCGCACAAATCAGATCATTTATACGTTTAATCATTGAAACATAACACTCAATTATGCTCTATGCTCAACAATTCAAGATGCAATGCACAAATATAATGGCTTGAGAGAATCCTATGGAATGAAATGACGAAACCGAAGTTTACACTATGAACGAAATGAGTACATTTTTTGGAGTTCATGTGCCACAGGTAGGCAACTGGGAGAAGGCTTTAGGTCAACGTGCACTGATGAACGAAATGATATCTCTCTTGCCCATACAAGCAAGTTTTTTTATGCTCACACATTTCATAATATACTCATTCTTTCGTGCTTCTTGCACTTTTTTGTTTTTCATCAATTTAAAATGCAGTAAAATCTTTCAAGGCATGATAAGATAACAATTCACAATGATTCAAAGACAAGCATTTAAGCACACAAATATGTAAGAATTTCAACCTATTATCACAACAACTATAAACATATTACCTACCTATTTACTGATAGCTCCAAACTCAAGTTTGTCTCTACTCTTGCTCTTTCCTTTGATTTTCTTGGTTTTCTTTAATCAAACAAGTTTTCATTCAAACTAATATACAAGTAGTAAAATCCTTAGAACTCTAATATCTAAGAATGAACTTAGATTTAATCTACTCTTAGTTTAACTAAGCTAAAGTAACTAGTATCTAGTAGAAAATCCATGAAAATCTAAGAAAATGGATCTCTTGGTTCTCTTCTTTCTCTCTTCATTTTCAACACAAAAACCTATTTTTTCTACTTCCTTTCTCTACCAAAACAAGAAGATTAGATAGAAAATACCTAAAAAAACTCAGCTGAATCATTTTTTCCTTCTGCCCTTTCTCCTTTTTTTTCTTTCCTTCTTTTTCTTGTCTGTTTTGATTTTCTGCTTCTCTTCTTCTAGTTTCTTCTATGATTTTCTCTCTTTTTCTTTCTCATTTCTACATGACTCTCATGCGCTCTTCTTTCTTATTAATGAAGACAACTTTTGTCTTTTCTAACTTACCTTTCACATTTAACTAAATACCAAATTACTCCTTAACTTAACTTTAACATTTCTATTTAATCCATGCAAACACATATATATAAAATATATTCATAACTAACTCCAAAAATTCTAATTTCTGCTCATGCTTGCTAATTTAATATAATAAATTCTTAGAAAAATTTTGGGGTCCAACAAAGATGATGATGATTTATTATTGTTTATATAAATAACATTCCATTACGATTAAAAGACACAGTCGTGAGGATCATATCTATTGATTGTGCAATTTTAGATAATTGTAATTTGCTTCACATTCAAGGTGTAATCTATCAATTACTAGCTCCAAATTTAAACTCGTTGAAGAACAAAATTCATAATGAATAGATTATTCTATGTCTTGGTCTTGGCTTTTCTTTACATTATCAACTTTATCTAAGATATTGTTACCACTTAAGTTATCTATCTCCTACTGAATGCAACTTATTTCATAAGAAACTTCATATGACTTAGTATATAAACTCAAAAGAAAAAAAGTTTCATGTTACTAATTCACTAATTTTACTAATAAATGATAAGAGAATACTCTTTCCATTACAATGGATAGTCGTTAGTAACTATGATCAATATGCTTTGAATAAATTTACTTCAATTTGTAAAATATTGACTTTTATATAAAGATGTTATTTAACGTTTTACATATATTTTTATTTATTTTTACAAATAAACGGAAGAAAGTTTTAAGTACTCGTACCAATTTAATCTCTTTAGAAAGATTTGATAATCCATTATGGACTTACGCATGATTTGTTCTTAGTAACAAGAACCAAATTAATTATTTTTATTGTAATAAATATTTAAAAGACGGGGAATCATTAAGTTAAAGAAACATTGAGTAGAGATCAAAGATGATGTGAAGGTAGATGATAAATGCTTATTTGAATATAATTATGCACTCATATTTAATGTGTCTTGCTTGTTATTGAATAATTTTATAGCATTTTTGTTACTTAATTCAGTTCAAGTGCACTTGTAGGTAATAATTGCCTTCTTAGACCAAAAGGAGAAGAATTCGGATGAAATTGTCAAATATTTGAAACAACTTGGACCTACATGACTGTGTAAAGTGACTATGTAAGTCTCTGTGAACATTTCAAGACTTAAATAATATTGGTTCTAGTCATATGAAGTTACACTCTTGCGTATATTGATATACACAACAATGTATGTTGCTCGTGTAAGTCTCTATTCTCGTATAAAATCACGAATTTAGGTGTTTTTGAAGATACACAATCACCTACATGCCCATTTATATTGACTGTGCATATTTCAGAAACTCTTGTTTTTATTATGGAAGGACGTCAACAAAGGCAAAATAGGAGAAGGCGAGTTCTTAAGTAATTATAACTTGTAAGCAACATATAGAGGTGATAATTATGATTAAAGGTTGAGGAAAACATGAAGAATACATTAAAAGATATGAGAAATATCAACATCTAATCTAACTTGCAAGAAGATCTATTAGAAGGAAAATGGAGGTTTAGAATTATGATTTATTTGTTTTCTAATTATTCTTTTACATATTTATCTTTGGTTTTATTTTCTATGAGTAGGAACTAATTTGTTTAGTTTCTAGGTTTGATGAACCCTACGTTATGATAACAATATGATTTGATCTTTTATTTAATGCAATTTTATTAATTGATTTATTAAGATTCAATTATGCGTTATGTTCTTATCCTAATATACCCAGAATATTAGTTCATGATTTGATTTCATATGATTGAGATTGAAAAATCCTCTTATATGAATAGAGCTACTATAATTGAAAGTGGTTGCATGCAAACCTAGAGGTAGGCTGACATAAATCCTCTAGAGTAGGGATATAAGGAAAAGAAGAATAAATTGTTTTACCTTTTTACTTGGCAAATAACTCTTGAAACTCAACATTCAATGAGTAGTGCATTACAATTAAAAAAAAATTTGCTTATAATTTGAAAATGGCAATGGTTAGATGGTGGTATGATGTAGGGTATGACATTTAATGCTAACCAACCTTATTTTTACTAGCTTATGGTAGACACTATTTTCTTTTATTGTCTAGAATATAAAGCTCCTTCAATTGATGACTATAAAGTTAATTTTTAACTAGCTCTTTTAGTAAAATAAAAAGTTATTTAAGTGAAAGAAAAATAACTTGGATAACTTACAACATGTAATTCTCTGTGATGGTTAAACAAATCGAAGATAGAAGCCCATTATGATTTATGTTTTTAAATTCAATTAGTGTATATGACCTTGTAAGAAATGTTGATACTCTGTTAAATACTTTTAATGAAGTCATGAATAATGTTAAAACTGAAAATGTTGTACAGTTCATTAATAACAATGGTGTAAGTAGTCTATTTTACTCATTATGATACACATCTTATTAACATTATGCTAAAAAATATAGGAAATGCTAGATGCTCTCCTATCATTTATGAAACTATGTAAATAGTTTGAAAAGTAGCTAAGTTCATTTATAATTATACATGAGTTCTGAATTTGATGAGAAAAGATTCCATAGATGGTAGAAATTTGTGTCATCTTACCGTTATAAGATTTATAACTAATTTTTTGTCACTTTAGTATTTTGCTTAAATAAAAATAGGAGTTGAGATAAATGCTTATGAGATAAGTAAGTTGCATCTTATCATGTCATTTTTTTTAATGCTGGAATGAATTCTAGAATATAATTTAATATAACGAATTTTGGTCCCAATATTAGATTCTCATTTAAGTTTTTGAGCTTTTTTGTGAGAGTAATTCATCTAACTGACAAGGATCAAATGACAGTAATGGTTTACTTTTATGGTATGGAGAGGGTGAAGAAAGCAATTAAGGCTAATATACACATTATCTTATTTTTATTAATGAAAGATGAGAACGATAACTTCACTCTTCGTTATTTGCTACTGGAGAATTTTCAAATTCGAGTGTCTATGTTATACGAATTTTCACAAAGAATGATGAAGTTAATGGAAGTCTGCTATTAATTATCACAATGATTGCTTCACATAAGATGATGCAAGAACTTCTTTCATAAATAGGGGCATGTAAGGATGTTACGGTGATTTTGAGATGTCTAATTTGTGCCAAAGAGGCAAACTTATTTCAAGTATACATTTTCACTTTTTTTATTTGTTTAAAATTACTCGTCACTTCATTTTGTTTATGAGATTAATTTTTATTGTTTTACAGTTGTTGGTAGGACTAATTTGAAAGTGGAGTTCTAAAACTACAAAAGTTTATAATTTGAATTCTTAGTCAATGTATGAGAGCAATTAGGTGTGAAAGGAATTAGAACACATTTAAATTCATGTATTTACAAAAGAAATAAATTGGAATACAAAAGATTAAATGATTTGATATTTGCTTGATATAACTTGAAGCTTCGAGAGAAGTATGATTTTATCATTATTATGTTGAATATAATTTCTCATATTTTATCAATAATTTAATTTTACTTATTGCCTAAGACTTTTAATAAAAAACTAATTTTATAAATCCAAATATCTTTAACCATATCAATCATTTACTGGATTGGATTTTTGATGAATCAAGTTTATAGGTAATGGTGACTTGAAAGATAATATTAAATGAAAAAAAATATTGACATGTCATATGGTGTGTTGAGCCTGAATGATGGTAATAATAAGACTTCCTTTAGTGATGGTAATAATGAGATTTCCCTTCATAGCGAGGATCTCATTCCAAATAAAAATTGGAGCTAATGCGATTTGAGCGAATATGTCACGGAATGAAGTTTCAGGTTTTTCATTTTCTTCTCTTCTCTTTTAATTTCACTTGTATTTGATGTATAATTTAAATTCTATATATGCAATATAATATAAGAACTTTTAATGTTTCATGTTTCATTTTTGCTTTGTTATGCTTGTCAGTATGAGCTCTTGTTGTTTTGCTTATGGCCCTATATTGTTCTTATAATATGATGTTTTGATGAAATCAATTACAATATTTTATACACTTTCTATTATTCTTAGCTTTGTCTTTTTCTTAAATTAAATGCAGTGATTCTTTATATGAGAAATATATAAAAAAGTAATATTAATCATAATTATATGAAATTTATATTATCATAATCTTTTGAGATAGAGTTGAAGTAAAGTTATAAACAATATAGCATATTATTTTTAAAAACTATTCTATATTGTTATAAAATTTATGGACTATTTAATAATTTTAAAAAGGTATCCAATATTGACCGATACTAATACCATACTATACCAAAATAAAATCTATTATCAAGTTTGGTGTGATATTCACAATACTAATTTTTAGTATTAATAAAGATTTTTCAATTATGAGTTTTCATTTATTAGCAAATTTATACTCTATCACACACAAATATTATTAATCTATTATCGGTCAATATTCTTTCCCCTGTGACTAAACAAAATGATATTTGCTTTGGTGATTCATTTAATAAGTATAGACTTTTACCACTTATAATCACTTTTATTAAGTGTCAATTGTCCCTAATTATTAAATAAAATGAAAAACCTTTTATTAGTAATAAGTTTATTCCAAATAATTGCTTAATTTTGTGCATTCAAATCCATGTAAAACAGGCAATATAAAGCACTTGTATAACCTAATGGAAGTGTTCTACTTAACACAAACTAACATATTAATAACATGCAATATAATTAATTTTAGATTAAGAATATGCATGCAAATTCAAAATATAGTTTATGTACTCTACGGTTACTTTAAAATACCCCCATAATTTTATAACTTATTCGTTATATATTTAATATGCGCACAAATATATCTATGTAAATTGTATTTAGATAAATATGTATATTTCTATCCATAAAAATATAAAAATAATTAATTTTATAATTAAGCATTATAAACTTTTTATTATGTTCACTATCAATATTAGACATACATATATTTATTTACATAATTTCAACAAAATAATTTAATTACTCATCATAATGTGTTAATATTTATTAAAAAAAAGTAGTAGCTCTTATTATAAATGCATACATATATGGTATATGTCATAAAACTATTATTTAAAAAATAAAATAGTTTATATTATCATTAATAGATAACATAAGGTATAAAACATGCAAAGAAATAAAATGAAAGACGTTAAATTACCTTTTATAATTAGGAAAAGGTTTTAACATTCAAGTAAGCTTTACTATAAGTAGATTCTTAGGGTCTACTTAAATATTTCTAATTTTGCATTTAATCTTTTTAGCATTTCTTTCATAACTCTTCTTAGTATCCTTTGCATTATTAATGTGGCTGTTAATAAGATGGTTATTGTTGTCATTATTAAGCCACAATAATAATTCTACATATTGATCATTTACCTTAAAGGGGTCTCTACTTAATCTTTTATTTTTACTGAATAAATATTTATTTAACATAATGACATGAATAAATCATTAAAAGTAATAATAAAGGAGAATAAAACATTATGAAACCAAATTAAAGAAATATGAAATATTATATCTTTATGAATGACAACATCAACCATTATAAGTTATAATATCTAATATAACAAATATTAAACCACAAATAAAAACTTGACAAGCAAAAAGCCAATCGACTACAAGTTAAGCATAAATAGAAAGGAAAACAATTGCAAATAATGATAAAGCTTTAAAATAAATAACTCATTTTTTCTAACTACGACGAAGCATTAATAAAAGAGGTTTTATGATTTGAAGAAGAAAAGAGGAAGCCTTTGATATAAAGCTTCACAAGAGAAGCTTTGGCTTTAGGTTTTAATACAAGCTTTCACTATAGCTTTAGGCAAATAAGGGAATTATAAGGCCTCAAACTTTATGCAAATAATGATGGAGGGAGCTAGAAGTTCATTAATTGACAAAGACTAGAGAAGCTTAAAGTTTCAAAGAGAACTTTGCCACCTAAAGCCCAAGGTGAAGCCTCAACATCGTCATCTATAATAGTAAATATTCAATATTAGTTACATCCCCCATCACCGTTTTCCCCATTGGTATTAGAGTGAAGTTCTTCCAGAGAAGATAAGGGTCTAGTATTGAATTAGTAGTTTAAAACTACTGCTTTCATTTCATTAATGGTCGGTAGTCCAGACAGTTAAGGAGTGACCTATAAGTCTATTAATTTAGCCTATCCTTAACCAGATAAACTAGTATTATTAAATAAATATATTTCTTTACAGGATCTAAATCTATTTCTAGTTCATCTACCTTTAGTACTAATGAAAAGATCGTTGACAATGATGAAATAATAATTGCAAACTTTGAAAGGTCTATTGATTATTGAAAAATCTTAAAAACTTTAAAAGACCAAATTTATTAATAATCAAATTTTAAACTATTCAAAAAATATTATATTATTAAAATAGAGGAACATGATACTCCTTTCTCAAAGCCCTTTGAAACTATCTGCCTATTAACTCAAAACTCAATGCATAAATATAAAGAGAAAATTTTTAAACACATTCGTGGTAACAAAATACAAGCACTGCTAACAAATTTAATGTTGATGAGAGGGAATATAGGAACAAAATCTTATCGTATTAAAGAATTATGAAAGAAAAGTCAATGTTTACAATCTTCGATATTAAGATCAATTTAAGAAGAAGATCAAGATACATTGAGGTTATTTCATGTATTACTTATTGTAAGCTCATCTTGATTGTCTCTTTGATAGTCTAAAAGGCTCACCATTCATAAATATTTCATTTCATTGCAGGAGTCTTTACATTTATCAAGAGGTATTAAAGATTTTGTTTTTAATATAAAAGACTTTTTAATCTTTTAAAAAATCATTGAGACATATTTTTTAGAAGTGTTTTTAATCACTATGACGTTAATCAAATTGAGTTTGAGCATTTGAAGGTGTTAAAATGATATTTTTGGGATGATTGGTTGACTTATATAGGTTAATGGTCAACCAATATAGGTTGAAGTTGTTAAATTTGAAGTACCAAGAGTTTGATTTAACATTAGTTACGTGCTAGATGACTAATTTATTATATTATTCAACTGGTATCGTTGACCAGTCAACTAGTGTTCTAATGATTAGTAAATTTAATGCTATAAATGCATATTAGTTGTCGACTAGTGCATTAAATATATCTATTATAATGATTAGTTATTAGTTCTAACTACTATTTTAGGTCCCAAAACACTATACATAGGTAGTTTTCTCATTGGTTTATAACAATAAATAGCATTTGAGTGTCTTGCAAAAACATTTCTAATTACTTTTCAATCATTCGACCATTCGTTGTCTTATTTTGAATATGTGAGCCTTTTTGTGATTATCAAAATATCCAAATAAGCAAGTTTGATTTGTAAGCTATTTTGGAGTTTATGATCACTGTATTGGATTTATCTAAAAGTGGTTTAGGGTTCCTCTTTATCTTGAAGAAAGATAAAAAAGGAGGTTCCCCTTTTTTAAAATAAAAGTTTGTACAAAAGGTATTCTTTATCTTGAAAGACTAATTATAGTGAAAATCTAAGACTACTCTTGGGAGTGGATGTAGACCAAGATTGTTTGTGAAACTACTATAAATTAGCTTGCATTTCTCTTCCCTTACTATTTACTTTGTTGTTTACAAGCGTAATTAAATTCATTTACTTTTATTTCATTCTTGCATTTGTGATAATTTGTATATATTGTTTTATAAGTTAGCATACTATAATTAAAATCATGAACTCACCTAATTCACCCTTGTCTTTATTGCTATTAGGTAACAACATATTCATATAGGATTAGTCTAAGTAGGAGTACAACCCCTTACCAAGGAAGGATTAAATACTTTAATATTAATAGTACTAAAAGATGCTCGATTTTATGAATTTTATTATTCAATCTTAAGTTTAATAGAGTCTAGTTTTTAAATAGTCCCATTTCTTTTAATTGCTATCCAAACATAAATATATCTCTTGGAAATAAAAATATTCTTGATGCTTTAGTATTGCAAATAAAAACATTATTACAAAATGAATACATAATCAATTTTCTTATCATTAATATATAAAATATGTTATAAAGCTATGAATATAGCCTTTGCCTTTAAATCTTTGATATATAGTGAAAAAGGTGAAAACCTATTTTTACAAACTAATATGACAAAATCTAACATTGTTGAAACGCCCCAAAAACCTTGATTTTATAAATAGTACTTTTTAGGTCATAAATAGTGTATCTCGAGGTAAATAGTGACACCTGGGATCCAAACTATATTTTATTTTATTTGTCATAAGATAATATTGTTTAAGGATAGCCCAAGAAAATTAGAGTTCAAAACGATTTCGTTTAAAGGGTTTGACCAATGGTTAAACTTTGACTTGAAAAAGGGTGAATGTCAAACCCGAAAATATTAATGGAAATAAATGATATTAATTAAGGTCTTTATATGAGGTTGATATTTTTCTTATGAGTATTTTTATTGAGAAAAAGAAAATAGTGGATTAACAGTTAAAGTTAAATTTGTTTTTTTAAATGAAAAAGTGTCATTAAGGGACCACATGTCATCTTCTTGGCTACCTACCCTCTCTTCTTCACCAAAGAGCGCTGAGAACAACCATTTCTCCTTTCTTCTCTATTTTTCCTTCATTTTCTTTCATTTTCAAGCCAACTTTCTTTATTTTAAACCCCCAAATCAACTATTAAATACTAAATCATCAAAGCAGGGTTCCTAAACTCACCATATCAACACAAAGTTTGGGAAAAGATGAAAAAAAAAGTATATGGGTGTTCTTGATGAATAGTACCTAAAAATTTATAAGGTAAGTTAATGGAGTTTTGATTTTTTTTAGTACATGATATTCGTGTAGTTGCATGCATTGATGAATAAAATGCATGAAATTGAATGTTTGTGCAATATTATGAAGATAAAGAAGATGAATTGAAGGAGAGAGAGAAAGAGAAGGAATAAGGAATTGTTGGTGAAATTGAAGTTGATGGAAGCTTAACTTAAAGAATTTGATATCAATTTGGTATGTGTTCATATAATTCTATTTTTTCCCTAAAAATTTTGTATTATGTAATTTACAGTTCTTAAGATAAAATTGAGGAGTATATGAAATTGTTGTTAAAAATATTTGATTGGATGCTAAATATAGTATATGTGATTAACTAGGATTTTGGACTTAAAATTTGTATATTTCCCAATTGGCATACATTATGCTTGAATTAAGAAACTTGATATATATGTTATTTTTGACTAATTGGCGAGATGAATATGTCTTGAATGTTATATGAATTAAATTAAAACCAATAAAGGAAGAAAAAATGACATTAAAAAGTGGCATTTGTTTTGGTCGAATATGGAATAACTTGAAATGACTATTATGAGTGTTTATCATTAAATTTCAATGGAATTTAATTAGATTTGCCCCTAATAAAATATATAGGAATTGGAGGAATGTGATAAGGTTGGCAATTTCAATTAAGGAGTTAGCTATACTGCGTCATGATATATGTTACCGGACTGTATGGCTCCGAGAGCTCGGTTCTGGTGTAAGATATTTGATTTAAGTTATGAGCTGCATGGCTCTAAGAGCTCAGTTTGGATGTGTAAATATTAAAAAAGAAAAGAAAAGACTGTATGATTATGAGAACCTGGTTTCGTATTTAAAATTCTCACTTATTCGGCTTGGTAATACAATGACATTGAATTTTATTTTGTAGCAGTTATATATATATATACGCATGACTAATGGTTAATAAACTTCAAATGAAAATAGTAATTGATTGTAAATTAAACTGTACAACTTATTCATCATTGTGTAATTATATATGAATTATTAAAATAAATACATACTTATATTTCATAACTTGATTTTAAATGCCTATTTATGCTTTAAAAAATGAAGATATTTATACTTGAAAAAAATTATATATTGTGCATGTTATAGTTGAATGAATTGAATTAAATGAGAAATGGAATTGTTTGAACACCATTATAAACTAAATAGTAATTACTAGAATAATGAGATTTTAAATAGAAAATGATGTAGTTCAAAGTATTAGGTATTTAAGAATATGGTAAAACTCAGTATGCGAATTCCATTATCGAGTATGAAGTGATACATTTAGTGGTATCAGAGCTCGGTTTAGGTGGTTTTGAGTTTATAATTAAGTAAATAAAGGAAAAGTGAATTGTGTACACGCCAAGTGAAGGATTATATGAGAATATGATATGACTCTAATGTAGATCCATCTTTTCTATCTGTTATAGACTGAAGAATAGAACCAGACGCTCTGGGGGCCGCTAAGGGAGAAGAGGAAAGTCATGCCTTTGCTAGTGATATAAGTAGGGGCACGGCGGGCAGTCAACACAACCTATACCACCACCTGTCGGTTAACTAGTTCCTACCTCGGTAGAGTTTTTCTAAATTGTGGTAGACTATATGAAACAACAAACGGTTGTTGCACTTCACTTACAATCACAACCACCTTTTCCACTATAAAAACTTACATTAGAGAAAGCCAAGAGGATGGGAGTAGAGATTTTCAAGGGGAGTCATCAATTATTGCTCTAGATGTTAAGTTTTGGCTAATCAAGATAAAGAGAAATTTTGATCTTCTTCATTGCACACCAAAAGAGAGATTGGAATATGCAAATGATCTTCTTCAGGGACCAGCATATTAGTGGTTGGAGTCCATTAAAAGGCTTGCTTTACCACAAGATCTTACTTAGGAGTACTTTTTGTCCCAATTTGTAAATAAATATGTTAGGGAAGCTTATAAGGATGAGATGAGGGATGCATTCCTTCATTTGAAAAAGAGGTATAGGACAGCATCACAATATGAGAAAGAGTTTAATAGATTGAGTATGTATGCAGAGAGAATAATTTCTACGGGGGCAGATAAGTGTAAGAGATTTGAAGTAGGCCTCTACTATAACATCAAGAAACTCCTTATTACATTACAGATTAGGGATTATAGAGAGATGGTGAAAGCATCCTTGAGGATTGAAAAGGTTAATATTGATGAATAGAAATGAAGCAATAAGGGACAACATAAGAGGATTTAGGGACAATCTAGTTCATCCTTAAAAACCAGTAAAAAGCAAAAGGCTCCAGCGTCTTAGGCTCCAGCAAAAACATAGGCATCCTATTGCCAATCAAGGCGGAGTTAGAGATCAATGGTTAAGGTAAGACAACTGTCCCTATCTATAGCTAGAACAACAGGTGGGTTAGGACGTGGGGTAGTTATCCTATGTGAGCATTATGGGAAGAAACATAGCATACAATGTTGGAAGATGAGCATGCTTACGATGTAGATCTATGAAGCATTTTTAAAGAGATTGCC
Organism: Erythroxylum rotundifolium; assembly: GCA_027563915.1. Taxonomy (NCBI): domain Eukaryota; kingdom Viridiplantae; phylum Streptophyta; class Magnoliopsida; order Malpighiales; family Erythroxylaceae; genus Erythroxylum; species Erythroxylum rotundifolium. The sequence continues at coordinate 33,139,852 of JAOSBO010000004.1, forward strand.
CTAGTAGATGATATCAAACAGTTAGTCAAGTAGAGAGACCAATTCTTACGACTCCGAGGGGCAGAGGTAGAAGCACGAGAGCTAGTTCTGGTGCTAGTGGTCAGAGGATCACATTAGAGATAGTTGATGGACCTAATACCCGTGCTCCAGCTCTTGCATATGTTATGCGGGCCCATGATAACCAGGATGCCCCAGATGTGATTATGGGTACTTTTACTATCTTTGACATTTCTATTCATGCATTAATAGACCTAGAATCTACACATTCTTATATATGTATGTCATTGCCTAAAAAATGGGGTTACTTGTTGACACTCTTGAACATGATATTCTAGTTACAAATCCTTTGGGTTAGAGTATGGTGGTAAATAGGGTTTACAAGAATTTTCTGTTAAGAATACAAGGTTATGAATTTCTTGACGATTTGATTGAACCACCTTTTCCCAAATTTGAAGTGATCCTTGGTATGAACTGGCTATCTAGACATCATGTAGTGGTAGACTGTCATCTTAAAAGAATCATTCTTATAACAGTTAATATTGATAAGATGAAAATTATTGGTAAAGGTCAAATTTTCTCTCCAATGTTATATTAGTGACAGTAGCAAAAGGGCTTATTAGAAAGGCGTGTAAAGCGTACTTAGCTTATGTTCTTAAAGCTAGAAAGGATGATCCTAAAATTCAAGTTATGTCAACTGTAAGTGACATCCATGATTTATTTCCTAAGGAGTTATCAGGGTTACCACCAGAAAGACAAGTTGAATTTTCTATTGATGTAACACTTGGTACAGTACCAGTATTCATTGCACCATATCTTATAGAACCCACTGAACTTAAGGAATTGAAAATCTAGCTACAAGAACTTCTTAAGAAGGGTTTTATACACCTTAGTATGTCTTCTTAGGGTGCACCTGTGTTATTTGTCAAGAAGAAAGATGAGTCTCTTAGGCTATATATGGATTACAGACAATTGAATAAAGTGACAATGAAGAGTAAATATCCATTGCTTAGAACATATGACCTTTTTGATCAACTTAAAAGTGCAAGTATTTTCTCTAAGATTGATTTGGAATCAGGATATTGCCAATTGAGAGTAAAGGAAGCAGATGTCCCGAAGGCAACTTTTAGAATGAGATATGAGCATTATGAATTTTTAGTGATGCCTTTTGGACTCACAAATGCTCCAACAACCTTTATGGATCTCATAAATCATATTTTCTATCCTTACTTGGATCAATTTATGGTAGTCTTCATTGATGATATCTTAGTCTATTCTATGAATCGAGAAGAGCATAATGAGCATCTAAGAATTACTCTGTAGACTTTGAGGGATAAACAACTTTATGCCAAGTTCAATAAATATGAATTTTGGCTTGATGAAGTTTCTTTCCTTGGTCATGTTATATTAGCAGATGAGATTAGAGATGATCCTAAGAAGATAGAAGCCATTCTAGAGCCTAGGAATGCTAAAGAGATTAGAAGTTTCTTAGGTTTGGCAGGATACTATAGAAGATTTGTTAAAGGATTCTCCATAATCGTAACACCTTTGACTAAGTTACTTTAAAAGAATGCAAAATTTATGTGGAGTGATAAATATCAGGAAAGCTTTGAGAAGTTAAAGGCCATATTGACTTAAGCACATGTTCTTACACAACTTGTACTTGGTAGAGACTTCGTGATCTAAAGTGATGCCTTATGTAACGAGCTTGGATGTTTACTCATATAAGAGAGAAAGGTAGTTGCTTATACTTTTAAGCAACTTAAGCCTCATGAAAGGAATTACTCGACCCATGATTTATAGTTAACAGCCTTAGTCTTTGCTTTGAAGATTTGAAGGTGATACTTATATAGAGAGAGATGTTATATTTACACAAATCACAAAAGTCTTAAATATTTGCCTACATAGAAAGAGTTGGACTTAAGGCAAAGAAGATAGATAAAGTTAATTGAAGATTATGATTGCATCATTGACTATCATCTAGGTAAAGCAATGTAGTAGTCGATGCTCTTAGCAAGAAATCATTATCAGCTTTAAGAGCAATGAATGCTAGATTATTAGTATCTAATAATGGAGCCATTGTAGCTAAGTTGAGACTCAAATCAAACTTGTTACAACAAGTCAAGGAAGCATAGAAGCAAGATGAAAAGCTAGTTACCATTCTTAAACAAATTCAAGAGGGGAAAGATAGTGAATATACAATAAAAAAGGATAGCTACTTATATTAAAAGGATAGAATCTGTGTCCCTAATGATGATAAACTGAAAAAGAACATCATGAAGGCAGCTGATAACAATTTATAAGTTATGAACCCAGGAAGTACTAAAATGTACCAAGATTTGAAGATACATTATTGGTGGTCAGGTATAAAGAGAGACATTGCAGATTATATTACCAAGAGTCTTACATGTCAATAAGTAAAAGCAGAACATTAAGTTCCATTGGGTTTGCTTCAACTAATATCAATACCTGAATGGAAATAGGATTCAATCATGATGGATTTTGTGTAGGATTGAATCATGATGGATTTTATGTCTGGTTTGCCTCAAAGTAAGACGAAGCATAATGTTGCATGAGTGATTGTAGATTGTTTGACCAAGTCAACTCACTTCTTACCTGTCAAAACTGACTACTAACTCTTTAAGTATTTAGAATTACATATCAGTGAGATAGTGCAGTTGCATGGAGTACTATCTTCCATTATATCATATTGAGTTCCAAGAGTCACCTTAAGATTTTGGAAGAAATTACATGAGGCTTTGGATACTAAGCTGAATTTTGGTACAACTTTTCATCCTCAAACAGATAGACAATTAGAAAGAGTGATTTAGGTGCCAAAAGATATACTTAGGAGTTGTTATCGATTTTAAAGGAAGTTGGGATGAACACCTCCCACTGATTGAATTTGCATACAATAATAGCTATCAAGCAAGCATACAGATGGCATTGTATTAGGGTCTTTATGGTAGAAAGTGCAGAATACCCTTATGTTGGATAGAACTTAGTGAAAGCAAGATCGTGGGTCCATAATTGATAAAGGAAATCAAGGATAAGGTGAAAATTATAAAGGTTGAAAGCTACTTCTGAGTCCAAAAATCATATGCAGATTTGAAGAGAAAGGACATTGAATATGCTATGGGTGATAAGGTTTTTCTTGAAAGCCTCACCATAGAAGAAAGTGTTATGATTTATTAAGAAGGGTAAGTTAAGCCTAAGATTCATTACTCCATTTGAGATCATTGAGAGTGTGGGACCAGTAGCCTACAGATTAGCATTGTTATAAGATAAGGAAAAGATTCGTGATGTCTTTCATGTGTCTATATTAAGGAAGTATCAATCTAATCCATCACATATTATAAAACTGGAAGATATTGAAGTACAACTAGATATAACTTATGAAAAGAGAAGTCGGTGAAGATTCTAGCAAAAGATACAAAACAAATAAGAAGTAAGACGGTTCCACTGGTGAAAGTACTATGAAACAACAACAAGGTTAATGAAGCTATGTAGGAACCAGAAGAAACCATAAGAAAGTCTTATCCATGACTATTTGATAGAGATAAATTTCAAGGACAAAATTTTATTTTAAAGGGAAAGAATTGTAACTCCCAAAAAATCTTGATTTCATGAATAATACTTTTTGGGTCATGAATAGTATCCCAAGGTGAATAGTGACATTTAGGACTCAAACTATATTTTATTTTATCTTATTTTGCATCAAATAATATTGTTCAAAGATAGCCAGAGGATCAAATTAGAGCTTAAAACAATTTCGTTTTGAGTTTGACTAATGGTCCAAGTTTGACCCGAGAAATGGTGAAAGTTAAACTTGAAAATATTAATGAAAATAAATGATATTCATTAAGGTCTTTATGTGAGGTTGATATTTTTCTTATGGGTATTTTTATTAAGAAGAAGAAAAGAATAAATTAAAAGTTAAAGTTACATTTCGTTTTTTTTAATAAAAACGAAAAAGTTTAAAGTTAAATTTTGTTTTTTTAATAAAAACGAAAAAGTGTTATTAAGGGACCACATGCCATTTTCTTGGCCACCTATCCTCTCTTCTTCACCAAGGAGTGTTAAATTTTGTTTTTTTAATAAAAACGAAAAAGTGTTATTAAGGGACCACATGCCATTTTCTTGGCCACCTATCCTCTTTTCTTCACCAAGGAGTGTCGAGAACAACCATTTCTCCTTTCTTCTCCATTTTTCTTTCATTTTCAAGCCAATTTTCTTTATTTTTAACCCCCAAATCAACTATCAAACATTAAATCATCAACCTAGGGTTCCTAAACTCACCATATTAATAAAAAGTTTAGGAAAATATGAAGAAAAGGTATATGAGTATTCTTGATGAATAGTACACGAAAATTTTTATAAGGTAAATTAATGGAATTTTGATTTTTTTTGGTACATGATTTTGTTGTAGTTGCATGCATTGAGGATTAAAATGCATGAAATTAAATGTTTTTGTAGTATTATGAAGATAAAAAAGAGGAATTGAAGGAAAGAGAGAAAGAGAAAGAGAAGGAATAAGGAATTGTTGGTGAAATTAAAGTTGATGGAAGCTTAATTTGAAGAATTTGACATCAATTTGGTAAGTGTTCATGTAATTCTTTTTTCCCCTAAAAATTGTGTCTTATGTAATTTACAATTCTTAAGATCAAATTGAGAGTTTATGAAATTGTTGTTAAAAATATTTGATTGGATGCTAAATGAAGTAGCATATGTGATTAATTGGGATTTTGGACTTAAAATTTGCATTTTCCTTCAATTGGCATACATTATGTTGAATTGAGAAACTTGAAATGCATGTTATTTTTAACTAATTGATGAGATGAATATGTATTAAATGTTGTATGAATTAAATTAAAATCAATAACAGAAGAAAAAAATGACATTAAAAAGTGAACTTTGTTTTGGTCGAATATGAAATAGCTTGAAATGACTATCATGAGTGTTTATCATTAAATTTCATTGGAATCTATTTAGATTTGCCCTTAGTAAAATTGATAGGAATTAGAATAATGTGATAAGGTTGGCATGCCAATTAGAGAGTTAGCAATACCACGTCATGATATATGCCCCGAGAGATCGATTCCGGTGTAAGATATTTGAATTTGAGTTATGAACTGCATGGCTCTGAGAACTCATCCTTGATGTGTAAATATTTTTTTTTAAAAAGGAAATACTATATGATTTTGGAAATCTAGTCTCGTATTTTAAAATCTCATTTATTCGGCTCAGTAATACAATACTGTTGGATTTTACTTTGGGGCAATTACAAAATATATATATGCATGACTAACGATTAAGAAACTTCAATTGAAAATAGTAGTTGATTATATGTAATTAGATATGAATTATTAAAATAGTTACATGCTTATATTTCATAACTTGATTTTAAATGTCTATTTATGCTTATAAATACATGAAAATATTTGTATTTGAAAAATATTATAAATTATGCATGCTATAGTTGAATGAATTGAATTGAATGAGAAATGGAATTGCTTAAACACCACTAATCCTATAGCTTAACATGTGAATTTTCTTGCTGCGGTAGGTTTTAAAGAGAATTAGAAGAAAGCTGTGGTAGATTTACTACAAAATGAGAGTAACGTATAGGATCTTGGAACACTTGGAGGTGCATGTACTACAAAATGCTTTTTTGGCTTATGGCATGTAGACACAAAGAAGTAATGCATCTTATAGGATTTTATTGTGAATTGTACATGAATACATGAAAGTTATGAATGGAATCTGGTTTAGATATATTGAAATGTATTGGAGGATGGGTAAATTATTTTGTCAAGGAGTTTGACATGGAGATGGAGAGTTGAGTAGCTTGCATGAGAAGTGTATTGAAGTTTCTTTTAGGATATTTTAACTAAATATAGAGGAAACTCTGTCTAAATTTTTATAAAGTAAATAGTAATTGCTAGAATAATGAGGTTTTAAATAGAAAATATTGCAATATGGTAACACTCTATATGCTGATTCTATTATCGGGTATGGGGTGTTACAATTGTAGTTAAAAAATCAATAAAATGGAAAATTTTCACCTTTCTTGAAGAATGAGAACTTGAAGGTACAACAGATTCATCTCCACTTATGCCTTTAAGCCTTAATGAAAAATCAAAGAAATAAAGCATTCCTTGTAACAATAGTGTCATATAAGATGTTAAATAGCAAAAAATAAAAGTCGAAAGCAATGTTTTTAAGTCAACAATGTTTAGAGTATAATTATTCATTTCATAAGAGCCTATGTCTTGATTACTATGATGACTGAGAGGGTAAGGTTTCTTACTAAAATTTTCACTTTTCTTAAGCATAAGACATAAGGAATGATGATGAAATTCAACTACAATATGCATGAAATCATACAATATCACATAAAGTTCAAGCAACTCCAATATAAAATAACATTGAGTTTAAGCAACCATGCGATATCACATAATGTGGGTCATACAATAATTTATAACATGCTTATTACACATGGAGACAACATATGATAATGAAAGTGCTAACAAAGAAAATTAACCAGTTATCTCTAATCCACTACAACAGACAAAAAGATCTACAATTATCTCCTACACTTACCTATATAAACAGATATCTTACTCAATTAAAATTAAAACAATAATATAAAACAAAGTATAGACATTGTGAGAGATGGAGAAGTTGCATTGCACTATGAAACAAGCAGAAGCCACATTGTACCAAGCACCAAGAAATGCCCACGCTATGAAATAAAGAAACATGACACATCTCAAATAGAGAAATGTAAGCAAGATGGATTAGGAATTAAGGATTTTAACACACCTATAAATACAGAAACATGAGAAAGGAGGTAGGTCTTCTGAATTTTCATGCCCTATTCTAAACAACAACTTTTGGATTATTCCTAAATGTTGTCAATTGGCGATGAAGCCAAACAACATACAAAATTCTATAACAAGGTTTGTTTAATTGTGTAACATTTGGGAGAAACCTAGAAGATATTTGTTTAGTTGTTTTAGGCTCACTTGCCACAATTGATCTACATATATAATGTGCCCACACAAAAATAATAAAAAATCATAGATGTTTTTTTATACTAAAAGTTTGATTAAAATGTTAAGAGAGTGTTTTATTAAATGTTTGTAAAATAATATAATTCTTTTTGAACATTTGTGAAACTTTATGATTCTTTTTGAAAATTTTTAAATATTAGAATTTAAATTGAATTTTAGTGAACATTTTAGGGTCCAGTTTGACCCTTTTACTAAGTAAAATAAGATAAAATATTATTAATATATCTTCCTGTTTAGTAGTTGTAATTTTTTTTATTTGATTATTGTTTTTCTACTTTGGCATAAGTTAAAAACTAACTTTTTAAGATAAGAAGTCTTGAAGTATATTAATAAACTTTATTTCTAATCTTTTTAATAATTCTTATATCAATATAAATTTTATTTTGCCAACCATTCTAAAGATTCAAAATTTCTTACAATTTTATTTAAGTGTTTGTTAAATATAATAGGTTACATTTCTTGATTTTGATATGCTTCTCATTATAGTAGAGTTTAAGATGAGTAATAAAAATCAATAATTTCTTAAAAAATATGATAACAAATATATATACCATTTAGTTACGTAAAAACCTATAGCGAATAATTTTTACCTATGCTTATTCAATATTGTTAATTAAATTGATCATTATAATATGAATGATTTTATTTACACAAAATTAATAATTTAATATTTTGTTGTGATTGTTGAGTTTCCTAAAAATTATATATTTTTAAAATTTCATGAAAAATAAAAATGAACTCGAGGCTTCACCATTCTCTTGCAATAAAGAAAACATAATGCCAACACATTTGCCACCCAATGCAAACTGAAAGCGAAACATGGTGGGGCTTTGTCTGGTGTATGAAAAAGATGAACTTTAAAATTAGATGCAGCGAAGGACCCAAAATAAGTATTTCGTCCAATGGAGACGACAGCAAATTAATACCTTTTTGCGGAAAAAAACGAGTTTTGACCTTTGAAAAGCAATGAAGGATCCGAGATAAGATTTTTAATGGTTGGAGAATTCCTTAAAGGACCAACTTGACTTGAATGACCTCTTCCAACAACTCATCGAAGACTCCAAGACTTTTCCTCGTTGCTTCTCTATGGCTCATTTTCAAAGGTCACATTCACACCAGCACATACGTTGATTAGACAAAACTAAGGATTTGATGTATCTGGGATTCTGCAGACCAAAGGTTTTCTGGGTTTAGGTATTTTTGTGACAGCTGACTTCTACTCCACTTGCCGTGCGTGGACTTTCAGCTGTTAATGCGAAGCTAGTCTTTCTCTTTATTTTTGTTGTATCGGATGACCAGTCTTACTTGACGTTCAAGTGTTGCATATTTTCCCTTGACAAACTAAGTTGCAGGAAAACTGAAAACGAAAATTGAAGGTGAGCTCGCTAATTCCATCATGATTTTCAATTGTTTCTTTCTTTAGCTGTAGAAATATTAGTCATGTACTTGTGATGCTGAATTTCTGGAAAGAAATAAACTTTTGTGTGATTGCAGGTAAATTTGGAATCTTTGCTTTTGTGTCTTGATTTGGAGCTAAAAAGCAAAATCTGGGAACTGGGTTCTGAGAAAACATTTTTAGGGAAATTATTGGATGGCTTTCTGTGTTTCTTCCTCGTTGTGGTATTGTTTCCTGTTGAGTCAAATTGCATAATTTAGGAGAACTGAATCTGGTTAAAACAAGATTTGACAGAGTTCCGTTAAGTTCGTCTTGATTCCTACGTTACTTTCTAATTTTTGCTTAGTAATTTCTATGTTACTTCCACGAGACCTGACAAATTCTTGTAGAATCACTTTTGGCTTTATAGTTTCTTATGTAATATGTGCAGTTTAGTTTATCAAATATGCGTCTAGGGAACTTACAATCTCCTCTTGGTAACAAATTGTAATAACAAATTGTAAGCTCATTGAAACTGGCACCGTTTTCAGGCCCTGGATCTACAGCAATCGAATTATTGTGGCTATGACGTGTTTCTCATTCTATGGCTGTGAAAAGAAGGAAGAATCAAATACGGTGAAGTCAGTCTCAGCTCATTCCTTGAATCCTAAACGCGCTGATCATGATGTGGGGAGGTCTGGATCTGAAGTTAATTCTCAAAATGTCTCGGGGTCTAGCTCAGAATCCGTGAGGAGGCCCTTGTTTCCTGTTAGGTCATCCAGTCAGAGCAATCTCAGAGTTTTTACTATTGCTGAGCTCAAGTTAGCCACTAAGAATTTTGGCCGCTCCTTCATGGTTGGAGAGGGTGGATTTGGCTGTGTCTATAAAGGGTCCATAAAGAGTAGAGATGATCCAAGTAGAAAGATTGATGTTGCTGTGAAACAGCTTGGTAAGAGAGGAATGCAGGCAAGTCTTCTTCCTTATGGCTGTTTTTCACATCTCTTTTTATCCTTTAGGAGCAACTGTTTTCTGTTATTTTGCATCTCAATTTGTTAGAAATTATTTCGTTATCATTTCCAGTGGAAGAGAATTTGGCTTATGCGTTTCTTAAGGTTTGGGATTTGGAAGTATATCGTCTTCTATATATTGTGTAGTTATAAACCAATATTCAGGGAGGCTTGGCTGATTAAGGTTGTTGGACTTGTAAATACATGAATTGATTTTGGATATAAGATATGAAACAAGGGTTATTGAAAAGTAACAGTTTAGAGTGATTCTAAGTGCCTTAAAAGCCTTGAGCCTTATAGACTACTCATTAGGTAGGTTTGATAAAATCTTATTTTAGTTGTGATCACCCCTCATATTATGCTGCAGTACTCGCTAGTTGTGATACAATATGAAAACCTGGTTTACCTGTTAACTTTTGTTCGATATTTTTCTTTTTCAATCATGCAAACTATGTTAATGAACATTACACATGAACAATACCAGATTGTTTTCTCCTCTGTTCTCCTTTTTTTAAACTGCTTAACATTAGATATCACCTTGGGTTTGACAGGGGCACAAAGAGTGGATCACTGAAGTAAATCTCCTTGGGGTGGTTGAGCATCCTAACCTGGTTAAGTTGGTTGGTTATTGTGCCGAAGATGATGAAAGGGGGATTCAGCGGCTCCTCGTATATGAATTTATGCCAAATCGAAGCGTGGAGGATCATTTGCATACTCGATTAGAGACACCTCTGTCATGGGCTAGGAGATTGAAAATAGCTCAAGATACTGCTCGTGGCTTGACATACTTACATGAAGAAATGGATTTTCAGGTATGTAATTATGTCCCTTCACATTTTCTATGGTTCATATTTGGCAAAACATCTTACAGTCCAGGTATTGATGTTTCCTTCTCCTTTTCTGTGCCTACTATTTGATGTAGATCATATTCAGAGATTTCAAGTCCTCGAACATCCTTCTAGATGAGCAGTGGAATGCAAAGCTATCAGACTTTGGATTGGCTAGATTGGGTCCTGAAGATGGTTTAACTCATGTCTCAACTGCGGTATGTTCATAGAATACATCAAATAAAATCCTACTTTAGACACCTTACGTGAAATGATTAACATAGAAACAGAACTGCTAGTGACACTTGTTATCAATGAATCATGATAGATTATATAGAACTTAAATTGGATACAAATATTTTCCTCCATGATTTTCTGAAAGTTTCCTAAGCTGATTGGTTTTTGAGAATCTCTATTCTGTAATTTTGCTTATCAACATATGGTGAGCATTTAATTGAAATGTTGAGTGAAAATATGTCAAAAAGAAGGATTCCCACTTTCCGTTTGTAGATGCTCCCAACTCCCGTCCCTTTTTTCCCTTCTACCTAATTATCATAGTGATGCAACACATGGGCAATATAGTTTCAAGTGTCTTGCTCTCTACCTAATTAGCATAGTGACGGGGTGAACCTATTTTAGAACTTTCAATGGACATGATAATCATCCCAGCAGATCTAAACATGTAAATATTGCAAAGCCAAGAACTTTTGGACTAACCATATGTCTTATGGCATTCTGGACCTGCAAAGGGGGGTTTAGGTAAGGATGGGAAGAATGGAACGTTTGTGTGTCCTTGTTTGTGTTTTTGGTAGCAAACTATATGGAATTATTGTATGCTGTTGATCTTTGAATTATGATGAGTTGGAATAATATATTTTTATTTCACAAAATGTGAAAGACATAAAATTTGTCACTTGGCCATTGGTTTGCCCTTCTAGTATGCTGTTTATGCTCTCCAAAGGACTACAAAAACTGGCATAACCAGTCCAATCCATGTATGATCAAAGTTGTTAATGTTCATGCAACTGGTATCTTATTACAGGTTGTGGGAACCTGGGGATATGCGGCTCCTGAATATATCCAAACTGGACGTCTAACTTCAAAGATTGATGTATGGAGCTATGGGGTATTCCTGTATGAACTAATCACTGGTAGGCGCCCTTTAGATCGGAACCAACCAAGAAATGAACAAAAGATGTTGGAGTGGGTGAGGCCATATCTATCGGATGTCAAAAAATTCCGTCTGATATTAGACCCTAGGCTTCAGGGGAAATATCATCTAAAGTCAGCCCAAAAGCTTGCAACTATAGCCAACAGGTGCTTGGTCAAGAACCCAAAATCACGCCCGAAGATGAGTGAGGTGTTAGAGATGGTAAATAAGGTTGTAGATACATCGACTGAGACAGGAAATCCATTTAGAAGTTTAGCATCAGTGGAAACTTCACTGGATTCAACAACTAAAAATAAAAGAAGGAATCTGGATCCGAAAACTGGGGAGAGTGGTTGGTTTGCTCGGATGTTGACAACAAAACTTGTAAGAACAAGCTGACAGCAGTAAGCCTCACAAAACTGGGATCTTGGACTGCTTTGGATGAATTTTTTGAGTGAGGTCCGGAGTTGACACCAAAGTCCAGTTGTTAATTCACCAAAAGAAGCGTGGGAGAGAATAGATTTTCGAGTTGTCAGGAAATGCCTAGTCAGTTTTATATCAATGCAGGTTACGTAATACTGTCAGCGAAGTTTGACGCCGCGGATTGGCCTTCACCGGAAGACGTGGAGAAGATTCATAACTGAACTTGTGCAGACAGTTTAGAGTTGCTTATCATGAAAGATAACATCTTGACTGTAATGTAATTGACTCGTCAACCATTTTCTAAAGTTCCTTGAACATGATAATATTAATGTCAGTAGACACGCCAGTGTTTGTCGTATATGTTGACGGTAATGGAAATTTACTTCCATAAGAAGTTACCTCCTTGGAGTTTGTGACTACTTGGGCTGTCCTAGAGGTACACGTTAACTTGTTGCCTGGTTTAGGAGTTAAAAAGTAATGAAATTGATTGCAAAGAAACAAACTTGTGGAAGAAGTTGTGATAACAGTGTTCATGGCCAAAGTACCATTTCCTGCAACCTAAGACACAAATCCATGGTTCGCCGGTCATTTGGACAAGAGAATTATCCAACCCAGAAGCTACAAAAGTTTGAGTAACATTTTGCTTGGAGCAACAAAATACGTGTTGTACAAGTTGGATCTTTCCCAGTACGGAGAAAAGCCATATTGTCCTGTGACTGATTTCCAGGTTTCAATCTTCGTTAGGAAGGGGGTACGTCTAGTGGCCAACATTGACTTTACATACACTATCAACATCTAAAAAGAAGATGAACTGAAGCAAGCAAGCTTGGTGATTCTTCACAAGAAGAAAAAAGAGGGCCTTTTACCCAAAAACATGGACAAAGTTAAGGAGAAGAAAGATGCTGCCCCATGTCGCCGCCCTTAAAGTGTGGTCTCAAAAAGGTTAATGCTTGTTTCTGCAACAGTTGCTAGCTGTTCTAATTGGCGCTTGTGAGTCTTTAGGTGGACATGTAGGGTAAAATCAAAAGAAAAAGTGCATCTTCTCATCAACCAGACGAACTAAAAGGGAACAGGTTTATTGCACCAATCGACAATAGCATGGGAATGACCATAGCAATGGTGCCAAATTACAGTGGCGTGGTAATGTAGTGATAGCGGCATAACCTTTTGTTTTGTTCTGGGTGTATACGAATGCAAGAAATGTCCTTTATAGGTGCTTTCTTTAATTTTTTAATTGATTTATTTAAATATTACAATTTGTATCTTAAATTTTAAAATATTGTCATAATTTACCAAAAAGTCTTTAAATTGTTTTATCTTTTATTTAGACAAATTCTTGCAAATTCATTAAAACCTCCGGCACGAGACATTTTGTCAACCTCTAAACTTCCACGTACACCACTACCTTCTCCACCAAAAGGAAGGC
>JAOSBO010000004.1:33175020-33186506 GCA_027563915.1 Erythroxylum rotundifolium
GCTATAGATTGATAGAGAAGGAGAGTCCAATCATCTTCTTGTGGCACACGCTGTTTTGGTTTCTTCCCAGTTCCAACTGCCCTATCAAACCACTGTCTCTATCATCACACTATCCATTTTAGTATGTTACTATGTTAAGAGGCATAGTCCAATGTGACTTGCAGTTCTAACCCTTTGGTTAAGGGTTGGAGTGAGAATTAAAACTTATATATAAGATGAAACATAAGGTAATTTACTGAACTTGTCTTGTTTTGTTACTACAATTGTTTATTCTTACATTAAAATTCATAAAACACAAATTTTGAAAAGAACATTATCTCTGAATCTTGTGAAGTTGGAAGAAAATAAATAAAATTTTAAATATGTACTGGAAAAAACAAAACAAGAGCAATAATATTGAGTATAAATTAAGCGGAGTCTGAAAAGATCTGGTAATATCTAACCTTACCCTTAAATCGTAGAGATGATGTTTCAATCCTAACTAAGATTAAGAGTTTTCAACCCTCTGGCTTCTACTAAATACTGACTCCCAAGTCCTGCCCTCAAATAAATATCTCACCCACCAATGAGGTCTGAGTTTACCAAATCATGTGCTTCTCTTCTTTTCTATAAATCCTACCACCTTCCCAACTGTTTTGTATGAGTTGGAGCACCCTGTTTTCGATAGGATGTTCTAATTATATGCTACTTAATCTTATTCGTATATTTGTATAAACTCTACGTAAACTTGTGGATAAATTTTAATAAAATAGGATATGAACTGATTAAGGATAAAAAGATCTGATACCGTTTTCTAGTGCTATTTTCTATTCAGAGCAGCAACTTTTCCGTATACAACAAAATCTTGAATTTTGAGACGCCCAAAAGTTGCTGTACGTGTACTAACTAATATATGAGAATTTCACATCGTTTACAACATATGAAGTAGTCTGCGCTAGAAAGTTTCCTTCTTTACTTCAAAATCATAAAGCTGGCGTAGTCCATATCACATTGTCATGGAAACGTGTGCCATTTCATGCACCCGTGACTAGTGACCGTGGCCTAAATAGCGGTAGGCTCCTCAATCCTGAAAATGCCAATTTGTGATAGATGAGGACGATCCCTGAATAGTGAATACCCTTTTGAGTCAAAGTTTACAGCTTAAGAGTTCTGAGTTCTCAATTAAATTTCACTGACTTTGGTGGCTTTTGCATCAAATTCAAGTCACTGGCCAAAGCCAGATGGAACCGAGTGTTCACAGCTAAGAAACTGCAGGTGAACATGACATGGTTCTCATCACGTTTTAGCAAAACCATTGAAAATGAACTAGTCCAATATGTCTAAGACTCTGTCCACTTCTAGTGAACAGAAATGCAAGAAGTGACTAAGATATGATGTGTACCATTGAGGATCTCTAGTTTCCGATGTACCCCACCTGGTGGTACAGCAAACCCTGTCTTCAGGGGATGAACCAACGTGCTGCCTTTGCAAAGATCACCGCAACTAATGATCCCACCATGGGAAACGAGAATAGTAAGAGTCACTGTTTTGATCAATTCCTTACTTCTTCCACTTAGTTGAGCATTTGACCATGTTAAGGAAATTTAACAAATTTCTAAGAAATAGTTAGTTGAAACAGATACATTGTTCAGTTTGTTTTCTTAGCTAGGAATAGAAGGAACATAAATCGTACGATTTGATTGGTGTGCAAATTTAGTCAAAGTCGTATATGATATGTACACATTTTAGAATGCGGTCGGGGCTATGCACATTAAGATTCTGTTTAAGATTCAAAGCGTGGATTTCCATACTGTTTCTCGTCTTTGGCTCTGCAGCAGAAGATCAAAAAGATATTCTTTTCCATTCAATTTGCAGTACATCGTCCATAGCCCATGTCCTGCATTCATGGTCAGATTGCAGAGATGTGCTTCACTTCATCACGTATCCATCTGTAGCACAAAGGTCATATGACTCCGTAAAGAACACCAGAGTACGGACAGCATACAATCTTTGATTCCACAAATCGAGAGATTTAAGGTATGTTTAGAGAAAAATAACGTTGACCCTTTTAAGATAAGCAGCAGAAAAGGCAAGCGCCGTTCCTATCAGCAAAGATACTGGCAAAATGGTCATGCCAGTGGTCAATTGCCTACGTTTCAAGAATGTGATCTAGTCAGCTGATTAATTGGATGATTATGAAATTCATTACAGCAAAACCATGCTCAAGGAAATCCCATTTCCTTGCAGAGAACCCGTAAGGATGAACAAACAATTGCTGTTAAATGTTTTGCGTAGAAGACTGACATTTTACAAGACTGAAGTCTCTCTCTCTCTCTCTCTACAGGAATTACTATATTTTACCATATCCATTAGTGCGCACAACAAATAAGTGGGATCGATCGCACTTTGCCCAAGAAGCTTATCCCATCCCTCCTTTCATATCTTATCTTTTCCACTCTCAACTTGTGGGGTCTTAACTTCGAGAACTTCGAAAGATCGCCGATCAAGCACCATATCCTCACTTAAAGAGCTGCGAGAAAGAGAGGGAGACACAAATAAGTACCATCTCTTTGTATGAATTCTACTAGTAAGAATCATATAATTAATCCATATGTATAAATAATGAGTTAATGACATGCATGTTCGTACACATTCCAATCAAGGCGCAATGCTTCAAGTGTAAAGAAAGGTGCAGCACTGCAGAGTTTTAAGGAACCATCTTATATAAACACTTCCAAGTCATTTAATCATAGCTCAAGCTCGCCACTTAGCTGCCTGTCATGTCAACGATTGAATGCGTCCAAAAGAGCGGCTTTTTGCCATTTCAACACTTATATAAACCATTCTTTCACTACCGTACCACCCCGCATCATAACTTCTTCCTTTCTTCGACAACTGAAGCAACTTAAGTCTCCTCTGTCTCTTTCTCTATCTTCTTCTTTACTGTCCCATGATGAGCATGAAGAGTAAGTCCCTAAGAGCATGCCTTAAAAACTGGAGAGCTATGGGGAGTAGTGTCATGCCTTGTGGAGGCAGTGAGTACTGTAACCAGTGGGGCTTGAGGACTTGGTCGAATGAAGAGAAGTCAATCCCAAAGGATGTGCCAAAGGGGCATTTAGTAGTGTATGTGGGAGAAAACCATAAGAGGTTTGTAATTAAAATCACGTTACTAAAGCATCCACTATTCCAGGCATTGTTGGATCAAGCTCAAGATGTATATGACTTCACTGCAGACAACAAACTCTGCATCCCGTGCGATGAGAGCATTTTCCTTGATGTTGTTCGCTGTGCTACTTCTCCGGACGATCTAAGAACTTGTCTGTATCTTTAGTCATCCATAGAGATATGATCTGAGACAACTGATTGGTCGATCGTGAGGCTTATGCTGATATGCTAATTGTATTCATAACCTTAAATTGCTTGTATACTATGTAGAATTAAATGTAACATAAAGATTTTGAAGTTCACCAATGTAATTTAGCTCATGAATTTGCAGATTTTCTTCTACTCTTTTGCATGACTTTGTTTTTTTTTTCCTTCAAAAACCTTTCCGGGAAAAGACAACACATGTTTCTGCAACTAGATAAAAGGCATACCTAAGGCTCTGCAGACAGGACTTTGTTCTTGTTTCATGATGCAAGTATTGCGTGAAGCTTAAAGCTGCAGTTCTTATTGCAAGAACATCAGGAATGTTATTATTCTTCAGTTTCGAGAAAGCTGGTCGAGCAATTAAATGTTGTTTTCTTCGATAATAATTCTGTAGCTTCCTTCTTTAATTTTTTTTTTTCAAAAAGCTTAAAGACTGTAAAAATTGGATTAGAAGCAGATATTCAAACATTCCATAAACCATTTATTCTCCTAGCTAGCAAGCAGTAAGGCTTAAGACAACTATGACAACTTCATGGCTGGGACAAGTGTTGTATGACACCAGAACCAAGTGAGCTGGGACGTCCTGGTCCATGGGATTAATTAAGGACGGGGCTCTGCTATGTGCAACAGGCAGAAACGGTTTTGCTGAGGACTGACACTTAAAGCTCTGCATATGGATACTACAGTTTGTTTAAACAAGAAGGAAAAAGAACCCTTAATGAACAGTCGATAAGTCACAGCTAAAGACCTCATAAGATAAATTGGTCTTGTGGAGCAGCTTTTTCCTCCAAAAGATCATGATATGTTGAATCAAATGTGTGATAAAAAGTCGACGAAAGGTAGATATTAGGCATTGTCCAGTTGCAGATTCCCAGATATTGCTTTCTACAAGTGGCCTAAAAGACAAGAATAGAGATTTAAAGCACTGAGTTCTCATGATAAGCCCGATAGAAAAGAAAAAGAGCATAGCATACCATGAAAAATGACGATGATGAGACAGGAAGCAATCCAGAGGTCAAGATAACGTGGAATATCCTAGCAGGCCCTAGTTAAGATCAAGTAAGTTCGTGATATAATCTTGTACATCCCAGGGTCAAACCACTATGATAGTCTCCAATTAAACGCTAAAACCCAACGAGTAATATATCCTTCACTTTGAGTGGCATGGGATGCTTCGCCATCAAACGTTTCAGGTTGAAGCCTCATTCTCAACCATCTAGAGTGAGATTCAATCTTCAAGAGCGGTGGTGAAAAGACTTCCGATGAGGCTAAACACCCACAAATGAAATATGCGTCCCTAAAGCTTAGCGCATTAAATCCCATGCCTGCTCAAAACAGCGAGTCTACCAAAATCATACAGCATTATAAAGATTGCCCACTCCAGCATCAACATATAATCAAATCTGATATGAAGACTGAAGCACTAAATGTAACATCAGTATCCCCAGACAGAGATTTCGTACAGAACACTTCCAATATAACTTCAATCCAACAATTGTTGGGAGGATATCCAAAAAATAAAACTTAAAAGAAAGTTTTCTCACAGCAGTGCCTTCCCAAGCATTATTTATCATATCCTCCAATAAAAGTACTGTCTCCTTCGCAACACCCAGAAAAAAAACCAGCCATATTACCACCACAAAGCTAAAGGTGCATTAGTCTTAAAATACTCCTATTAAGAAACAGGTACCGCAATTGCAGAATAAGGATTTCCTATGAAAGAATACGTTGTGATACAAGAAGTGCACAAACTGAAAAAAAAAAAAAAGTGCACAAGCTGGAAAAAAAAAGCTCCAGATTAATTATACATAAGTGCATGTGTGTGTGTGTGTGTGTTCTATAAGTGACAGTGACGAGGTCTGCACAATACAAGTGTTGCATTCCCATAACCAATTAGCTCAATATGATAATTAGAGAAACTCTGAATACATATTTCTTCAATTATGTTTGCAATTTTGTTATTCAATCAAAGATAACATAAGATTGCCTCTCGAGAAAGGTACCTAAGGAAAACAAGACCATGCGAAATTGCTTAGTCAAATACATGGTATGCAAGAAGACAATTACAATTTCCTAGCAAGAAACATTGCGAACAACAGTCAGATAAAATTCAATACCTTTTTCAATTTCAAATGTTGAATGACCAGAACAGGTACTGAAAGGAATTTCAAACAATATTGCATCAAATATACAATAGTATTCTCTTGGAAATTATACACAAGTAATATATTGGCCCCAGGCAAAACTACATACAAAACATTAGCCGGTGACAACAACAACCAGTGGTCGTGCTGATTTACTGGACTGCAAAAACGGGTATCATACAAACCAAGGAGTTATGGTCTACCCACTATTTTGGCAGCCGCACTGAGCGACCTGAATGAGAACATTCACCTCAAAACATCACCCCCTCGCATAACCACCCCCCACCCCCAAAAAAAAAAATTCATCTAAGGCTATCAATCAATACTTCCAATTCTCTCCTCCCAAACCTTCTTCCCCCCAGTTGAGCGTCCTTACACCTTGCTGCAAGATAATAAATCAGCCAAGCAACCATGAAATACACCTCTGCAGTTGACTGAAGTAATGCAGCGAAGAGTCTACCAAAAACCCGCGACAAAACCCATCTAACAGCTGACCCACAAACTATAGCTTCAATGCATTTTAGTTGAACAGCCTGATTAATCATTGTCGATATCAAATAACAACCTTCCCTCATAATCTGCCTCCCAGTCCTCCTCGAATCAACAATTGTTACCCACGCATCCACCGCAAATATAAACCCCACAAATGTATCCAACAAAAACCAAGTAAACAAAAACCCAGAAATCTCTTTTTCAAACCCTCTAAGCCACGGAGACATAATCGAAAAAGGCATCAGTTTCAACCTAACAAACAACTTAAAAAACGAGTATTGATCTTCAATTTCACCGAAATACCACAATCCCAAAAGCTGAGTCAAAGCATCCCTAACAGCCCATCTCATGAGAATAAACCCAGTGAGTCTCTTAAGCCCCAATCTTGAACCGTCCCAAACACCCAAAATCGAACTACCCCTCCCTAACAAATCGTTCACAACAGCAACAAACACAATTCCCAAAATCCAAGAATATATAATAGTAAACCCTAGAATCACCCACCCATAAGCAGCAGACAAGAAACTGACTAAATAGAACAACGCAGCTGCGTCACGTCTCCCGAATTCCAATTCCTTGACGAAGAACTGCAAATCAACAATATTCTCCATATCTCTCCTCTTTTCCAATCCAGTCTCCTCACTCTCGTTCTCATTCCCATTCATATTCATATCCTCAGCTTTGAACTGAACACCAGAACGCACAATCTCGGGCACGTTGATACCATTATCAGCGATAAAACCAGAGAAGCCAAGCCTAGCATCGAAGTTCGAGAGAATTAACGCACTACCATTGGGAGGGGTTTTTCGATGGAGAGAGCGATCGTCTTCGTCACCGGATAAGAAATCGTCATTTAGGGTTCCGACTCGGGAGACGTGGAGGAAGGGACGGCGACGGAGGCGGCGGCGGCGGTGGTCACTCGGGAAGCGATGACCGGAGAGTTCGAGGCGGGAGAGGAGAGATTTAAGGGAAGGGTCGCCGTCAACGAAGGCAGTGAGGTGGTTAGTCCCATTTTCGACGAGAGCGCGAAAGGAGAAGAGGAGGAGCGAGAGGAAGAGGAAGGTGAGGAGGGCGGAAGAGAAGCTGGCGGTGGTCAGTTTGAGCAACGCGGCAGTGCCTCTCAGATTGGCGACGACGCCTAGCCTGCTCCGATCGCTCATCGCAAATAAGCGATCGATAAGAGAAAACAGTTTCTTTTTCTTGCACCTGTCGCTGCTGGGTTTCGCGATTCGCAGTGTTCGTACTTCTGTATGTGAATTTTATTTTTTGGATTTATTCTGAAATTTGAAATTGATAACACAACTAAATCATGTAAATCTATGTCAGGGCCACTAAATCTTAAGGCCCAAATCTGTTGGACATGAAATTGTATGGTTTCTTCGTTTTTTGCAATCAAAACTGAAGTAACAGGCCTAAATTTCCCCTGTTTATCTTAAATTTAATAAAAATTATTATATGAAGATGTAAATTAGTCTGATCAAATTTAAAATAAAATTGAACAAAAATTATAATAAATTTTGAATCTTCTATCTAAGTATTAAGATAAGTTAAATGTTAAATTTGTAAAACCAGAGATTTAAGGTTCAACCGGTATTGAATCGTCATAAAACTGTCCAAATATTGAATATAATTAAAAGATATTGTTTTTAATTTTCGAAGAATTTAATATTTAATTGAAAAAGATATTATTAAATAAAAATTAATTGATTTATTTTATTTATAACAATTTATTAATTAATAAACCGATAAGTTTTTAACAACAAAAATTATAAAGTAAATTAAATCGAAAAATTAAAAATTGAATCAAAAAAATAGACTGTTCAAAGTTTTAACGATTAAATTGACCGAATTATTTGAATTTTTTAACGATTCACTTAAATCAGAGTGAAATTTTCAATGACTTCAGTAAGGAATTTGGAAGAAACCACTAATTGATGACAAACAGGTAAGTGAGAAATTTCTATGAACAATGTAGAAATCCAGAAATTTCAGGCTTGTTGGTGCCTTTAACATCCAGGAACCCTCGCAGGGGATGCTAGGGGTTGGCGTTGATAAAATGGATTTATCTTCAGCCCTGTACATGGGCAGCTCAGGAAAGATCAAAGTAAGGATACACTTTATTTCCAATTTGAATTGAACAACCAACTGATAAAAATAATATTGGCCTTTCAACAAATGAAAATCATTTGATGCCAGTTCAGGCTCATTAACCTTTCTCCCCATGGGTGTGTATTCCGTCCAAGAGTAGCTCAATGGAATACTCTATAAAACATGGGATTCTGACGTTGAAATAACCAAAATCAGATCCAAGAACGCCATCGTATAAGCATCAACATGTAATCTTCAAAGATGATCACAAATTGCCTTGGTAAAATCGGTTGTTGTGCTGCTGCCCCCAAGGTCAGCAGTTCGGTATTTTCCTTCAGCTATTGTGTTGAGTATAGCATTCTGGATCCGGTCAGCTTTGTCATGGAGCTCTAAATGTCGTAACATTGTCACACCACTTAATAGCAAAGCAGTTGGATTTGCCAAATTCTGCAGAATAATGAAAGAAGAATCACAATTCCTAATAAAAACAAAACTGTCTGAGAAATAACTTATCCTCCAATACCAGCAAATACTCTTTAGAACTAGGTCCCGATTTCTAATCATGGAAACCACAGAGTAAGAAACGAAAACAACCATGATCAATTAAGTTAATCATGAAAATACCATCATAAAGATGTTGAAGATTAAATCAAGAATAATGCATCGTGGGGCCTTTCATATACAAATGATGAATGTTAAAGCTATGGCATGGCGATTTACAGTAAGAAATACAATGTTCCCAAAACTGTTTACAGCATTTCAATTCAGAAAGTATGATGGAAAGGAATGCCATCAGAATCAAGTTTCATCATAAATAAGTTTGTCAACGTCATTTTCATTTGCTCATGCGACGTCCGCGAACCAGTGTAAAGTATGTAACCACTCTATCAACTTCCAGGTACCTCTAGTTTTGTCAACTTATAAGACACCAAGTCTAACAGTTATGCAAAATTAGATGCAAGAGAAAGTGGAATCCCTTCGAATCGCCATCCAACAGAATTACAGAATAAGTAACAAAGGCTATTGCAGAATTGCTTAGAAGCTGCAGTTAAAATGAACAAATAAATCAACACTAGAGGCTAACCTTCCCGGCAATATCAGGAGCTGACCCATGCACAGCTTCGGCAAGGGCAATTCCTCCCTCACCAATATTGCAGCTGCGTCGGAATCGAATCAAATGCTGTCAGATTAAGTAAATGTGACCATTAAATAAAGGAAAAAAATCATTAGGTACCTTGGTGTTAAGCCTAGACCACCGATCAACCCTGCACAAAGGTCACTGATTATATCACCATAGAGGTTGGGCATCACTAGTACATCGAAAAGTGCTGGATTCTTCACAAGCTGTATATGGATACACCAATAATCAGAGATGTTCCTTGGTTTTGTTGCCAATACAAGAAAGTAGTTTGACCATCAAGAAGGAAAAATCCATCGATTGAATTTTTCGTGTCAATGAGAGAGGATAGAAGATAGAAGAAATCATTTCCTTCATCCAGTCTAAAATAAAAAATCCAATAAGGAACTGACAGTACCATCATACAGCAGTTGTCAATAACAACTTCCTCATATACAATCTCTGGGTACTTTTCAGCAACCTCACGACAGCACTGCAAAGGAACCACATGAACTTAATTTGGCGAATACTTGGTTAAAAATAATAGTATTTGAGGAAAACATAGATTTTGCAAATACCATACCTTAAGAAAAAGGCCATCAGTTTTCTGCATAATATTTGCCTTGTGTATCACAGAAACTCTCTCTCGACCATGGGCCTTTGCATAATGAAAAGCATATTCAGCAACTCTTAAACTTGCCTGACGAGTAATGATTTTGAGACTTTCAACAACGCCTCTGACCACCTGGCACCAAGGAATACATCATGTATTTATTATTATATTCATGTATTTGTTTCCTTAGGTCAATGCAACAATTGAAGGGACTTACTTGGTGTTCTAGTCCACTATATTCCCCCTCAGTATTCTCACGGATGGTGATAAGATTCACATCATCATACCTCGTTTTGTAACCAGGAAGGCTGTAGCAAGGTCTTACATTTGCATACAAATGAAGTTCCTTTCTAAGAGTAAGGTTCAAAGAGCGGTGGCCTTTCCCAATTGGTGTTGCCATCGGTCCTTTCAAACCCACCTTATTCCGCCGCACAGACTCCAAACTTTCCCATGTTAGGAAACTCTGGGTTCTAGGATCTATTTGATCACCAACATAGTGCTCTTCCCACTCAATTGGCACCTCAGCAGCTTTAAATATCTGCAATGATGGGACAAACAAACATACAAATAATCATCAAGAAAACACATTTTTAGCTAATAACATTAGTCATATTGAAAAGATAAGAGATGATAACTGCAAGGCAAAGTATCACAATATAACAAACTCCAAACAATATCGTCCACAGTGAACAAGAACATACTACGGCATTTCAACAGAATTTTGATCCCTTAATCCTAGGCATACACAGAAACTGCAAACAATAGCTCTAAATATTTGCAGATAATGTATAGATTTCTCAATTTCAAAAGGTAGACCTATCAAAAGCCCGACCCATTGCTCAAGGATGATTCCCAGGTGAAAATGATAACACTATCACAAAAGACACTTTTATAACCTATTTCAGGTCTTGGATGACAGCACCTTGCACCGTGAATGTCCAATATGAACGTTATTTCAAGCTTATTGAGGGCATCAAACGGACCTGGCACGCAAATCTATTCCCAAAAATCCTCTGAAACACACTTAGTCTATATCAAGCCATTCTTAACAGATCATATTTCTAGCAATCATGTGTGATGTATGATGAATCAAATATCATGCTTGAACATATATTACACATTGAAAACGAGCAGTGTTATCAAAATACAAAATATTAGGCTCCAAAGTCCAAACTTCCAGAATATTGTCCATACCACAAACCCCACACCACAACTAAGAACCGAAATGCTTCTTATTACTAGGGGTACGATCTTTCTCAAAGAGAAATGAAAATATAGAAAACCGAAATCCAAAAGAACAAATCTTTATAATAGAACCTGTTAAATAGCAAAACTATATCCAAGAAAAGGAGAGTGAGACCCCATACAATCAAAAGAGAAATTCAGCAAAACCATGAAATCAAGAACCAATAATAACCTGTTTGACGGACTGAGCGATCTCGGGGCCGATACCATCTCCGGGAAAGAGAGTGGCGGTGATCGGAGTCGCAGAAGAAGAGAAAGCCCTAGCAACGGAGGTCAATAGCAAACGGGCAGAGCTCTGATTTGCTATTGCTGCAGAAGAAGAGAGGATTTTAGTGCGTCTGAGGAGCTTCGAAGCCATCATTCTTCGTCGACTCTGATTGAATCGAACAATCAATTTTTGTATGCGTGTACTCTGATTATTATTATTATTATTATTATT
>JAOSBO010000004.1:33198874-33212120 GCA_027563915.1 Erythroxylum rotundifolium
TTATTGGCTTCTTTATGATTGATTAAAGAATGAAGTGATGCATTGGATGCACATCACATCTTTCTTTCATGATAACCAAAATCGAAAAGGAGAAGAAGAAGTGTTCTTGCATTTTGATTTTTGACTCAATCTCTCCTCTCATGCATGTATAGCTGAAACTTGAATAAGAAGAGTCTCATTTTTGGCTTCTTTTTTCTAAGAAAAATCTCCTCAAAAATATTTCTTCTCCTTTCACACCAAAGGATCTTATTAACCAAGTTGTCCAAGAAGAACAAGTGGTAGATCGAATTGGTTGGGATACAAAAACAAGGAGAGGACACATTGACAAAGGAGGGGATACAAAAGCGAGGAGTCAAAGTTGTAGCAAGCAGTTAGTATATTTCTACCACCTTGTTCTTATATAAATTATTTTCCTTATGTCGTACCATGTACAGCTGAAACATGTTGATTTGGTTATGTTATTTCTGCAACGTTTTTTATTTTCAAAAAGTTTTGAAATCTAATATTTAATCAAATCTTGCGTGCTTCGTTTTCAATCCAACACCTAGAACACTAAAAAAAAACTATAAGAAGAAGAGAATAAAGTGACTACTGAGAATCACTTCAAAAGCTAAGTGTGGATTTTATTTGAAAACTTTCAAGGCGACCTATAATTCCATACCCTATTAGAGTAAAGAAAAAGTCATTGGAGGCAAAGTTAGATGAGATCTTTGATTATTTAAAAAAATTAAAGAAAGAGCTTCCTTATATTGACTCTCTTATGCAAAGAACATAAAGTATAGAAATATTGAAAGAGACATCAATAAACAAGGAGGACTAAAAAATGATAGAGACAAAAGTGTTAAGCAAAGAGAACACCAACAAGAAGATCAAACTATTATAGAAAGAAATTGACCTAAGGATTTTTTATATCCCTTGTATTATAAGTTTAAAATTGGATAATGATTTCACCAACCTAGGAGCCGACATAAATTTGATGCCTTATACCTTATTCAAAAAATGGGAATAGGAGAACTTGAACCAATAAGGATACTTGCTCAAATGGCTTATATAACATTTAAACTTCTTAGGGGAATAACAAAAGATGCACTTGATAAGGTTGATAAGTTCACATTCCCCACTGACTTCAAAATTTTAGATATAGAGGAAGATTCAAAAGTACCTTTAATCCTCGGTGACCATTCCTTGCAATTGCCAAGTCAATTATAGACGATGAAGTCAAGTTAAACTTGCTAGTAGGGGATGAGAAGGTTACATTTAGAGTTTCCAACATCAACAACAAATGTTTTAAACTTCTAGATGTCATTGAGGTCTATAAGTCTTATTAAGACGTTTTGTAGGACTTTACCTATAAGTATCCATCAAAAGTACCACAAACTCAAAGGAATAAATCAAAGGAGAAAAGTGTTGTAAAAAGTCAAAAGTAGGCCATCTACAGGTGCTGAAACCTATAGTAAGGCTACAACAACACAATTTAAATAAGCCACCTTGAGCAAAAATGGTATGTTAAGCTAACAATGGTAAAGAAGCATTACATGGGAGGCAACCTATGAGTTTTTTTAATTTCATTTCAATTTCATTATTATTATTATTTTGGTTTCATGTTAGTGTAGGTTTAAGTAATTAATTTTAGTTTGGTTTGTTTTCGGATAGAAAGATTAAGCATCTTGGAAAGAATTAAGCGTAATCAGCATGTTAAGGTCTGTGTGTTTATGATTTATAAAGTTAACATGCAAAGATTTTTATGTTTGAGGATCACATTTTAAAAGTTGCATACGTTTATAAAGAGTTATATATTCTCTGGACATACTGATGTTCTTTGGCATAGTTTGGTACAAACCCGTGTATCAAAACATGTAAATTCATAAAAAGCTGCAATTCAATGATGTGTATGGTTTGACGCATGGCTATGCATTAGACCTCATGTATCTAAACATGGAAACTCATGAAAAGCTACAATTTAGTGATATGTATGGTTTGATGCATAACCATGCATCAAACTATGCAATCTCAAAGACACCTTAAAAGCCCAAACTTCTCAGATTTTTCATTCTTTCCTTTCCCTCTTTTGCTACCATCATTGACTTTGCTTTCTTCCAACCAATTTTCGTGTTTTTCTGTCAAATTAGTGACAAACTGGTAAGTTTTCTTGTTACTTTAACTTGTTTATACATGATTCATTGGGTGTTTTGCATTATTAGTAAATCAAAAATGCCAATTTCATTATTTCTGGATTATTAGAGAATTTGTGTGATTTTATGCTTAATTATTGGTCAATAATTGGATTTAATCTTTACACAATTGATCTTTCATCTAATTTGACTAATTGCATGCAAATTGGGTTCTAATTTAACTTTAATCAAGGAACATTATGATTTTTGCTCACTTCGTGTTTAATTGTGATATTTTTATGTTTCATTAGGTTAATTAATTAATTTTGACGTTAATTAAGACTAAGTTTGTGCTTAATTGTGTGAATTTAGTGTTTTATTACTTTAATTTTTTCACGTTAATTAAGACTAAGTTTGTGTTTAATTGTGTGAATTTAGTGTTTTATTACTTCAAATTTGTGTAAGCATGACTTTAGGGTTTTTAATTCCAATTTTAGGGTTAGAATTTCAATTTAACAATTAATTTAGTTTAATTTGTTAATTACACAATTTCTATTTTTCACTATGAGATTAATTAGTTTGTTAATTGATTTTCTAATTAAATTTGTTTATTTTTATTTAATTATGTGCTTTACTTTATTAATTCATATTAGTTGTTTAATTTTTTGTGTTTAGTTTATTTTCAAAATTAGTAAGTTAGTGAGCACAATCGAATTTAAGTGTGGGGAAAAGCATTTTTATTTAATTATGTGCCTTAGTTTATTAATTCATATTAGTTGTTTAATTTTTTGTGTTTAGTTTATTTTCACAATTAGTAAGTTAGTGAGCATAATCGAATTTAAGTGTGGGGAAATGCATACCTTCGTTATTTATATATCAATTCTCTCCTACTTGTTTAAATTTTTAGATAAAATGACAATATTGCAGCATAAAAAGGAGACTCTAAGAAAGAGGCAATGAGGTGAATCCTCAACTACAGTCCAGCCCCCAGAGAGGTCGCGAATGGTACTATTCAAGGTCTGGACCTAAGAGGAACAATATCAATAACTAAAGGATAATAAGTTCGGAGTAAACCAATATACCGACAAGGAGTCATTGGAGTAAGTTAGCTTAGCTTAACAGGTTCGAGAGCTCGTGGATGTAGAAACATAGTCCATTCTTTGAAATGGTGGAACCTTTCTATAGAGAGCTTACATTAGAGGTCCTTTGTGCATTCTCTATAAAGAAAGGATATACAATAGGGATCACTCGAATTGGGGAGATGCGTCAGATGTGTAATAGTCAGATTTTGAAACTACTAAGAGTTAGAGTGTTAGATTACTTAGTCACATGAATTGTAACACCCCATCCTCATAAGGCATGTTCCTGAATAAAACAACGGTATTCTAGAACACACTCTATGAGGATGGCGCGGTAAGGCAATCAAATATAACTCATTACAAATTTTTCTCAAGCATCACACACATTTAATCATATCCAAAAATCATCCATGGCCCATACCATTTGTAAATGTGTCTTAAGGAAATAAATATTTATAGTTGATCAATTTATTTACAAAACATATCCAGTCATGATGTCATTATAATATAGAATTTATTATACAATAAACATCAATTACGGAATACAATACAAATACAAAATGACTGAATACATATGCAGGTGCAAATTGATCCTGACCTATAGCTCGTGTCTAATTTCATTGGCTATACTCCAATTTGATTAATTAGATATTCCATGAACTTGAAAGACAATGTTGCAATTTTGGTGAGTTTTGTGAACTCAGTGAGTGAACCATCCTTTATGGACTTACTCATATCAAATATAATGGCAGTTTATATATTCAAATTCACAAACAATTCTTATATACATTTAATTATTATGTTGTTGTGATCAAGTGTTTTTTATAACTGTCCCGTATCCATTATGTATAGCGGGCTCATTAATAACTATCCCTGTATCTGTTGGAGATACTAGGCTATAGTTAGCTAGAGGCTCTTACCACATTTTAAGCTTTAAGCTCTTTTTCACTGACGACTTTAGTCATGACTGCCTTTATCTGATCATACATTTATGTAATAAAATGCATCAAATCTCATATGTTCAACCAGTCACTTATATTGACCTTACACATTCACTTTCACATTTTCATCGAACCTAAGTCTAACATTCACTGATAATGTTGAGTACATTTATATCCTTCTCATTCACATTCACATTCAACCATGAACACTTCCAATTTGAATTCAATTATCATCTCCTCAGATTATCAATGTCTGGAATCACACATTCACATCAATAGTAATTCAATACAGAAATTTAAACAAAACAAACAATCAATGTGCGACTATCTAGATCGACTCATAGTACGCTTCAGATTAGCATTTGCTTTCATGATTAGGAAACGTCTGGATGATGGTGTTCAATCTCATGTATCTCACTTCATACAATACACACACTATACACACATTACTAACATGATCAATCACATAAGTATTCAATCACACACATATATGTTTATGTGTTATGTACAATGCATACTCATTTTGACTCTTCCAAGAATTTATCCTTAATCACAACTCTTAACGATTTAATCATCATCATTTGTGCATGTCTAACTTATTCTTAGGTTTACACCTTAAGAACTTGATTATTTTAATATCATAAATCAATCTTTCATCATTCCTTTTCTAGCGTTGTAAGATCACAAAATAATCAATTTCTCATTCATCTTTACTCAATACACATTACTCTTCTCCTTCAAATCCCATTAGCATTCATAAAATGTCCTTCATTACTACAACATTTTCAATTTTCCAGCTTTTTTATACATTTATATCATCAATATATTCTTTAGTTCTACCCACAATTGTCACCTTAAGTATATCACACATTTAATCACTTAATCCTTCATCAAACTAGCTTATTTCAAGCCTCATTCATGTCTAGATACACCACAGGAAAGTAGCACACCATTTTTTATTGCAAACATCACCTAATAGATAAGAATTAAAGTAATTGGTCATTCCCACAATCGTGGATGAATTCCCACGATTGTTGGTTATATCACTAGAACCTTCCAGGCACCCCTTCCCACAATTCTGGATGCATTCCCACGATTGTGGGTTAGGGAAATTCAAAAATTCTAGCAATCTTCATTCATGTTTTTCCAAATTTTCATCTCCCACAAGTTACAACTAAGCCATCTTATGCTTAGTTACTCAATTCTACTTGATTTCCTCTTCATTCTCACCTCCATTCCAATTCGAATACATCAATAAAAAAATTTACATTTCATTGTTCATTTTATGTATAAAAACAGGACATCAAAGTATTTATACATTCATAAATGTTTCAGCTCACATTCTTCTCCATTATCACCTTCAATTTATCTCTAAACTAACATCTTATTTCTTCTCATTTCAAAACTCTACACTAGCCTTTTCTTTAGTTTCAATCTCATTATAGTTCATCTCTATAACAACTACTAACACCTATGTTATTACACATCAAAATAGAAAATGAACATATGATCCCTTTATAAAATTTCTGCACTCTTTCTAAAACTTTATAATTATCATTCTATCACAAAAATATCTATACATCAACTTATGAATTATTACTCATATATATATATAGAACACTATATGCTCATTTCTTTAATCATGTTTTAGCATATGTTCATCACCATTTTATGATCATTCAACCTCTAACTATCATTATAAAAGCTATTATTTAAACAATCTATGAATGCCATTAGTACATTGAAAATAAAACATATTTTACACCCTCGTTACATCATATATTTAACACCATGATCATGATCATCAAATCTCAAGATAATCACCATATTTATTTTACTTACAACTGCTATAAAGATCAGTGTGCTTACTTACTTGATCATCTCAAAGCTTCTTCAATCACTATGAAACCCTAGCTTCCAAAATTTACACGATCATCATATATATACAAGAACAAGATGGAATAAAAGTGAGTTTCATCAACCTGAAGAAGATAACTAAGTGTTGAAGTGGTAAGGTGAAGGTTGATAGCACAAGCTCAGTGTCGAAAGAGTGAGGGCGAGTGGGTCATAAATGGATAGAAGCAAAGATGAAGAAGATGAATAAAAAAGCATTTAACAAAGATGAAAGATAATGGAAAGATAGTCTTTCAATACGTTAATATCGTAAGATAGGTCAAAGGAAAGGTAAATAATGCTTGGTAAGTGTCATGAAACTTCTCACTCAATTTAAAATGCTAATGCCTTTTTAACTTTGTACCCAATATTGTTTAAACTCTAGTTCAATTTTCTTAAATTTCTAATCCAATTGTCTCCCGATTTTTGATGACACCTGTCATAAAATCTTAATGTCACTTATCAACAACTTCTATTGCCATTTGATACTTATTTCTACTACTATTTATCAATTGTGTTGCCACTTGGCATTTTTTCCTAGTCCAAAAATACTCATAATTATAAAAAATTTCTCAAATTTTCACCAAAAATTTTTAAATCAATACTTATACTTACCAAATAAAATTTCAAGAAAAAGTATTCACTATTCACTTCATAATCATTTAAAATCAATTATACCCCGTAATATGTCAAATGAGTGCATAAACAGTCATTGTAATGTGTACAGAAATCAATTATTCATGTGTGTGTATGCTTATGTTAAGCATGAGCATGAAATGCATTTCCAATTTTTCTTAAATATTTCTCATTAACAGTTGTCTAAGTTTTTGCCCCTTAGTACAGAAAAATGGGATACTACATGAATGACATCACATTAGAATGAATTTGGTGTATTTAGGATATGATTTTATAATTTTATTCACATGCATAATATGAGCATACACCCATGAATTTTTATTTAGAAAAATTGCACTCAATAGACATGTTCCATGGTATGAAAGTGTCAAAATAATTGTGACATGATTGTGCATTTCTAATATCTTAAATTTGATTTATTAATAAAAAGAATTGATGAATTATGATTACTAATTTGGAGTTAATTATGATAATTGGAAGATTGATAGATTAAAATATAAATTTAGTTTAAAAAAAGTATCAAGTGGCAAGACAAATTGACAGGTCAAAATTTAAGATGACTAAGCCTATAAAATGAGTGACATATGGCAGTAGACTTATGTGACAACTGGCTTAGAAAATTGAGTATCAAATGGTAGAAGAACTGCGTGACATTTGGCAGCCTAAAGAGTGGACATGTAGATAGCTTGGAAACTTGACAAGTGTCCTTAAACTCATCTTACACCATATGATCAACACATTCAGCTTCTTTTGCTATGTTTCTGTTGTATACTCTCTCCTTCTTCTCCCTCTCATTTCTGAAATAATACTATGAAACAATAGTTTGGTGGCTAAGGATGAAGAAGCAAGTGGCTAAGTATGTTGCTAGGTATTTGACATGCCTACAAGTTAAGGAAAAGCATCAGGCCCTAGTTAAGAAATTGCAGTCATTAACTATTCCAAAGTGAAAATGGGAGAGGATTACAATTGATTTTATTATAGGTTTATTGAGCACTTTGAGACAGCTTGATGCCATATAGGTCATTATTGACAAACTAACAAAATCAGCTCATCTCTTACCTATTAGAGAGAATAACACACTAGATCAGTTAGATCGGAGATACGTAAATGAGATATTGAGGTTACATAGGGTCCTAGTGTTTATTGTATCAGATCGGGATCCTAGATTTACTTCTAGATTTTGGGGCAGCCTACTAACAACATTGGGTACAAAGTTAAATTTTAGTAAAATGTTTCATCCTCAGACAAATGGTCAGAGTGAGAGGATTATTCAGACTATTGAAGACGTGCATAGGGTATGTGTTTTGGAGTTTCAAGGAGAATGGAATGAGTATGTAGCTCTGATTGAATTTGCACACAATCATCATTACCATAGTAGTATTGATATGGCTCCATATGAGGCGTTATATGGCAAAAGATGTCAAGCACCCTATTACTGCGATGAAGAAGGCCTAAGGATTGTTGAAGTCCTAGAGTTTAGTTAAGATACTATTGATAAGGTAAAACTGATCCACAACATGATTAAAGAGGCTCAAGATAAGAAAAAGAGTTATTCAAATCAGCATTAGAGGGATATAGAGTACCAGGTAAGAGAAAAGGTATTTTTAAGAGTGTTGCCTTGGCAATGAGTGCTAAGGTTCGGTAAAAAGGGAAAGTTAAGCCCTACATATATCGGTCCTTATGAGATTACTAAGAGACTTTATAGCATCCCACTTCCACCGAGCACGAGTCCGTACATCTCGAAGATATTCAGACACACACCCTCTGAAAGTGGTGAGCTAGAATAATCAAATAAAACTCATGCAAATTTTTTTATAAGCAATTTCAAATACCAGTATTACAAGCAATGTACATATCATCAAATTTTCATTAATCATTTGGGTCCTTTTCAAAGTTAAAACATTTTCAGTCATAAAGTCATTATAATCATAATTATTCACAAGTGATGGTACAATATTTTCGGAATACATTCTTTAAGGCAAAGTAACAAAAAAATGTATGCAGACACTAACTGATCCTGACCTCTATCTTTTGCTCTAAAGCAATAGTTAGACTCCAGTTGATTTAACTGGGGGTCTCCTCTGAGCCTAAAAAATAAGTTGCAAATTCAGGTGAGTTTTGTAAACTCATTGAGTGGTCATCCTCGATGGCTCACTCAATCACATAACATATACAATTTATGTAATCACATAGTTCACATCATTTCACCAATTGACATGTTCAATCATATACATTTCATATTCACTTAATTCATATTTCACATTAAAAAATCATTCAAATATTTATTTCTATCATTAAAATCATACATATCAAATGCATATGCAATGCTTATGAGACTCACTTTCAATTATTATTGTTATGACCGAATGCCTATAACTGTTCCATATCCATTGTGGATACCGGGCTTATTAATAACTATCCCTTATCCGTTAGGGATATAGGGCTAGTGAGCCAAAGACTCTTATCACATTCTAAGATTTAAGCTCTTTTTCAATTTCTGAGCTGTAAGCTCTTTTTCGGTAGCTACTCAAGTCACAACAGCCTTTATCTTTCATGCTTTCATATAATGAAATGAACCATATTCACATATTATCAAACAATCATTAGTGCTCAATTTTCCATATTCATATTCACATATATTCATTGCATCGATGTCCAGCATTCAACAATAACGTTGATAATCACTTATTTCAGTCCAATTCACATACAATGAGCACTTCCTGAGATCTCACATTTATCAAGCTCCTCGAACTACTAATGTTTGAAATTGTATCAATCACAGTCACATTCAGTAGTAATTCAATATAGAAATTTGAAACAGAACAAACAATGAAACTGAGACCATCTAGGTCGACTCATAGTATGGTCCATATTAGTTTTTGCTTCTGTGATCTCGAAACGACTGGATGCTGGCATTCTATCCTATATCACAACAATATGCAATA
The DNA here is from genome assembly GCA_027563915.1 of Erythroxylum rotundifolium. Taxonomy (NCBI): domain Eukaryota; kingdom Viridiplantae; phylum Streptophyta; class Magnoliopsida; order Malpighiales; family Erythroxylaceae; genus Erythroxylum; species Erythroxylum rotundifolium. Next base: position 33,208,480 of record JAOSBO010000004.1, read on the forward strand.
CATATATTGCATACACATTATTAGTTTAACAATCACACAAACATTCAATTATACTCATATGTATATGTGTAATATATAATGCATGCTCATATTGACAATCCCAGGTATATTTCTTTTATTCATATCTCATAATCAATTAACATGTTTCAATCGTTCTTTAATATCTAAAGAACTTCACTCACTTTAATAACCTCATTTCTCATCAACTAGGGTCATTCAAGATCCCATTTAAACATAATTACATCACATGGAAGCACCCTAGTATGGACTTGTTTATTCAACAATCAAAAGACAACTCTCTACCTCCATAACTCTGGCCACAATCGTGGTGTCCCTACTATGATCGTGACAGAAACTATTTCCATCAGGTCACGATCGTGCTATAAGGGCAACGATCATGCCATGCATTTTTCTTCCTTCATTCATTTGAATTCAACACATATCACAACTCCAATTTCATGACAATATTCCCATAATTCGTACACATTAATGCAATTTCATTTCATTTAATTACACTACCAATTTATTGCATTAACCCCTCTAATCCTTAACTCTTTTGATTCAACATTTCAAACTCAATCTCATCATTCATGAAATCTAATCTCCTTCCTTACTATGTCTTCCTCATAATGCATCAAAAAATTCATTCATTATGTTATGTCCTTATTTAACACTCTAAACATTTCATATTTAGATGCATTAGCATCAAACATGCTTTTCCTTGAAGGTATAGCATCAAAATCAATCAAAACTTAGCTTACATTTACTAACTTTTCCCACATCACTTTGTTCCTTTTTAAGTCCCAATTAAGTCCAAAGACATCATAATTATATACCTCAACCTTAATTGGTTCAACCATTGCATAATCACCACATTACCTTGAAAAATCACTGCGCACGATTGTGACATACCCTGTCATGATCGTGACAGAAAAATTTCCCAGTATTCCTGCAGTTTTTCCAGTTTTTCTCGTGACATATTTTTAGGTCAATTTTGTATGACAATTTTAAGATAGACAATGTGGTTTTCAGGCAATAATTTCTTTAATAAAATGTTCTTATATGTCTTAAGTTTTTAATGATATCAAATTCATATATTTTGGTTTAGTATCATGCACGTTATAGTCAAAATACTATAGAATATTCTTATAACTCGACTGAACATAATTCTCAGCTTCAGGACTCTTAAAGATAGATTTAAAATTCGATTTCTTCATGAAAAATGTAGCCTTATGTTTGTAGTTAATTCTAAATCAAATTATATCCAATTTAAATATTCAATGTTCATGTTGTGGCCAAAATACAGAGGCATGTTCAGTAAAATGCTGCATATAACATTCTTTAGCACAATTCATTTACAAAGTTCTATCATTTCTTCATCAAGATCACCTCTATTTCCAATTCAAATCATACACAAAACATTTCACAATTCATTTTTCATTTTATGAATAAAAATAGAACATCAAAGCATCCATACCTTCATCAACAATTTGATCCTTTTTACACATCACTTATATGGTAAACACATCTCAAAATCATCCCTACATCAACTTATGAATTATTTCTCATCATGTAAACAAGAATATAACATAACCTACTTAATTCCTCATCAATGTAACACCAACTTTATCATTTTCGTTTCATCCCAAACAATCATCACATATGGTTATATTTAAACAACCCATAAAGGTTTAGGTGTTACTTACTTGATTAAGCTTCAAAGTCATCAAAATCATCTAACCCTATCCATCCCATGTATCACACAACCACCAACTCTCATGGAGGAATGGGTTGGGTCTTCTTATAGTAAGGTGAAGAAGACAAAGAAAATATAAGTAAATGATGGATGAAAGCAAGATGCAACATTAATGAAGCTTGGTGAAGCAAAAACGTGAAGAAGAAGAAGACGAAGAAATGAAGAAGATGAAGGTAGGAGTTACTTACGAAGAGAGAGAGGCAATTAGCAAGTGCAAGACCAAATGTTGGTCTTTCACTTAATGCAATTCGTGGGAAACAAGTGGTGTGGCAAGTGACACACGTCACTTACCACATGTCACTTTTTTATGGTTTCTATTGTGATCTTTTAAAATGTTGGTCTATTTGTCTCCCAATTCTAATCCAATTGACTCCCAATTTTAAAGACATGTGTCATTAAATCCTAATGCCACTTTTCAATAATTCTACTACTATTTAATATTTATTTCTACTACCATTTTTTAACTAACCTGCCACTTGGCATTTTTTCTAGTCCAAAAATTACTCATAATTCCAGAAAATTCTCAAATTTCTCCAAAAATTCTAAATCGATAATTTGATTCACTAAATCAATTTTTAGAACAAAATTATGATTATCCATATCATAATCACATTAAATCAATCATTTATACTCGGAAAATGTCAAATGGGTGCATAAACAAATTATTGTAATATCTGTAATGATCAATTTCACATGTATGCATGCTATATTATGCATGACCATAAAATGCATTTTTGTTTCTCTCACATTTATTTCTCATTTATAGTATTCCCGACTCTAACACTTAATAGGGAATGGGATGTTACAGAGTTGGTCCCACCAAAAATGTCTCAGATTCATAATGTTTTTAATGTTAGTATGCTTAGGAGATATCATTCAAATCCAGAACATGTATTACCAATAGAGGAGGTTGAGATTGCAACTAATTTGAGTTATGTAGAGGAATTGGTTAACACAGTTGGATATTAGACTAAGCAATTAAGAAACTGAGTAATTCCTTTGATTAAAGTCCATTGGAGAAATCATTCGAGAGAAGAAGCAACATGGGAGAACAAAGCGGACATGAGAAAACAGTACCCCCATTTATTTGATTTATCAGATAAGAATTTCGAGGACAAATTTTTTTAAGGAGGGGAGAAATGTAGTAGTTGCAGTCCAAAACTATTGGGAGTTAGTGATGTGAATCTTAGGGTACACCATGGAGATTCAAGCCAAAGCCAAGGAAATGGAGATGAAGATGGTTTGAGTGGCTTAGAGCTTCAAGGAGGGTCGAGCCCAAGGAATCTGACTTTGACGAGGACTCCTATGACTATTGGGAGAACTAATGTGACTGGCGATCCCCTAAATTTTCCATTCACAGACCTAATGCTCATGCATTATATGATATGCTCATATTCATGAATATTGAATTTTTGCACATGAAAATAATTATACATGCATTCATAGACATTCCGGGTATAATTGATTTATAATTGAAATGTGAATGTGATTTTATGGAGAATTGTGGTCTTTATATGTTGCAAAATTGATTTCGAGAGCCTATTTAGTGATTTAGAATTTTTGGAGATTTTTAGAAAATTTATAAAAAGTTTGGGTAAACTTTGGACTAGGAAAAATGCCAAGTGGCAAGACAATTGACAAATAGCAGTAGAATTAAGGATCAAATGGAAGTGAAAAATTTTACTAATGACTTTGGATTTAAGACATATTTTATTGAAATTTGGAGACAATTGGAGTAGAAATTAGAGTTGAATGAACTGGTTTTAAAAGAGATCCAATTGGGACCATAGGAAAGTGACAAGTGGCAATGACAAGTGTCACCACCACTTGCCACTCCTCTCCCCACTCACGAAACTCCACCATTTTAATTGAAAGACCACTTTAA
>JAOSBO010000004.1:33260648-33272306 GCA_027563915.1 Erythroxylum rotundifolium
AGTTAAACAAAGTAAATCAGTCTTAGGAAAATCATCTAGGTTGACTCATAGTAGGCTCCAATATACAATATTTCCTGGATGGTCTGACAATGTCTTGTTGAAGGCATTTGACTTGAGCATCAAAATACATATATATTGTAAACGTTGCTAAAGTGATTAAACAAATATATATTCAGGTATTCACATATATATGTGCTATGTTCAATGCATGCTCAATGGCTTTCCTAGGAATGTTTCTGTAATCCCAATTCATAACCATTCAAACATTATAGCTTGTAGATAGCTAGTTTGTACTTTGGTTAATACCTTAAATACACTTGATCATGCTTAATTCATTAACCATACATTTACTAACTCTTTCCTAAAATTACAAGTATTCACATAATTCCCAATTCTCCTTAATTCATTCCTAATACATTATTTACAGCCTTTGGAATACATTTGCATTCATATGGATATCTTCATTCCTTTAACACTCCTTCATTTCCAACTTAAACACATTGTTATCAAACAATATTTTCCTTAAAGTATAACAACAATTATCAATCAAAACTTATCACGATCGTGGCCTGCATATTTTCCAGATTTTTCCTTCTTTACACCATAGTTAAACATCTTCTTTATAGTTCATTAGTTACACCTCTGTTAGGCCTGAATCATACCCTAATTCCTCCTCAATATCGTCTTTAATTTCATCTCAAATTAAGTCAATTAACAACCCACAAATCAATTTCTTTTATGAATTAAAAAGCAAACTAGAACTTATCCCCTGAAAACCCTTTTCAATTTCTTCAAAAAAATAGCTATATTTTACTGTCTTCTTCTTGTCTCTCCTAAAACTCATCTTGCTCCTTTATTGTTCCTCAGATGATCTTACATGCACGTAAGGCAAAGCAGGCTTGATACATTGAGTTGGAATTTGAGCTGACAAGTAAAACACTGATCTATTATGGCACGTGTTAGTAGAAATTATGATAACTGATTAGGGATAGATTGAATATGGTATTGTTGTTGAAATTGTGTTGGAAAATGATAAATGAAAAGAGATACCTTCTGTTCAGTTTTCGGATGCATGACAATAGTAGTTTATGGGTGTTATATGGCTGATTTAAGCTAGGATTTGAAGTATAATTGATGATGAATCCATTCTAAAGATAGGTGTTGATAAAATTTTTTCAAATCTGGAAAAGTTAGGATTGTATATATGATGGTATAAAATTAATGGTAATGAAACAAATGAGCAGATTTTTGTGAGATTTAATGTACCAATATGGAACCTAACTTAACATGACATGAAGTAACTTTAAGGGACATGGATTCTGAAAAAAATTTAAGTGGTAGTGTTGTCTCTAAATATGTGAAATTAATGCAAAATTAAGGAAAGAAAGACATTGCATGATCATAGCGTATTTGCTTGCTTTCTATCACAATTATGGCAGGGTCCATCACAATCATAGGCCTAGTTATGGATTGTTTATCTATTCTTTGCATAAATATTGAACCAGATGAGGTAAAGTCACTCTAAATTGGTGTATTTGGACTTGATTAAGGCTTGGAATGAACCTAGATTGTTACTTTCTTAATTAGTTAAGAGCTTGATAAGTTTAGGTTGTCAATTGACGTCATAACTTAAAAAATATGTTATTTTGATGTCAATGTATCGAAATCTGAAAATTATGATGTAATAAAGGAATAATGGTGTTTTTTTATAAATGCAAGTAATGTGTATTAGGCATAAATGATTGAGCATTAAAGAACATGAGGTAATTATGAATGAGAATTGGGTAATTGTATGAATATATACTGCTAGAAAAGTTAATATATATTGCTAGAAAAGTTTAGTGAATGTATTATGGAGTAAATCAAGCTTACTTAAGGTATAGACCTAATTGCAAAGTAGTTGTATAAAAGCTATAATGTTTGAATGGTTAAGATATTTGTATAAGAATATATATTTGGAAAGTCAATTGAGCATAACTTGAAACATGAAACATACATTTACATGATTGTATATTCATATGATTAAATAAATTAGTGATTTGTGAACTATGTATGTATTGTATGACGATAGATATGCAAGGTAATTGTCAATAGCTAGACATTACTGGAACATCGAGGCAATAACTTTTTTGGAGCATACTGTGAATTAACTTATATGTGTAAAATAATTTAAATGAGCTTCTATATGAATTGCATGTTTAATATGAAACATGTGTTCAACTAATTGATAAATGCCAGACATAGATCTAAGGAGTTTGATATATGTGACATTAGTACACAAAAATGAAAGGAAATGAAATCATAGCATATGAAATGATGCATTTCATTCCATTGAAATGAGTGATCAGATAAAGGAGTTATGAACAGAGTGACCGACGAACAAAAAAGAGCTTTGAGCTTAGGATTATGAAAAAGAGCCTTAAGCTCAGATAACATCAACTTGATATCCATAATGGATATGAGCCAGAAATGATCTCAATATCTACAACAGATATGGGATAGTAAATTGGGTTATAAAATTATTGAATGGTTTTGAAATAATGAATTATAGTTAAAGTTAATAGAGGATTTGTTGTGTCCTGACCCGGAACCATATCGAGCACATGACAACCATCACATACCTAGACTGAGCATGCTCGTGGTACCCTTAACCCGACTATACAACGCTAACTGAATATCTTCAAAAACATTTAGACAACACAACTACTATACTTTAAAAATACCAAAACTCAATTAAAACACTTGTAAATCTGTTTTAAATGCACTTTTATATTCAAATTAAAACTCTATTCCAACTACTACAATTTTAAGTCCACTCAAGAATACAAATCACAAGACAATCAAGAGTTAATTTTCAAAATTATAAAGCATATCAACGTAATCATGAGCCACCATATAAAAAGTACAAAACAGAGATTATACACTTACGATAATGCCTCAAAAATGTCTAAAGACCGCATGATCCACTCAAAGGTTCAAGCTGACCAAATTAACTTGCATGGTTAGAAAGCAGAGGGTGTGAGTACACTACGTACTTAGTGAGTAGAAAAAAAACATATGTCGCAAATAGACCAGTACACATTAAGATGGTCTAAATGACATAAAGATGGGTTTATGTATCTAACATGCATATAACCACCTATAAAGTGAACATACTTGATATAGAAACATATAGGACTAGTCTATGACTCAAGACATACTGGTTAAGAACCACATGGGCTTAGCCTATAAATCACTAATCCAATAAACGTTGGTGGCAGTTCCAGTGCATAAGAGTAGAAAACAACGCATGTAAAACCAAATCTTGTCAGGAAGCCAAATCTCATAATAGGCCAAAATGGTTGTGTGTTTGCCATTGCTAAACCAAAATAGTGTGCACACCTACCAATTCTCGGTGTTGGCTCGACTTTCATCTGTGGTTAGTCCAGACTACAGTCAACAAGAGCATCATGACCCTAAGTGATGGCTTTGTCGATGATCAGACCTCTAGGTGTGCAATCACCCCTAAGTCCCTTAAAAAGGTGTTGACACGAAGACTCAACTTTTATGTATGATCATTAAAGGGTACAGGGGTTACTTAATCTGTTGTGCCTAGAAAAAAATGGCCAATCGTTACCTTACCAATTAAAAAAAAAACATATACAAATATTAAGTACTAAAATCAAGGTACGATACATTTAGTTATTAGTCCAACCGAAAAAAATGGAACCTTGCCATGGCTCGAAGCCAAAAGAGAACACATACACGCAACATACATGACTCAGTTATGCATATGTAAGTTCCAAAGCATTATTTCATGCAGTGAAAATCATCTTTTGCACTCCAGGTGCAAAGTTATTGAAAACATTGCCATTCATTAAATCTATAAGTATACTAGCATCTATTTGAGATTCAATTATACTATTAATTACCTAGGTTCAAAATTTACATACAAGTCATCATGCTTGTCTTGGGATGTCCTTATCCCATCTAGGAGATATGTTTTCCTTAACTCACCTTAAAAGAAGGTGCACATTACCTTTACTTCAACAATCCTTGGCACGAGCTCCTTTGCATATACAATATGGAATGTATTTACTACTTGAACATGTATCTCATATTTATACACCATCACATAAGCGTATAAAACACAATATCACAATTTTTAAGCTATAGGATTTGGTCATTAAGCTTCTCATATGATTACTTCCCTTATTATCCATATACGCTCTGTTTTGATTTTTCCAAGGCATTTAATGTAATATTCAATTTTCAGAAACATGTATAGGGCTCAACCCTAGATCATTGTGAATGATTGATAGAATTGAGAATTTAAGAAAATGCATTTCATTTGCATAGCATACATACATTAATTGTACTTTGTACACATTACAAGTTAACATATGTACTAAATTGATATGCTCTAAAGTATGCAAGATGTTAAGTAAACATGATGCCAATTATGAATTGATATGTCTTGAATTTTGGTATGATTGGATTTCAATTGGTAAATTGGAATTAATTGTGATTAATTGGGAGATTAATAAATTAATATTGGTTAGAGTAGTGCTCTAAAGGCAATCACCTTTAGCACTTTTGCACAAACTTTATTTAGATTAATAAAGTGAAAGGCACTTGTCATTAATTTGTTATTCTTTTTATATATGAATTGATGTTGATCTTAAATCAAATTAATAAAGTCCGTTATACAAAAACATAGCATGAACCAAATCATGATGAGATCATGGTAATAAGATTACTATCATATGATATTATGTTAGTATCTAACTAGTCCTTGGTTATAGGATTAATAAGATAGGACATTATTAATCCAAAAAAATTAGCATATGTTATACTTCTTGATTTGATCAAGTAGTAGATCCCATAAACTGTAAAAATGAGATGTTTAGAGTTAACATGTGGATGCTTACTAAGGGTAGTAAATACATCGAATGACCCACTGCGAATTATAACATGAATGATCTGTCAAAAGTCAATGATTAATCTCATCATAGTAATGGTGCAAATATGCTAAAAGGTACCCAAGGATATCTTGGATGCTAATCCTGTACTTTGACATCATTCCTTGTTACCTCAAGATGAGGTCAGTCTTAGGGTGGAGAATGGGTAGAACTATTAATATTCAAAGGTAATTAGGTAGCCAATAAAGGATTCACCACTCCTGATAGAAGGAGATGATACCTAAGGCCTCTTGTTGGGATCATTACTTGGGCCAGAGCAGTTATTTTTCATAAAGTGAGTCTTTAATGACCCATAGAGTAATGAGATCCCAGGACAAGAACTAACATCACTTGAATTAGAGGCGACATAGTCAATTTAGTGGGAGTAGACACATAGCTCATACTCCAAACCAAATAGGGTATAGTATGGTGAAAGGATGGATTGCACAATAATTATCTATGGACAGGTTCATAAGTTGGATAATTAACTATTGAAGAGTTCATGTGTTAATCCACTTATATTCTGATAAATTGGCCTCATGAAACCCTTCTGATTTGATTGAATTAAGAGTTAATTCAAGGACCTAAAATGACTGGGAACCTAAGGGTCATGCACATAAAAGATCATATGAAAAACAGGCGTGTATGGACTAATTTAAGCAGGCCATGATCGTGACTCATAAGGACGAATGGTATATAATTGAGTTCTTCATTTGTGTACACGATCTTCCTTCACTTCTTACACACTTAAGTAATAATAAAATGGTTCTAAAAGAGTTCTAGAGTGAGAGTAAGGTTTCTTAAGTTTTGTTCTTGTAATTCCTCTAATTGTTTGATGAATCAAAGTGCATGTAACAAGATTCTTGACCTATCTTCCATCAACTTAAGCATCTACTAGAACTCATCTAGTTTGGTGCTCAAATAGCCCTTAAATATTGTTTCTTCTTCCATATTTTTGTGTTCTTGGAGATCAAGGAAGGGTTTGGTGTTTGCAGCAACCCAAATAAGGAGAAGAAACAAGAAAGGAGGAGATACACAAAGTAAAAAGTTTATAGTTCATGTTCTCTTATACATATCTATGCAGGCATATTATGACCTTATGGTATTTGGGGTTGTCATGGTATCAAAATCTTGATTCTGACACTTTCGCTACATCTGCATGCATATGATACACGCAACCATGGCTAGCCCAACAATATGTACATTTGGTTTAGGAAAAATGCCAAGTGGTAGGGTAATTTGATACATGAAAACTTTAGGGTACTAAGCCCATAATCGAGGGACATTTGGCATAGTTAAATGTATGATAAATGGACTATTAAATGAATGACCAATGGACCAATTATTATGTGACAAGTGGATCAATTACTAAATGACATGTGGACTAATCATTTAAGTAATAACTGGAAACTAAATATGTGGATTAGTGGCAGCATCTTGATTAGGCAAATGCCATTACATGGTTTAAGACATATATACTTGTAAGTTGATAACACCTAGCTTATTGATGAGGCAATTCTAGTAGCCAAGTTTCTGCTTCCTTCAATCTCTTCTCTGCTAAAAATTGCTTCAAAATTTTCTCTAAATTTTAGTTAACCTATGGCCCACTTGTTATACGAAAACCACATATTAATCCTTCTTAAAATAGCCAAGAAACTAGCTGCATGATGCCTTCATATTGTTGTCCAAAAATCAACTTGTTTTCACCTTAAGTTTATGTTGAATTTGCAAGATTGGAGGCTTAGTTAAATTTATAGTTTTTAGCATAATTGAAAGCCTAATAGTTAAGTAGAAATCTGAGCTTTAAGGCATGTTAAATAGTATGAGAATGGTGCTTGAATTGGTATGAAATGAATATGATGTTGGTGATGATTTTGTACTAGAAAATGTTTGTCCAAATTAGAAGTTTTTATGCTTTTTTTTAAAGTATGGAAATTGTGGTATTATTGGTTGAAATATGTATGAATTAGGTCCATATTTGATGTATAAATGACATTGATATGTAGGTTATTAATTGAATGAATTTGAGCTAGAATTAAAGGTGATATTGATGAGGAATTGGACTATGATTCAGGCTTAATAGAGGTATAATTGATGAACTATAAAGAAGATGTTTAACTTTGGTGTAAAGATGACAAAATTTGGAAAATGTGCGGGAAAATAGGTAAGCCACGATCGTGGCACTCACCCCACGACCATGGGAAAAAGCATTGGCTTTTTTCACAATTATAGGGAGTGTTTTACACAACCTTGTTTGATTTATGCAATGGTTGAACCAATTAAGGATAAGGTACTTAATATGATGCATTGGGACTGAATTGGGGCTTAAAATAATCCTAATTTGATGTTGGAAAAGTTGGTTAAATGTTTGATAAGTTTTGATTGATAATGGATGTTATAATTTAAGGAAAACATTGTTTTATAACATTATATTTAATTTAGGGATGAAGGAGTGTTACAGGAATGACGATATTCATATGAATGCAAATGTATTCCAAAGGTTATCAATAATGTATTAGGAATGAATGAATGACAACTGGGAATCATATGAATACTTATAATGCTAGATAAGAGTTATTAATTATATGGTTAATGAATTGAGCATGATCAAGTGTACTTAAGGTATTAACATAAGTACAAACCAGCTATGTATAAGCTATGATGTTTGAATGGTTATGAATTATAATTAAGGAAACATACCTGGAAAAGTCATTAAGCATAAATTGAACATGGCACATATATATATGCATACCTAAATATCTATTTGTTGGATCACTTTAGTAATGTGTACAAATATGAATATTTAGACACTTAAATCGAACACCATCAACAGGACACATATATTGGATAATACTATGAGTTAACCTAGATGATTTTCCTATGAACAATTTATTTTGTTTAACTTCTAATTATTGAACTATTTATGATATGTATGAAATTCTAGACAGTAATAGTTTTAGGAGTTTGATATTTAGGAATGTATTAGAATTTTTCTATTTTTATTTCATTTCTGAATGATTTCTTAACATTTAACAAAAGTTAAATTCCAGACTAAGTTCTGATGAGTGTGAGATTTTGTTTGTGCATCGTAAGCAGATGTTATTGATGGCATATTCTGTGATTTGATGCATTACATTAAATGCATGATCAGATAAGGGCATTGTGTTGGGAGTGACCAATCTAGAAGAGCTTTAAGCTTATAATTCTACAGGTAGAGCCTAGCCTCATGATTTTTGTATTTGAATGAGCCCAATAAGGGATAATACCTATATAATAATGATAAAAGTGCAGTCTCATGAGCATCTGCATTTGTATATGATCATGAATTATATGATTATGAATATGTTTATGAAATTGTGATGATAAAGTGATATGTCGTATCTGTGTATCTATTGATAATGTGATTGATTGGGATATCTACGATATGGAACAATATATAAAATATGTGATTTTGATTATGTCATATTATGAAGTGGAATGTTATGAATTTGATTATATATGAAAATTTTGTGTATTTGATATGAGTGAGATCATCAATGATAGTTCACTCACTAAGTTCGCAAAACTCATCGAAATTTCAACGTGGCTTTTCAGGTGCGAGACTGAAGACGTAGTTCCTAAGACTATTTAGAAGGACATTTTGGATTAAGTTATCGCTTAAAGGTCTATGAGTTGACATCTGCAGAGTTATAGTTATGTTTATGTGGTTTTCATTTCAAGTAGATCTTTTGTATAAAAGTAGTAAACATCTCAGATACTTTTGATAATGTAATTATTTATTTAATGAAATGTTTTCCGACAATGTAAAAGATGTTAATAAATGAAAAGCAAGAGTTCTTTTGAATAAGAGTTGAGGTTTCTCAGTATTCTATTATTCTGTATGATACTATATAAGGGAACTTGACTTCTCTAATATGCCATTGTCATAGGATGTGTACTTGAATATACTCTAGATGTTTAGGTATATATTCTATGGTAGTGGGGTGTTACAATTTTAGTATCAAAGCATGGTTTGGCATCTATAGGAATATATAAGAACATTTAAACATGATATTTAGTAAGAGATTCAGATAGTGATCACAGTTACTTTTGGTACAAGTCATCGATTATAGGAGATCAAGTTAGAGAGTCAGATAACACAGAGTCTGTAGGAACCAATAGGAAGCCTCCTATACCTTAGTTTGCATAAATGCCTTTAAGAATCCCACAGGAGGGAAAGAAGATATGATAAGTTTAGAAAGCAGGGAACTGTGGACTTCTATGGAAGCACAGAACCTGTAGAGGCTAAAGAATGGTTAGAAATAATTGAAAGTGTGTTCGATCAAATGGACTATGAGTCGAATGAGAGGTTCGATTATGTAGTTTCCCTACTACAAGGTCCAATATATCAGTGGTGGAGGATTGTACTAGGTAGTGCCACCAAGCCTTGTAGTTTAAAATGGGAAGATTTTCTGAAAGTGTTTAAAGAGAACTACATGCCAAAGATTTATTTGGATTGAAAGATGAAAGAATTTCTAGATCTGAAGCAGAGAACTCTCTCTATAGCGAATTATGAGATAAAATTTAATGAGTTCATGGGGTATGCAACTACATTAATCCCAATTGAGGAGGACAAGTGTAAACGGTTTGAGGATAGGTTGAACATGGAAATCATAATGAAGCTAGCCATTTCTAATTTGGGTAGTTTTAGAAAACTACAAACAACCTTGTTCAGAATTGAACAGTTATTGAAAGATGGTCAGGGAGAGTATAGATAGGATTCTAGAGGGAAAAGGTAGGTCGAGTCTTAGACTGATTCTGGAAGAACCTTCAGTAAACACCAGAACGGATCATCTCGATTCCAAATTAATTCAAGAAATTTATGGTTTAGACCAAACGGTGGATTTGTTAAAACAGATGGAGGTAGAGGAAAAATATCAAGAGGGTAGTCACAACAGATGCTTGATTATGAACACTATTGTAAGAAGCATGGTGATGAGTGTTGCCATCAGGAGCTTATTTTTGTTATGGATATGTAGAGTATTAGATCAAAGATTGTCCCAAGACATTGGGACCATAGTCTATACTGAGACGAGGAACCATGTTTGAGACAACGGTCCAGTAAAGTAGGGCTATTGGATCAGTACATAGAGGTAGAGGTAAAGGCAGAACAAAATTGATAGGGCCTAGTGTCAGAAGTGAGATGTGGAGTAATTAGCTGTAATCTCAAGAGAGGGCATATGCCATCACTGGACAGGAAGCACAAAACTCCCCAAATGAGGTGGCAGGTGTGTTGAATGTTTTTAATTTTGAAGCCGTTGCATTAGTAGATCCAGGATCCACACATTCATTTATCACACCACATTTTGCATCTAAATTGCATTATAAGAGAGAGATGTTGAATTATGGTTTAGAGGCAAGTACTCTAGTGGGTAGTACAATAGTGATTGGTGAAGTTTGTAGGGGGTGTATGACTCAAATTGATCAGGTAAAATTAAAAGTAGATTTGATAATATTGCAATTGAGAGAGATAGACCTCATCCTAGGTATGGATTGGCTCACTGCTTACAGGATTGTGATGAACTGCTATACTAAAGAGGTAGTTATTGAATCTCCTATTCTACTGCAAGTGTTGTTTTGAGGAGATAGTTAGGCAATGCTAGCTTGGTTGATCTCTTAGATGAGTGCTTTGAGATTTGTTCGAGGTAGATGTGAGGCTCACTTAGTCTATGTAACTGACACCTAAAATGAGAAAACCATTCTGGAAATTCCTATTGTTTGGGAATTCTTGGACGTGTTTTCTACAGAACTATCAGGTTTACCCCTAAAAAGGGAGACAATGTTTACTAATGATCTTATTCCAGGTATAAAACCTATATCTATTCCTCCATATAGGATGACACTTATAGAACTGAAGGAACTAAAGACCTATTTACAAGAGATGTTAGATAACAGTTTTAATAGACTGAGTGTGTCACCTCAGGGAGCTCCGATATTGTTTGTAAAGAAGAAAGATGGGACTTTAAGACTATGCATTGGTTATCAGTAGTTGAATCAGGTAATAGTTAAGAATAAGTACTAGTTTTTGAGGATTAATGAATTTTTTGATCACTTATAAGGAGCTCAGGTATTCACCATACTTGATTTGAGATCTGGTATTATCAGCTGAAAATAGTTGTGTAGATGTACCAAAGAGTGCATTTATAATGAGATATAGGCACTTAAAGTTTTTGGTGATGCCATTTGGATTGACTAATGCCCCAGTACCTTTTATAGCTTTGATGAATAAGGTCTTCCAACCTTATTTAGATCATTTTATGATTGTGTTTATTGATGATATCTTGGTGTATTTGAAGTATAGAGAAGAACATTCATAGCATTTGTGATTGCTTCTAAAGATAATGAGAGAGAAACAATTAGGCCAAGAAAAAGCATACAAGTTAGTGCGACTTTTGGCTTGATCAAGTAGTTTTATTGGGTCATATTGTGTCTGGACAAGGCATACAAGTAGACCTAAGGAAAATAGAAAGCAATGATAAAGTGGGAAGCTCTAAGCAATGTGATCGAGATTCGGAGTTTCCTTAGATTAGCCAGATACTAAAGGAGATTTGAGGAATTTTCAATAATCTCAACCCCTTTGACAAAGCTTCTAAGAAAAAAAGTGCCACTCAGATGGAATGGTGAATTTCGGAGAAGTTTTGAGGAGCTAAAGCATTGGTTAACTATAGCATTGGTGTTA
>JAOSBO010000004.1:33295699-33307240 GCA_027563915.1 Erythroxylum rotundifolium
GTTTATGTCACTTACAACTTGCGTTTGAAGAATCGGTATTGTCGTTTTCCACTTTTAGTTAAACATTTTTAACTTATCATTATTGTTTGCGATTTCCAACATAGTTATATTTGAACTTACCGTTAATGTTTTGTTTTAGGTTGTCAAACAAGAAGATGAAATATGATCCAATTGATTATGAATTTATAGACAAACTTGGCTTTTAAATCACTGAAAATGATGGATCCCCAGAGCTTGGTGAAGATCTTGAAAATGCTATTTATCAGGAAAATGCAATTCCAATAATTGATGAAGCACCACAACAATACGAAGGTTATTAATTAATTTACTTTGTAATATAATATTAAAGATTAGATATATTATTTCCAAGTGCAATTTTGTCTAATATTGTTTATTATGAAATTAGGTGATGAAGAAATTGCCGAACAACCAAATTTGGAATCTGTTGAAGATGCTCATATTGACAATGATGAAGGAGCATTTGATTTTGACTTGAACGAATATATAATTACTGATCCTTTTTTAAATCTTTTTGATGAAATATGACTAATGAGCTTTGTTATCTTATTTTATGTTATGTTGGTGAACTTTAAAAAAATTGTATGTTTTTGAAGTTTGAAGGTTTAAGTTAGATATATAATTAAATAGTATATTTAAAAATTATCTTATATATATAATATACAAAATAAAATTTATATATTTATTAGTCACCGGTTCGATCACGGTTCAATTCCGATTAAACCATTGACCCTTAAATCAGTTGCTTCTCCTGTTCAGTCACCGGTCCGGTTCTTAAAACATTGATTGCAACATCTTTATAAGAACAAAGTAGTTTTATAAGTTTAGTCTCAATTTTAGCCTTTTTGTGATGAAATCTTCATAGGAACTTGATAAAGCAGTCAGTCTTAGTTTGGTTATATACCTTATCTAGTTATAATTCAAGACATCCTTAGCTTCCTCAAACAGATTGATATTCCTTATTCTCCACATATAGTGAACCAGCATAGCGAAACCAACTTTGAATAGCTTCTAGTCTCCTTTTAAGTTGCATTAAACAAATGATTTGAAATGCTAAAACTTCTCGAATACATTGACTCTCTATTTTCATAAATGCATTTTCTACGCCATTGGATGTTCTGATGTCAACTTTTTGATTATCATTAACATTGGTATGCATCTACTCCCTAAAAGTTGAGCTTTCTTTATTTGTATTATAGAATCATTATCATGAATGATATGTTTTCCAATAGTAGAAGAAGTTGAGTATTAAAAGGTTATGAGCTATCTTATGTTGACAAACTTAGCAGTAAAAATAAGTATTTTTTAACTCACAAAAGTTAAAAAGAGAGGAGGCAACGACTGAAATTAAGGAAAACAAAATGATGCTATATTATCCTCAATTTGATGAAGCTTTGTACTATCCGAACTTGATCGGGTCAAATTCAAATTGGGAAACAATTGAATTAGATATGGGTTATAGTAACTTAAATCCAGCCTAACTCATTGTCATCTTAGACCAAATAGAAATAGTGAATCTCCTAACATAATGACATCCATGATGCATATAAAAATAATACAAAATAGGCATAACACATCTTTAAATGTGATTACTAACAAGAGTGATATAAAAGACGTATTCTAAGACTTGAAGAGTTATCGATTAACAAAAAGTCTATTTTCATTACTCTATTTTCTCTCTTCTTTACCGTTTACCTAGCATTTATTATTTTCTAAACTTCTCATATTCTTCTTCTTCTATTAATTCTGGATACAATAATCTAAAAATCCATTTTGATCATAACATTTGGCTTTAGAACTGATGATCTTTTAAAAAATGTCACTCCATCAACAGTTCTTTTATATTATAATTAATTTTTTGTTCTTCTTTCTTTCATCACATTATTGTTTATTGATTCTTCTTCTCTTTGTTTCATCTCAATATTTGATTATTGATTCTTCTTATCTTTGTTTTTATTCCACACTTTAATTTTTTATTCTTTTTTTCTTCGTTTCTTCTCAATCTTTAATTCTTGATTCTTCTTCTCAAATGAGTCCTTTTAGTTGTCAAATCTTCATTTAATCATTGTGTTATACTACAAAATTACACTTATTATTCTTAATTCTTGATCTAATAATCCCCATGGCATTTGATTACAATTTTGGCCATGTTGTATTCAAATGATAGATATATAGAATATTTTCTTTGTAGTCCTATGCATCTTGATTGATATTTTGACAGTTGACTCAAAAATAGTATCTATTAGAGAACTACATATCAATATAATTTAAAATTCAATTGAATCATAATGAAGAAAAAAAATGTATACGGAATAAATAAATTGAAGAATCAATTGCTCTACCAACATAGGGAATATAAGCAAAAAATAGAAGGGAATAAAGCAAAACTAAAAATCCTACTCAAACAATATTTTCATCACAATCTAGACTTGGTTCAACCTTTGTTTCTTATGTCATTGCCACCTTTATCGATGTTAATATCAATCAATGACCTAACTTTGTTCATACAGGTTAACATTGTAAGTTTTTCGTTCTTAATTATTCAAACATCAAAGACATATATCATGAATCATACGTAAATCATTCGTGTCCGTTCAGATCTTGAATATAATAATAACCACATAGATTAAGCAAATAAATCACTTACCTTGAGCTAAATTCATCATGATGTAGAGAGAAAGCTTCTAACGATCATAAACTAGTTTTTCTCTCTTAACCCTCTTTTTATATGATAACTTGATGGATAGCCCAATACACAAATACTTACATTCTATATTTGTTCAGTCTGTACTTAATTAGGGTAGAGTGAAAACTAGTTTGTATACAGTTCTTTGTTAACAATAAATCTTGTATGTCTATCAAGTAATAAATTAACGATTAAGATTTAATATATTATTAAACTAAGAAAACCCTAAGCTAAGTTTAATATGAGCCTGTAGATAATATGGGTCGTAAAATCAGGTCATATTTCTTACATTCTCCTACATAGTCAGATGTTTCATCATTATATTTAATAGTATAACATAAGGCTAGCAAAATTAAATCTTATAAACCGTTAACATCATAAGCACCTCAATACAACAAATCGCATAATATGGGTTATGACGATCGTACACAGTATAGTTGTATACTTCCTTTTATATACCACTACATTAAGAACTTATTATATTCAGGTTTATAAGTTGTATATAAACAGATACAGTCCATATAATGTTATTGAAATACATACACATTTCTTATTCAAACAATCATATATACATAAACATAATGAATAAGAAATTTAAAATTCAAAAACATATTATTATTGAGCTCAAGAGTGCTAAAACATCATCATCAAATATTATTATCAATAATCAATACAACCAAGACCCATCCTAAACACATGTTCTTTGAATCTCTTTGGTTGAACCCCTAGTTAGAGGAGCTGCTACTATGAGATCCATTATGATATATTCTATATGTACTTTCTGTTTCTAAATCTCCTCTTTAACAACAAAATATTTTAATTCCATGTGTTTTGTTCCTTTAAAGTATCTGTCATTTTTAGAGAAGAAGACTGCTGCAGAATTATGACAATAAATTTTCAATGGCTTGCTTATTGTGTGAACAACTTCAAGCCTTAAAATCAAGTTCTGTATCCATAATGCACGAATTGTAGCCTCATAATAAGTTACAAGTTCCGCTTCCACAGTGGATGAAGCAATGACAAATTGTTTGACACTTTTCCATGATATTTCTCCTTCAACTAAGAGGAAAAAATATCCAAACGTTGACTTTCTACTATCAACACATTCGACAAAATATGAACCTGAATATCTAATCACTTCTAAATGATCAGACCTCTTATAAGGGATCATATAATCCTTTGTTCCTTGAAGATATCTCATCACTTTCTTTACAGCCTTCCAATGATCAATACCAGGATTACTTTGATAACTACCCAACATCACTACTATAAAACTGATATCGGGTATTTGTTGGTACATCAAACTGCCTACAACAGAAGCATGTGATATTGTTTTCATTTCCTTTTGTTCCACATCATTCTTTGGACATTGGATAAGATTAAACTTATCTCCCTTTTGAATGTAAATGACACCTGCTAAGCACTTGTTTATGTAAAATTTCTCATGAATTTTCTCAATATAGGCTTTCTAAGACAGTCCTAATAAACCTTCTAATCCCATCCAAAATATTGAAATTCCAATCACATAGGATGCCTCTCTCATATCTTTCATTTCAAAATTCTTAAAAAGAAATTCTTTAGTCTTATGCAACAAACCCAAATCATTAGCAACAAGCAAAATGTCATCAACATATAGAACTAGAAATATAAACTTACTCCCATTGATTTTCTGGTAAATACACCGATCAATGGTTATTTCCCCAAAACCAAAAGAAGTAATGGTATTATTGATTTTAATATACCATTTCTTGGAATCTTGTTTAATTTCATATATTGACTTCTTCAGTTTACACCCCATACTTTCTTTACCTTCAATGGAAAAACCTTCAAGTTGATTCATATAAACTTCTTCCTCAAAATCCCAATTCAGAAAGGTTGTTTTCACATTTATCTAATGTAGCTTTACATCAAATTGAGCCACTAATACTAAAATTATTCTCAATGAGTTTTTCTTTGAGACAGGTGAAAAAGTCTCCATATAATCAATTCCATCTTTCTAAATGTAACCTCTGGTAACAAGTCTAGCTTTATATCTTTCAACATTGCCATTCGAGTCGTGTTTGGCCTTAAAGACCCACTTACAACCAACTCGTTTAGAGCTGTCGGGCAAGTCTACAAGATCCTGAACATTATTTTGAGCCATTGATTTCAACTCTTCCATCAATCCATCTTTCAGACTTATCACTACCTGTGACTTGTGAAACAAAACAAGATCATTATCAATGCCACAATCATAATCCAACTCTTGGAAATAAATCATATAATCATTAGATTTAACTGAACTTCTAACCCTTACAGTTTTATTTAAAGCTATGCCAACTAGTTCAGATGCATGAGCTAGTAGTAAGTTAGGTTCTTCATGAGGTGCTTCTTTATTACCTAAATATTGTTCTTGAGTATTTTGATCTTCTAAAGCAGTAATAACATTTTTTTGTAATTGCAGGTTAAGAACATTTATGGGTAATAGAACATCTGTCATTATTTCATTAATATCTACAACTTGATTTTTGGCACTCCCACTAACCTCACCATTCTTTTAAAAATTTATCATTGGTTGGTTCAACAATTCTGGAACTATGGTTTACACAGTAAAACCTGTACCCTTTGGATTTCTCTGGGCAACTAATAAAGTAACCACTAACTATTCGAGAACTAAATTTTCGTTCATATGGATTATAGATACGTGCTTCTGTCGGACAACCCCAAACATATAGGTGTCTTAAACTAGGTTTCCTTCCATTCATAACTCGAAAAGAGATTTAGGAAATGCCTTACTAGAAACCCTATTTAGTAGATACATAGCAATCTTAGGAGTATACATCCACAAACTTTTGGGTAATAAGGAATTATTCATCATACTCCTAACCATATCCATTAATGTTCTATTTCACCTTTTTCACATCATTTTGTTGTGATGTGCCTGGTATAATGTACTGTCCACATATGCCATGACTTTCAAGGAACTTAGTAAATAGATTAGAACACTGTCTAGATACATCATACTTTCCATAATACTTACCACCTCTTCAAATCTTAGAACTTTCACTTTTCTATCTAATTACCTATCAACCTTCTTTACAAACACCTTAAAGGTATATACAGCTTGAGATTTTTTATGGAGAAAATAGATATATCGATATCGTAAAAAATCATCTATAAAGTTAATGAAGTATTTTTCTCCATTAAATGATGGAGTGTTAAAAGTTTCACAAATGTTGGTATGTATTATTTCAAGAAGCTGGCTGCTTTTCCTGGCTCCTTTCTTACTATATTTGATTTGCTTGCCTTTAATGCATTCCACGCGTAAGCCAAGATTAGTAAAATCTAGATTCAGTAGAATCTCATTCTTATTAATCTTTCTAACCTTTCTTTGGATATATGACCCAAACATTTACGCCACAAGTAAGCAGAATGTTCATTCATCAAACTACGTTTTATTCTGACTTTATGATTAACAATAGATAAGGATTCAAAAAAACATCATCAAGTTTCAATTTATATAAACCATCCATAAGCATTCCATAACAAATAAAGGAATTATTCTTATACAAATTGAAACAAACATTTCCACCTTTAAAAGTATATCCACTAGCATTAGGTCTAGAAATAGAAATTAAATTTCTAAAAATTGAAGGTACACAGAGAGTGCTCCTTAGATTCGAGTGAAGCATGGTATCTAATGTCAGCCTGTAAGTCCCTACACCTTCAATTGGGGCCTTCATTCGGTTTCCCGTAAACAGAAAGTTTCTAATTGGACTTATGGTTTGAATTGTAAGGAATCCCTGCATAATATTGGAAACATGAGTAATGACACCCGAATTAAACTACCAAGTATTAGAAGGAAGTTCAGATAAGTTTGATTCAAAGTATACAGAAACATAATGTGTACCTTTTTTTTCGAACTAAGCTTTACTTTAGGCAATCTTTCTAATAATGTCCTTCTTTCTTATAGAAGTGACATTTATCTAACTTTTGTCCCTTCCTTTCACCATCAGTAACTTGTAGAACTTTAACAGGTTCTCTCTTCTTAAAATTCTTAGCCTTTGGTTTTAGTTTCTTTCCAGCTCATTAACCTACTAGGATAATAGAATGAGCTCCTTGTTTCTTTAATCTCGCTTCCTCTTGAATAAAGTTATTGGAAAATTCATCGATATTCCACTTATCATTTAATTTGTTATAATTGACGTGGAATAGTTCATATTTAGTAGGAAACAAGTTTATGATAAATTGCACCAAGAAGGAGTCTTCCACAACCATACTCGCTATCTTAATTTTTGTTTCAATATTAGCCATATCAAGGACGTCTTGCTGCATACTCTTTGATCAATCAATCTTTATGGTCGTGAGTTCAGCCATAAGTGTCCTTACAAGTGGCTTATCAGTAGAACGAAACTTATCTTGCACAAGCTTAAGAAATATATTTGGCATTCAGATTTTCAATGTTAGGAAAAGTAGACTTAATGTTGCTGGTAATTGTCATTTGCATAAAGTTCCAGTATAACCTGTTAGACCTTGCCACGCCATATAGTATGCCTTTTCATCCTTTATACTAGTATTATTAAGGTCAAAAGGCTTATACTCTAACAATGCCAAGTCAAGATCCAAACCACTTAAATAGAAAATGACTTGTTCACTATATTTAGAGACATTTATACCAATGAACAAGGTAACAAATAAAGCTTAAGAGTGAAGGCTAATAACTAAAAACATATAAACACTCACTAATTAATTGATTCAGACAGGAAGCATATACATTAAACATATTGCAGGTTTCCTTTGGGTAAATACAACAATACATATCATCATCATCGTTAGAATGCCATCTAAACTTTACAAGAAAATTAAATAAACTTCATCAAATACATATAGCATCTTTAGATAACTGTATATATGTGACAAGAGCATATCAATTTTCTCCTTTATATTTATTTAGTTATAAAACATTGATTTACCTTTGGATAAAGTCCTTAATTTCTATCAACTAATAAATTTTTTATAATAACATGTCATAAAATACATAAATTATATGACCATACATTCAAAAATTAATTGGGCCACTTTGGTCACTAACAAATTAATTTGAATTATATTGTCATGTATATAAAATAATAATCATAATCATAAGATGAAACTAAAATTAAAATTTTGATTATAGGTCAAAATATCATTAATATGACCAAAAGTAAGAAATCAAAATTTTGAAAAACAATTCATCCATATCAAAATTTCAAGGGTCAAAACTATAATTTTCTATTAAAAAATCTAATTCCAGAAGTTATGAAAGAATAAGCAATACATAGTAATTTTCCATAATTGAAAAAATCTCCCAAAACCAAAGAAATAAAGAACCGCACAGATGGTCATGCTTTCCATATTAGCAAATAGTACCTCGGAAAAATTTTCTTTTAACATCCTAATTTGCTATATGATAGATGCATTATACTAAGGCCATATTTGATTGGGTGGTTATTAATGAAATGTAATATTATTTTATCGTTTGAGAGGAAGGTTTATAATGAAATGGAGTGGAATAAGATGAAAGAGGAGGGTTTCACATTACATCCTATTCCATCCTAAATAGTAAAAATAGGTTACCTTCGATTTTGCAAGTTTAGGATGGAATGTAAAATGATAAACAAAATTCCGTATATTACATTGTGAACCCCCTTCTTCCAAACAACATTTCACTATGATACATTCTAAACTCTTCTATCTTTCCCAAACAACAATTTTATAATATTGCGTCAATTTATATTTTATTTTATTGTAAACCATTCTATTCCGTTCTGTTCTATTCTATTAAAAACTTCACGTCCAACCAAATATAGCCTAAGAGATGTTAAAGAAACACAATACATGAAGCAAATCAAAGAAAGCAACTTTAAGGGTAAGGGCACCGTTCTCATTATTTCCAAACTTCTAATCGTTTATTGCAAAAGGTCCACCGAAACCCTAGATCCATTCCATGCAACACTTCTTGGTTTCTTTAGTTCTTTTAAAATAAACAATGAAGAGAGGACAACGCAACATGCACCAACGTGATTGATGACTTCCAAATCAAAAGACACAACAAATGACATATATATGTATACCCACATCAAGGTGTGTGTGTGTATATATATATATATATATATTTAATAAACATCATAATTGAAACAATCGTCAAGTCATTAATCTAAAGATTATTATCTATTCAAAATTAAGACTCTGATACCACATGTAAGTTTTTCGTTTTTAATTATTTAAATATCAAAGGCATAAATCATGAATCTTACGTACATCATTTGTGTTCGTTTAGATCTTGAATATAATAGTAAACATATAAATGAAACAAATAAATCACTTACTTTAAGCAGAATTCATCATAATGTTGAGAGAAAGCTTCTAATTAACGATCACAAACTGGTTTCTATCTCTTAACCCTCTTTTTGTACAATAGCTTGATAGTTAGCCCAATACACAAATACCTATGCTCTGTATTTGTTTTGTTTGTACTTAATTAGGGTAGAGAGAGGACTAGTTTATATGCACTTCTTTGTTGCCATTAAATCTTGTTTTATCAAATGTTAAGTTAACAATTAAGATTTAATATACTATTAAACTAAGAAATTACTAAACCAAGTTTAACATAGGCCTACAAAAAATATGGGCTGTAATATTAGGCTATATCCCTTACAAACATAAGCACTCATGATGATGAAGTCAAGGAAGAAGCATAAGAAAAACATGAAAAATAAATAGCTAACGAGAATTATGAAGAAGAAGATGAATTATTTGAGGATAATAATATGAGCATGAATGAGACGGAAGTACACTAGGTTAGTATACAATAATCATAATGATGAGACCGTTAGGACGATAGGGGATGTTAACTCACCTAACGTCATTTATGTGTAGAGCATATGGACACCAAAAAGGAAACAGCTGCACTTCCATACTAGAAGGGATGGAAACATTATCTTAATTTTTTATTTTAGAGGTGGTAACTTATATCAACTTTCATTTCCATGACAATGTTTTTAAAGGGAGAAACATTGAAACATATAAAAATAGTTTTTAAAAGAACATAATGCATATTCAAATGTGATTAGTCATGAGACTAACATAAAAGATATATTCACTTAAATAGTTATTGATTACAAGAAGTTTGAAACTGTAGCTTATATGTTTTAAATGTTTTATAGGATTTAGTAAGTTTTAAATGTTCTCTTTTATAGGCTTTCATATCCTTTTTAGTAATTTTAAAGCATAATAAAATCATTATAATAGAGTATCACGATAACGGAAAATACCATTAGAATATAATAGAATTGAAACTGTAGCTTTGGTGTTTATAATTCTTAAAACGTTCTCCATCAATTTGGCGAAAAAAAGGTATTTCATCATCAGAATATGTCAAATCTTTGATGGTAAACTTGAGTCCAAAAAGAATGTAATTTTATGTGATCTGAAAAAAGTAAAACTCCTATTTCTTTTATTTGAATATGAAGCTATTTAGATAAACTGCTCCTTATTTGTGTGTGTTAGAATTTGCAAGGACATGCAGTTGAGATCTATGTAAATTGTTCAGGCACACCTTATCATACAGGACACAGTTTCATATATGCTTAATCATTTACCGTCATGGTAAAATAGGCAAGAAGGTGAAGGTACCTGTGTGACCTTTGGTAGATCAGAAAACTTTCGATTTTGAAGAATGGCATGGATCAGTTCTCTCTTCTCTTCAACAAATTCTGTAAACATGACCTGTACCACTAGACATGGACACAAACCGCAATATATTATTGGAATACAGCACTTGGCAGATACAATTAATCAATCTATCGAAAGGTTACATAATTGAAATATACCATGTCATAATTTTCTTATTTGTGATTTTAGTAATTTTATTATGTTTTAAAATTACTACAAAAGGATATGAATGCCTATAAAAGAGAACATTTGTAAGGCGGGAAGGCAAGCTTCCTCTTCAAAGGGTCTTCTACCATCCTCTTGCTCTTTATTAGAAGCAACCTTTGCTTTCTCTTTTTAAAACCATTTTCTTTTTATTTTTCAAATACTAAAGCCTTGTATCCATCCTCCTTCCATACAAAAGTCTTTCTAAAACTAGAGCCTCTTTTGTAAGATCTTGTATTAAACCTCTTTTGTTCTTCTAAAAGCTTGAAGTTTCTTGTATTAACTAGGCTTGACAATTAAGCTCAAACCTAGCCCGACTGAACGCAGTTTAACCTGAATTTGATAGGTTTAATTTAGTTTAATTAAATTTTGATATTTTTTTATCTTTAGGCTTTAAGAAAAATAACGTCATTTTAAGTGAAATGGTGTCATTTTCTAAATTTAAAAAATAATTAACTAAGACTTAGGCCGAACCGAGTTTCAAGCAGTCTAAACTCAACTCAAACTGCATGTGTCGAGCTTGATCAAGCTTGGGCCAAGCTTAGACAGGCATTACTTTTTTTGCCATCCTTAGTATTAATGCTTCATCGTACTTAAATACAAAGTGAATTATCTTTCTTGAAGATTTGATATTTACATTTTTTTTACAAAAATATTAGCTGCAGTAAACACTCAAATCACCAGTCAAGCTTTTGTATTTTTTTAATATTGCTATTGTTATTATTATTTTTGAATATTATAACTTGTAGAAGAATGACTTCACCCGTCAAACTATAATATTCAATATTTTCTTATTACCTTGCTTTATTTTCTCGATTTGTTATACTATTGATTTGATTTTAATGCTTTATCCAACTCAATGTTGCGAATACCATACCAAACTTGATATCAGATTAGATTATAATATAGTACTGTGTTATTATCGATCAATATTAGGTATC
>JAOSBO010000004.1:33348747-33361561 GCA_027563915.1 Erythroxylum rotundifolium
ACAACAGATAGATTGTACCGTTTTTTTCCTTCTCATCTTTAATCTTATTTCATTTTCCGATTACCTATATACCATATGGTCCATCCTAGTAGAGAACAAATTTTATCTGGTTTGCTTTACGAGAGCCAAAGATCCCTGTAAAATCCTCCTGCGCCAAAATCACAAAGACAGCACTGACAAAAAAAAAAGCAATTATGAAATTTGAAGATTAACAAATTTTTTAGAAGCAAACTTTTTTATAATTTGTGAATATACACACTAGACGTTTTGTACAGATTATACGACATAAATGTTATTATAAGACAGACTCTAATATCTGTTATATATCTAAATTAGTAAGAGTTGGCATTTAAATTTGTTAATTATATGCATGCGTATGTGATTCTGAGCACCTAAGTCTTGTCTTGCTATATTGGTAATATAAGACACATACTAGCGTGTAATGCATAATGTGGGAGGACTTTGCAAGGGAAATTGAAGTAATGTATGACATTGGGAAATGAAGGAACACAAGATAAGAAAATTCTGATCGGATGTCCTTACGACTATGAAGATGGCGACATATCATTTCCAGGCTCGGTCTTTTGCTTGGCATCATCTTCATGCAAAACAAAGGCCTGAAGGGTCTCAGAATCGTGTTTTTTCTTTTATTCATTTTCCACCTCTTTTTCATATTCTTATAAACATGCATATTCTCTATCCAAACTGTAAGTGATCGTATAATATCTAAAAACTAACGATAAAAAAATTGTTGTATTTTTCAGCTGTGCAAGCTTATCACTTACTTACTAACGAACTTGTAAAAGATAGAGGATAAGTAATGTATATTAGCCTGTTTCTATACCCATTTATTTAATGTTTTGTTTTTCATGACTTTGCTGATTGTCAAATGGAAAAACTAAATCCGACGGTAGTGAGCACTGAACCGTGCGGAGCACTCATTCACAGCCAAATGTACAATTGCTTACACACAAAACATGAGTCAAACGGCGCATGCAAGCATGCAGGTGCAAATGGATAATATAATTAAAATGCTCAATGCCCCATTAGCAACCTGTCATGATGGGTTTATGATCTCAATGCTTACAGAAAGTTGACAAACCATTAAACAAAAAGGCAAGAGTAAAGGCAAAGAACCAGGCTAACTCAGAGTGCAGGTGAGTTAATAAGAGGTTTTTTTAGTTTAAATGAAATCGTATATTTGAATCTTTTTTATGTATATAGCTGTTTAAAACTTAAAGTCAGAATTTTATCTCTTATATTAGCATGAGTTCAGTTCCTGCAATCTAGGCAATCACCTCGTTAAGCAAGCACTTAATAATGAGACAAAAAGCAAGTAGTAATGGATAAATGTTTATAAATATGTTTCCAAACGAGGGGCTCAGTGAAAGAGTTATTATTGACTAAGACTATTCATCTAGTTATTGTTAAAATAACATCAAAACAATTTGGAATAATAAAATATTTTTAAAATGAATAAAATCACAAAAAATTTTATTTTTATCTTTTACATATAATCTATAACGTAAAAGAGTCAATAACTATAAAGTCTCATTTGCTAATCAATAATGAAGGAATTGAAATGAAAAAATGAGAATGAGAATGAGAATGAAAAGTGAGAATCACAATATGAATAGAATTACGGATTATATATGTTTGGCATATAAGTATTAGAAATGAGATTATAAAAGTTAATAGTTATACTAGTATTTGGTATCAAATATTAAGAATGGTAATGCCAATTTTTTACTTATGTTTGATTATTATGTGATTGATTTTGTAAATCATTAATTAAAATATTTTATGTTTAATAAATAAATAATTAAAATTATTTTTAATGATTCAATAAATTATTAATTTTTAAATAATTGTGTATGATTTTTCTTATAAGAATAAAATTAAAAACCCATAATAAACTTATTTTATGACACAAAATCATTGAAATAAAATAAAATAATTATTAAATAAATTAAATAAAACAATATTCAATGTTGATAATAATATCCTAATAAGAATCAATCGAAATGATGTCTTGTCTAAATAAATAAACTAAGCTTAAATTCTCAAATAGAGAATTTCAGTTGAGACAAAACACAAAAAAAGAAAAAAGAAAAAAAGAAGTTGTGTTTACGCTTGAATGTTTCTTTGTTATTCTTGATATTTGATTCTAGGTTATACCCGTACCCATCTTCAAAATAAAAATTCAGGATTATTTAAAATCCATTTCAGATTTATCCTCATCTTATCTATTACTAACAACCAAACAAGCAAAAAATAAAGAAATTTAAGTTACATACTCATTCCCACGTCTTCATTCCTAGTTACCAAATGTACCCTAAGAGTTAAATTAAAAGTTCATTGCATAGTTTTACATAAATATGTTGTTCATTAATGCAGTAAAATATGACGTTTTTGCTATAGTGAGACTTTTAGATAAATATTTATATACAAACTAAACTTTGATAGGTGAAGTGTCAAAATAAGAAAAAAAAAGTAAATAGTGACAAGATGCTTAAAGTTGAGCATAAGAAAGTAATATTTAGATGTAAATATTTTTAGCATATTTATCTTTTCCGTCAATGTATGTATCTTTTCTTAGGTGTAAATTTAGTTAATATAATTAGGGGATATTATGGGGGAGATTTTAGGACTGATAACATGAATATTTATAAAGTCATGTAGTGGAATACGACAGAAAATAGAATTCATTTTCATAAAACATCCTTTATCTTATCAGAGTCATTATAGCTTTAGCAATAGGGCACCCAAAACCTATGTTATGAGAGCCAATGACTAAAGGAACATAACTATGATGGTGACCTTATTCTTATGGTGCATTTTATTTTTTGACCATTGTGGATGATTATTCTCAAGTTGTTTGTGTCCATTTAATGGTTGAGAAAAGTGAAGTTAATGCGAAGTTTTTGTGTAATGAATCAAATACAAAATGGAAAAATTATCAAAGTAGTAAGAAGAGACAATGTAAGGGAGTTTCAACCTTCGATAGAATTCTTTTCACAAAGTGGAATCATTTTTCAAAATTCATTTGTTGACACTCTATAGCAAAATGAAAGAGTGGAGTGTAAGCATCATCATATATTGAATATAGTGAGTGCATTACATTTTCAAGCTAATCTTCCTATTAACTTTAGGGGAATGTATATTAATGACTGGGTATCTTATTAACCTTACACCAATAATGTTACACAATGAAAAAACACCCTATGAAATGATTTTTGGAAAACCACTGGCTTATGCCAATATTCATACCTTTGGGTGTTTATGTTATGCTCACCATAAGAATCATGATCAAGATAAATTTGGTGATCTTTTTATAAGGTGCATCTTTATTAGATATCCTATTGGATAAAAGGGATGGAAGTTATATGGCTTAGATAATGGAAAATTTGTTGTTTCCTATGATATCGTATTTGTTGAGGGAGTTTATAACTTTTTGGAGAAAAAAGATAATGATGTTCACAAGTGTGATTCGATTTTGCAAAGGCCTAATATGTATGATGTTAATGATGATGGTGTAACATCTAATGATGTCATTCCTTACTTGCTAACTTGTTTATATGATACTAATTATGATGAGGAGCTAGCACAATGTGACAATGAAATGTCACAGCCTATTGATCATGTAGAATCAAAAGTGGGAAGTACAATATATTCATATTTAAGGAGAGAAAAGTTTGGAAGAGGGAATTGAGTTCGCCAATCATCCACTTGATTACATGATTATGTTTACAACAGAGTCCTTAACTTAAACTCCCTCGATTCATTTGTACCATCAGGATCCTCAGGCACATCTTATCCTATTGCTTTTTATGTAACATGTGATAATTTTTATGTAAAACATGACAACTTTCTTGCAACTGTTATAGTAGAAATTGAATTCATTCGATACACTAAGGTTGTTTATGATCTAAGATGGAAGGAAGCTTTAATTAAGGAGATAGATACTTTAGTAAAGAATGGAATATGGGCTATTGAGGCATTATTGTTAGGAAAGAGGGCCATTTGATGTAGGTGAGTATATAAAATCAAGTTCAATTCAAATGGAACTATAGAGTGATTCAAGGCACACTTGGTAATTCATGAAAATAATTAAGTTAAAGGAATCGATTATAACGGGATGTTTGCTCTTGTCGCAAAAATGGTCACTATAAGAACCTTTTTAGTTGTTACTATGGCTAGAAATTGGGAATTACACCAGATTGATATGCATAGTGCATTTTTATGTGAAGATTTTGGTGAGGAAGTCTAAATGAAGCTTCCACTTGGTTTTGCAGCTTTTCATCCTAAGAAGGTATGTCAATTGTGTAAGTCCTTGTATGGTCCACGCCAAGCACCACGTAATTAGTTCTTGAAATTGGTTTGGTATTCTTCAAATATATGGCTTTACACAATCTTATGCTGATTACTCACTTTTCACTTATCACAAGGGTGCAATTACTTTGCGTGCTTTTGTATATGTGGATGATTTGATAATTGTTAAGAATAACAATGAAGTCATTGGTATATTCATTGGTATATTCAAGTCCTGCTTTAGTGTTTGTTTTCATATGAAGGATCTTAGGGTCCTAAGTTATTTTCTTATAATTCAAGTTGCTCGTAGTTCCTGGGGGTTGTATCTTTGTCAAAAAAAATATGAGTTTGACATTATTTCAAAAGCTAGATAGTTGGGTGCTAAACTTGTAGGTTTTCCTATTAAGCATAATTACAAATTGGCTATTAGAGACAGGAAACCACTTGAATATCACTCTATGGCTACTATTAGTTGTGAACTTACATGAATTAAGTCAATTATACACTCCTTGGAAGTAGATCACTCGAAACCTATGCAACTTTTTTGAGACAATTAAACAACTTTTTATATTGCTTCAAATCTTGTATTCCATAAGTGAATGAAGCATATAGCAGTTGATTGTCATTATGTGTGAGATCAAATACAAGCTGGTCACATTGTCACTGCAATTGTTAGATCTCATGACTAGTTAGATGATAATTTCATGAAGGTATTAGGAAATAATATTTAGATGTACATATTTTTAGCGTATATAGCTTTTCCGTGAACGTGTATATCTTAATCAAAAGATATTGTGGAAGAGATTTTAGGACTAATAACATGTATATCTATGAGGTCTTATAATGGAATACAACAGAGTAATATAATTCATTTTCCTAAAAAAGCTTTTATAGAGGCTACAAGGAATGATGAAGAGGACACGATATGGTTTATAGTGGAAAGAGGGAGGAGAATTATCAAGTGATTAACTTTGATGTTTTCATATGAATAAAACAAGTGAGTCGAGAAAGAATGACAAAAAGCGTATGGTTTAGCCTAATGTCAATGGGCTTGATTCAATTTGAATTAGTTTTAGTTTGTATTTACAAAAGGTTCAAATTTTGGGTTAATTCGAACTCAAATTTCACAATCTAACTTAGTCCAAAGCCCAAACTTCTTCTATATAAAAAATGATGTTGTCCTATATATGGATGAATACTTGTGACTGTCATCTTCCTAATAGTTGTGATTGTGGTCTTCCCTCGCCCATCTTGTTGTTTCTCTTTCCTTCAATCATCTTTTGTGCCTTAGCTAGCCATTAGTTACGTTCCCATTTTTCTTGAGTTTTAGTAGCATAAAGTTAAAAAGTAGGTATCAACATTAGGTTTCATAGTAATTTTCTTGTTGTCCTTATGTCTCATGTTTTGTAAATATACTATATTAAACAATACGTAAGCCTGAACGTTTAAGTAGTTAGGAAATCCCTTATTGTTAAGAGAATTTGATCGTGTCATGTGTATTATCTACTTGTTATAGATATGACATTGATTACTCTTTCTTTAATTTTAAAGAAGAGATAATATGACAATAAGACAAGAAATAATTAGTTTCATTTAAGTTTAAAGTCATGATTTATAATTGAGGAAGATTTTAAATCCAAATTGATAAATCAATTATTTTTAATTCTTATTTTTCCTTAACATGTTTATGTTTATGGTGTCAGATTGGTTTTTGTTTATTCGAATATGATAAATTGCTTTTTTTCTTATTTTCTCTTTAAATTTTGAATCTCTACTATCAAATCAAATTCCTTTATTACTCATATAATTTCTATATATGCTTTGTTATTAATCTTCTACACTCTTCTAAGATGTATTATATAAAGCAAAGATAGTCGTTTAAAATTAGTTTCATTCAATGTTTATGTGCTTATTGTTTATGGGTATTTCACTTAGTTGTTGTGTTTTCTTTTTATTGTTTTCTTATATTAAAATCTAGGGGTCGACATTTTTGTTATTTTTTTATTTATGTAAAATGTAAGATTGATGTTTGGCTTGTATGCTTTATCTATCTATTGTTTTTAAAATATCTTTAAAGAAAAAAGCTTAATAATCTTCCAAGGATTAAAGAACTTTTAAAGAGATCAATCTTAAGCTGTTAAGTGTCAAAATGATGTTTAACATTTAATTAAACTACTTATTCATTAGATTAACAATATAATTAAACTATCAATTCACTAAAATTAACAAGTTTGCAAATTTTATTCTCATTTTTAAAAACTCCAACTAGGGGTTTTGTATTTGTATAAGTACATTTATCACGTCTTCTTCCTTTTCTTAAAAAATAAAACAAGTTTTGGGGGTGGGGGGTGTTTGGTGTTGTAAATATACATATTACTTTTAAGGCTACTAAGATCGATTAAATTTCTAAATTGTAATGTACATGATTTATATCACTTAATGTTAAAATAAATTAATGAAATTGAACTTAGTTTAAATATCTCCATTCCTTACTTTTTATTATGTTGGTTTAAATATTATATATATTGAATTGATTTCATGATTATATTATTTATAATTGTTTCAAATATATAAAGATAATTCTTTAATAATATAAGCCAACATAATAGTGATTTTTAATTTGGAACCTAATCATATACCAAGTGAAGAAATAATCTATAGATTGAAGAAACCACTTCTTTAAAGATAAGGTATTTAGAATCACTTAATAAAGAATAAATCAAATGATAGAGTTGACAAGTAGGATTGCAAGTATTGCTATAATGTTTTGGACGAAGGTTTTAAAGGTAGAATATATTATTTTAAAAAGCATATTAATGATAATCAAGCACTCAAGTTGCACAAGATTTTAAGTAAGGCATACATAAAGAGGGCATTGGATGGATTCAAAATTATTCAAATAAAGCATCAAAATTTATTGGAGGTCTATTAGAGAACATTGAAGAACCATTAAGAAAGCGTAGTGCAAAGAAGGTCGAAGAATCTCTCAGCAACTTAATGGTGGATCTTTATATAAATATTGAAACTTTGCTACTTTAAAAGATTGAATTGAAGGTTAAAATGTTGAATTAAATGAATGAGCAAGCTATAGGAAGAGGAAAACATAATGTAATCGATGTCAACATTATATTGATGTTTGGTACTATTCTTGTACTAGCTTATAGAATGGATAAACAAAAATAAATCGATTCTATGTTGAGCACCCATAAAATTTCAAAAGCTAAGTGATGTTATTGTGGAAATTAAACTCACACTGGACTAGTGGATTAGATGTTTTAGTTTTTTAAATTTTAAATTTTTGTTTAGATATGGATTGAATTTTTTAAAAATTTTAATTGTTTTTTGATTAAATTATAATAAGAAAGCTATTTTCCTTTTAAGAATCTATCTCTTACGTATTTCATGCCTATAAAAGGTTATCTTATTGATACAGTTTAGGATATTATTATTTACTAACAAAAAAGGAAAGAGTTTCTTCATTCTTTTCTTAGAGAAACTCTTGTTTTAGGTTCTTTAATAACTTACGATTTTATCTAACTTGTTAGTAGCAACCAACATTAGAATCTTATCACTCTCATTTTTCTTTTTTATAAGTGCGGCTATTCATATCGTTCATTTTGTTTTGAGTCCATTTTTTTAAACCAAATTTGTCTTGACAAAATGATCTTTTTTTCCTTGTTCATATTGGTTTTGAATCTCATTAGTCATGTTGATAAGGGTCATACCCCTGTAATTAAACAAAATGATATTAGGAGGTTAAACTTTTTAAGGCACTAATCTAATAAAAGGAAAAAGTGAAACAATTGTCGCGACTTGTGATCTTAAGATAATAAAGACTTAAGATGTTTATTGTCTCACTTCAACTGACCTTTAAGATGCCAACTTGTAATAGTGTTGAAATAGACATATATAAGATTTATAAGAACAAAAATTTTGAGATTAAAGATTTTATTATTAATAATGAACGAGTGACCATTACATTAGACATATAGACAATTGAAAATGTGAAGAAGGGATACATGGAGATGACAACGCATTATATTGACAATTATGGGACTTTATATGGTTGATATTGAGATATTTCTTTAATTTTGTTATCGTTTGTTCTTTGATTATGTTATAATTGATTTTTATTATGATTTAAAATAATAGGTTTATTTATATTTTGAAGCTGCATATAAGTGAGAGATTGATAATTGTATTGGTTAATTGTTTAATGGAATGGAACATCCACGTGAAACTTTCAACTATAACTTTAAATAACTATAGCATGAATTGTGTTGTTATTGATAAAGTTAAAGGCAAGTTGTAGGATAGGAACTTATTGATGGCTGAGAGGTTCTTCCATATGCACTATTTTATGCATATAGTGAATTTGATAATGAAGAATGACCTAGAGATGATAAAAAAGGGTATAAAAAATTTAGAATAGCATAGCATATTAAAGTCTAACATTTAAACGACAACTGTAAGACAACTACATATTCCATGCATTAAGAAGTTGGTTATAGATTTCCAATAAAATGGAACTTTATATTCCAGATGCTAGAGTTGAAAATTAAGTATATTGAAGTGTTTATTAAGTTAAGAAATGAAATTCTCAATAGACATATTTTTTGATAGAAGAGTAATGGGAGTTAGAAAAAGCAGTTTGAGAAATTGTTGCTATTTTATAATATTATTGAGTTGCACTCTAGAACAAAGTATCTAACTTTGAATATTTGTTTTGCTAACATATGTAAGAACAAGCTAGCATTCAAGTGAGATGATTTAGACAATGGTAAAGCATATGATATAAAAATTTGGTTCTTATTGGTATTTGACTGATAATACTATAATAATTCTTTTTATGTTGGACCTAAGATACAAGATAGAGGGAATTCAATTTTCTTATCAATAGTTATATGGTGATCCTACTGAACAATTTATTGATATTACTAAACACTTTTAGTATAATTTGTTTAATGATTATCAGTCAAAATTGGATAAAGACTTAGATCATAGTAGTTCAATATCATCTCAATCTTTTGTTGATACATTATCATCAAGCAAAGTTGGAAGTTTGAATCGTTGTTTTAAGGAATTCATAAAAGATAAAAGTGTTAACATTTCTTGTAGTAAAATAGAGTTGAATAGTTATTTGGAAGTAGATATTGCAACTAAAACTGAAGAGTATTTTGATCTATTATTATGGTGGAAGTCAAATTAAGCTTAATATTTGATTGTACAAGTAATTGCAAAAGACTTGTTAATAATTCTAATATTTATAGTTGCTTTCAAGTTTACTTTTAGTATTGAAGATTGAATAATGAGTCCTCATCATAGTTGACTTACTCTAAAATTGTAAAAAACTTAATGTATGCTCAAAATTAGTTAAGTACTAAAAATGGTTAAGGTGAACTATATAATTTATGGTATATTTAGTCTGTTACTTTTATAATTTTAATAATCTATTATATTATCTTATATTTTTCTTTTTTATACTATAACATGTATAGAGAATGTGAATACAATAGTGATCATCCTTCTAACTAAAAGTTTATTTGAAGAAATATCTAATGATGTAGATATATTTTAATTATCTTGCATAAATTGAATAAAATTGTTGCAGAATTAGATATGATTTTCATAATATATTTTTATATGTGAATGAAGTGATGCAAGCTATTAGGAATCTTAACTATAACGAATAATTAGCAGATTTTCTTTTATTATTAGAATCATTAGCCGATTTATATATTGTAAGTTATCTTACACACTTTTCTCTTTAATATTTCATTTTAAATTTATTTTGTTTGCTTGTAACTGGTTTAGGTTGTTTACTTCTTGATTAATTTTGCTAGACAAACTTGCTAGTTAGTCTTATTAGTATATGATTCTTTAGGAATGTCATAATCTTACTAAGGCTTGTAAAATTTGTTTTTCAATTACAGGTTGCCATATGAATAAACCATGTAATCACTTATAACTTTGAGATCCTTATAATCCAGTTATATTCTTAATATTGTAAAGAGGTAATGTAGATTATAAAACCTTTAACGCA
Organism: Erythroxylum rotundifolium; assembly: GCA_027563915.1. NCBI lineage: Eukaryota > Viridiplantae > Streptophyta > Magnoliopsida > Malpighiales > Erythroxylaceae > Erythroxylum > Erythroxylum rotundifolium. Next base: position 33,359,102 of record JAOSBO010000004.1, read on the forward strand.
AGTCTAATTTTGCTTACAAGATCTATTTAGTGAACCATAATTGCTTTGTTTATCTTAGAGTCAAATTCTTTCATATTTATATACAAATTCTATGGGATGGCTTAAAAGCACTTGATGAAATTGTATATTGAATCATTCATTAAAATATCTGAGACACCTAATATGAAGTTGCTTCAAAGTTTATACATCTTAAAGGTAGCAACGCTAGTTCGATGAGTATGAAGAAAATGGATGCTTATGTTTATCCATAAGGGCGAGACAAAATTTCCTAGTTAGAGAACCATTAACTTCAATTCTTCTTAATCTTATCATGCCCTCCTTTTCTTTTACTAAGTTAAGGATAAAGTGATTGCAAGATATATCTATAACTCCATAATTAAATTCCCTGCATACACACAAAACATTTTATATGCTTAACCTATCTTATAATTTATCAAGTATTTTTTGTCTTCATTATAAAAATGATTCGTTAACTATTAAATGTATGTTATCAATGTTTCTAGAAATTAATTCTAAATTATTAAAAGGAATAACACTATTATATGTAATCTAATTGTAATATTTTTTAAGTTATGAATTTTTTTTACTAACAATAGTTGCTAGCTGTTTATGATCTTAAGAAACGGAATGATAAAAAAGCTTTAACAAGTTCTTATATCAAGTCAAAGAAATGGTGATTTTACCTTTTATTTGTATTGAAATTAGTTTATCCTTCAACTATATTTTATCTTTGTTACCTACTCTAGAACTTCCTTCATTTTTATACGCATGGATCATACAAATTTAGGTGCTTCTATAAATAAGTTCATATTCCTACTTGCAAAGTTAATCAACATTACTGACCATTTATTAAGGTGTTATCTGCAAAAGATGGTTCCTTGCGGCTAATAAGGTTATTATATGTATAACATTATCTAATGGATATTTTTATGAAAATGGTTACCATTTTCAATATAAAGCTTTGGAATATCCAATAATATCTTACTCTTTCCAATATAATAACATTGGTCTAAAATTAAAAAAACGTTATTTATTCCCTTATTATGTTTTTATTGTTATGATCCTATTTTAATTTTTCAAAGCAAATTACTCTTATCACTTATCAGGATAGGAAAAACTTTTAATGATTGATTATTATTATTGAGAGCAATCTTTGGCTTACTTAAATTATCAAGTCAAGGTAGTCTTGCTTAACCAACCTGATTAGCCTTTAAGTTAGATCAATTTTGATCATACTTAAGCTTGAACAAAATTATTCAGGTCCAGTTGTGCATCGAGCCACATAAAAGCCTGACTGGTATCAAACCTGAGCCATATCATTAGGTCCGCTCGAGTTTTAGATCGAGTTTGAGCCATAGAGTTCAGTCCACTTATTTTAAATATTTCAATCATTAATGATTTACACCCATTTGTTATGATTCTTCTTTTAAATTTCTCCCACACTTTGGCTCTATAAAATCTTTATTTCTTTTTGCAATTTAATTATTTTCGCATTGAAAGTGTTCATTTCACTAGTATTAAAGGGAAAAGAAACCTATTTGTTATTCTCATTATTCACATTTTCTGTCTAGCCTAATGAAAAAGGAGGTTTATCCTTACTTTAAAAGTTTGCTTTTTTTAATGATGCTTAGAAATGTTGACAAGTGTACTATGTTTGAGTTCATTAGGAAGTACTTGAAAAATCAAAGGTTAAAGTAATGAAAGTGAACAATACAAACATATTTTATTTTTCATAATATAGAATAATTACTTATCGATTAAGACTCACAATTAAAACAATGGTTCGAATTAATTAAAATCTTATTTAAATTATTCAAAAATATTTAATAAGAATTTTAAAGAGTTTATGAAATTTGAATTCAAGAAATTTTTTAAAAAGTCATGACCAATTATTTAAATCACTTCCAAAAAATAATATTATAATTCAATCCTATGAATTAAAAAATTAAAATAAATATGTATCACACAATTTATAATATAGACAAATCATTATGTTATTATTTGTATGACTCATATACACTAGTATTTATTAGTAATCTTTGGGTGAACATGAGCTATCACATGTTTATATATCTAGGTATGTTCTTCTTTATAATGCAAAGGTGAAGACATGGGTATAGATGAAATAAGGCTATATTGAAACGACAAAGGATTTTCTCGAATAAGGACATAGCTTAGAACATAAGCATGTTAGTTGTCATTTCTTTGTATAGATAGATATAATGAGTTACACAATTAGGAATACAAACGTGTCTATACTCGTGTTCCATTCTATAAAGAAATAGTATAAAATATAATTTGGGACATTATTATATTCATGACAAGCTATCTTACCTAAAAAAATATTTTTGGTGGATTACAAGCTTTAAAAGGACTCGAGGTCTTATTAGAGTTATGTTTAGGTTATATTGAGTTTGATAAAGGACAAATAATGTAGGATTGTATCAGATAGAGTTTCAA
>JAOSBO010000004.1:33457611-33475500 GCA_027563915.1 Erythroxylum rotundifolium
ATGAAATGGTCCTGTGTAGTCGTGAACAGAACGAACTAACACAATCCCACATAGTGGTTTTGCATAGTCGTAAACATAAGGGAGTTCCTGAAGGAGCTCCATGTCACTTGTGGGCAGGCGGGAGAAGCCTTTAGTCAAAGTGCACTTGACATACAAAATGGACCAGACTAAACCCACATAACATGTATTTCATAACTTGTAAAATTATTGCCCAAAATGGCACTTTTCCGGAGAAGTGATTTCATAAACGTAGTATTATTTTCTTTTTTTTCAAAAAATTCAATTTGGCATTCTTTTCAGAAAAATGATTTCATAAACATAGTATTATTTTCTTTTTTTCAAAAAAATCATTTTCCCATTCTTTTCATAAATCCTCAACACAATATTCACACACTAAACACATAGCACTTTCTCAAAGCATTTAAAGAGCAATAAATGCACATTTATAATTCAATTGAAAAGCATTTACTTTCTTGATTTGGAAGAAAACATTAATAACTTATTATTCAATTATAAAAATGTAACCCACCTTGAATTCCTTGCTTAACAATTACTCAAAGATGCCTCTCTTCTTGCTCCTTTTGCCTCTCCTCTTGATTTCCTTCGATATTGGCAAAAATCCCAATTCAATAGGATTTTCAATTGAGAACTGAAAGAAATATATACACTAAAATTGATCCTATAATACTTAAACCCATGCATTTCTTAAGCTTCATGAACCAAAACCCTTCCAAAAATCCAAAAGTTTATTATTGGGCTTACCTTGAATCTTCACCAAACAAAGAGATCTTTGGCTCAAATGGAAGCTCTTCTCTTCCTCTTTCTTTTTCTCTTCTTAAACACCCTCAAAATCACTTTTAGGAAAAGATGAAACCCTAACTTGCTTCTTCCTTTTCTCTCTAATGGCTGAAACTCTCTTACTTCTCTTCTCTTTCACGTTTTTTTTCTTCTTCTTTCTCTTCAAATCACGTTTTTGTTCAATTAAGGCACAAGACACACTTTTCCCTCTTCCAATTCTACTCTTAATGAGTGCAAAAAGTCCATTTAATTACCCTTCCTTGTAAGCTTATGTTCTTTTAACCTTAAGTGATCTTCCAAAAATACCCTTCAACCTTCTTACTACTTTAAAACAACTAAACCATATAATAAAATCCTACTAACATTAACATAATAATTAAAATCCAAAAGCTTAATTTATTAAAACCTCATAATTCATTCAAATCATGCTTAATTTAATGAAAAAAATGTAGGGGCCAACAACTCCACTATATAATCACCAAGTACTTAATGCGACTTCGCGAATTAGATTCATACATTGATAAGCTAAGGAGTTATCTGATAGTTACAATCTTTCTTTTTAGACCTCAATATGGCTAGCTTCTTTATGTCATGTGGACCTTTACCAGCATTGGATTGACCAGCATCAGTATGTGGAGAAGATTTGGTCTTTCTACTTTTGATCTTAGTGGGCTTCATCTTTGCCTTCCCTTTAGTTGCTTCAAGGGTTGTAGGAGTAGCTAGCTTGAGTTTGTCTACCTCAGCAATGCAATAGGCAATCAAAGAATTAAAGTCTCATTCCTCATCCTGTGAATAATATGTCTTCACCACATTACTAAACTCTGAAGGGATTGTATTCAGAGTCTAGTAAACTATGATGATATCAGGAAGAGGAAAGATTGACATCTTCAGTGTACTGTGAAGATGAATTATTTTTTATATGTACTCCTTTACTCCCCCTTCTCCCGTATACCTCATGAAGAATAATAATTTAATTAAGGAACTTGTCTTAATATTTTATGAGACTATGTACTTGTTGGAGACATTACCAAGAAATTACTTCGCTATGTCTGTTTTTGGGAGTACACTTAGCAGATGGTTAGGAATGGATCATTTAATGGTCATAAGGTATAATCTGTTAGATCGATCCCAGGCTTCATAGGTTGCTTTATGAGTTTCAAGATCATGGATCCAGGTGGATATGGCTTATCCTTTCTATAGCACCCCACTCCCGCAAGACACGTACCCGACATCGTGAGTGATATCCGAGTCTGAGCTTCGCGAGGGTGACATGCTAGAGCACTCAGTCAGTAAAATCTCTTTACAAAAATATTTTTCTTTTCTTTTTAAAACAATGCACACTTTTGCGAAAAATTAATAATCAATTCGGGCCATTTCGATCATAAACTATTTGAATCACATATATAATAATTTCACTCAAAATCAATTTCATTTACAACCCTTTCCATTTTGGAAAGTTATTACAAAATAGATTTGATTAATAAACATGATACAAAAATCTCAAAATACATTCTTTCATACGTAAAAGAATTAATGAAAATAATTATGCAGACGCCAACTAATTCCGACCTCTATCTCTCAATTGCATGAAATAGGTATACTCCCATTTGCCTTACCGGGTATTCTTTTGAGCTCTGAAAAAATATTTTCAAATTTTGGGTGAGTTTTTCAAACTCAATGAGGTAACCATCATCGATAGTTCACTCAATTCATACAAAACATCACTTCACATAACACATATTCACATTTTTGTATAATTGATTTCATATCACATTTTCACTTAAGTAGAAGCAATTTTGCATTTAAATCAATCAAACATACTTAAACAAATGCATATGGAATGCTCATGAGACTCTTTCGAATTGTTACGTTGCTGTGACCAAGTGCCTAAACTTTCCTGTATCCATTTTAGATACCGGGCTCATTGATAACTGTCCCTTATCTGATGGGGATACAGGTCTCATTTTACATAGTGAGCCTTAGGCTCTTAATCACTTTCTGAGCTCGAGGCTCTTTTTCACACTTTGAGCTTTAAGCTCAGATCGGTGGCTACTCTAGTCATAACTGCCATATTTGATTGTGCTTTGCATCTATCACAATCAATCATATTATGAAGCACATGGTTCTGTACATTCACATACAAGCAACACTTCAATATCTCAATCCAATATCACAGTCATCGAACCTTCATTGTCCAGAATCAACAATCAAGCCACATTCATTCAATCATTTCAAAACAAAATTTAAATAAACAAGTAATTAAGTGAGGCCATCTAGGTTACTCACAATACGCTCCAGATTAGCACTAGCTTCAATGATCTGGAAACGTTTGAATGCAGACGTTTGTCCTGCACATCAAAATTATGCAATACACACAATGCACACACACATTAATAACTTTGCACAATTATAAGCATTCATATATGCACATGTGTGTATATGGAATATGTACAATGCATGTTCATGACAATCCCGGGTATCTTTCCATTATTCTTATCGCATTATTAGTCTTATATCAAAACTCACCTAAGTAAAATTTGTACTTAAGGTTTATACCTCAAATAAACACTTTGAATCCAATTTCATAAACCAATGAATCATTTCATCGATTGTTTTGCCACCTAGCATTTTCCTAGTCCAAAAATTACTCAAATTTTTAGAAATTTCCTAAAATTCACCAAAGGTTCTAAATCACTAAATGCACTCTCCAAATCAAATTTCAACATATAAACAATTCTCAATATAATCACATTGACAAATTAATTATACCCGGACTTTGTCAATGAATGCATGTACAAATATTTTCATATGTAAAAATTCAATATTCACGTGTATGTGCATATCATATAATGCATGAGCATGAAATGCATTTTCTAATCTCTTAATTATATTTCCCATTTAAGGTATTCCCAACTCTAACCCTTAATATGAGAACGGGATATTAGACTTTTGTATGGCCATATTAACCTTAGCTATCTCCATAGCGTTCAATACATCCTATGTCCTATGGCGACACTGATTTTATTGACCAAAAAGGTGACTGTAAAGTTGTAATGTTTAAATCAGCGCAAATATAGGATAATAGTGATACTTAAAGCCATTAAATAGTATATTTACTAAAAATTCGGTCACACATATTATAAAACACCTGTGGGATGAATATATAATATATGTAACCAGACCTTTACATAAAAGTGATTAGAGTACAAACCATCAACTCTCATGACACTGCCACCTGTGGGTGAATAGATCATTTAAGGAATGACTTTCCTCTATCCAATGCTTTTATGCACATCCTAAAATCTCATGTAAGGCCAACACGTGTAGCTAGAATAACCGAATATGATACCAGAGACATCCCCTAATGTGTAAGTAGAACAATTTAAAATACTGACTCGAAAGGCCACTGTGCTGACTACATCCTCATCAGCAATTAAAAAGTATACAGACACAAGGGATACATCTTTATGTTATCCTCACATTCTTGATGGGCATATGGTATGTAACAATGTAACATCAATAAATGTAAAAAACCCAAATGCACAGCCTCATTGTCATATACTCGTGTCGAAGACATTCTTTGAAAATTTCATTTGAGACTTTCCTAAAAAGAAAAATCTCAATTGAGCGACTATCGTGCATTAGTAGACACTAAACTGACCACTTGAGACACTAGAACCTTATGCAACTCCCTTATGGGAAGTTCGTTGCATGAAAAAATGGCTTTATAATGTCTTAATTCATTTTCCTAGTAACTATCTTGCAATCCTGAACACTGAACATGAGACCCGAGATACAAAAACTTGAAGTATCTCCCTCAAGTGATGCTTATAGCATGAAAATTTACTCAAAATCAGATTCAACGCACCTTAATGCTTTTTTTTTCTAGAGTTAAACATTAATTTATTACTAATAATAAATAAAAATTGAAAAATCACATTAAAAATTCCCTACCCAAAAACTACCCAAAAAGACCTGAGATAACTTTATAGGAATTTCTGAAATTTTCTTTTTTTTAAAGTGTTGACGTCAGCATGAAGTCAGTGTCGTAGGGCTAATGTCAATGCAGCACTGTATGCTGATGTCAGCTAGCATCAACCTGCTCGTAGTAGGGGCACGCATACCATGAAGCGTGGTAGATGTGTCTAGGGCTTACGATGCACGTGTCCCACTCACATATGCGCGCTCATTGTATGCGCATGTGCCACGTGTCTCAATCCTAGCGATCCATGTGTCAGGATGGATATTGCAAGCATGATGCATGTGCCAGTCGTCCCACCCTTGTGGGAGCCCGAGCTGCGTGCACAACACATGGTGCCACTTTTTGATATGTGATTGGCGCATGTGTACTGTTGCTCCCACGATACTGTAGCACTGTCAGATGTGTGAAGTGCACACGACTAACGATGCAATTTCCTTCTACATTGGAAGGCAATTTCTGGCAGCCCCAAGATCATTTTTCGCCCTTTTTGGCCTATTTTTGACCCTTTTGACCGTTAGTCTTACGTATACCACTTTCACGTAATCATATATGCAAATGAAACAGAAAAATGAGTAAAAAATATATAAAAACTGTAATGGATAGAAACCGAAAAACCTTTGTTTCTAGCAACCTGATCACATAACCACTTTGATATCATGTGTAGTTCATAGTATAGACCTTATTACGTGTCTCGGATCATTCATGAAAGGGTTAAAAATGAAGGAAATATGGAATACCTGATATCGTACTACTCCATATATTGTATTATTATAATGATACAATTATTTAAATTTTTTATAACTATTTTTTGCAATATTAGTAAATATTATTGATTAATTAATACTATTGTTTAACACTTAAGATTATGTTGTGTGTGTTTTTTCAACAATACATAGTAAACATTTAAAACAAAACATATCTTAACTATGATAGATTATAAAAATGTTAGTTTAACAATTTTGGTACATTTGGTGACAATTTAGGCAAATGGTAACCAAATGCCTAAACTATCACCAAATGTGTTGCAATTACTATAGCACCTTTGGTGACGATTTCTATCAATCATCATCGAATATGGACCATTTCGTGACAATTTTTAGAAATTGTCACTAAATATGTAACATTTGGTGATGATTTAAAAATTCATCACCAAATGTTGATCTTTTGGTCAGGATTCTAAGTATTGTCACCAAATGGTCACTTTTAGCGATAATATCAAAAACATGGCAAAAACCCAAATGTCTTTTTTACTGACAATTTTGTATAATCATCACCAATTGTGAACCCTTTGGTGACAATTTTGGAAATTAGTCACCAAATGTTTCACAAATTAGAGTGACGATTTATGAAAAGCATCACCAAAAAGTTCATTTAGCGATGAATGTCTAAAATTGTCAACTATTGTGGACCATTTTGTGACGATTTTCATTAATCATCACTAAATGTTCACCATTTGGTGACGATTTTTGTCATTCGTCAAGAAATGTTGTACCTTTTGTGATGCTTTTTTAGTTAGTCACTAAGGGCTCAGTTTTAATGACGATTTGTAAAATTGTCGCAATATAATAATTTTTTTGGAAAATTTTTTGAACATCACAAAAAACATAGCTAAATGTCTACTTTGTTGTAGTGTTGATTAAATCCAAAAACACTGCAATTAAGACAATGATCTTTTTATTCCTTTTTATTATCTAAATTACTATCATCATTGTCATAATCTGAAATTAAACTTTGAGCTGATTCGTCTATGTTTTTCTCAAAATTCTCTAATTTATCCACGTTTTCGTCATCAATTACATCCTTCTTGGTTGCTGTTAAGCAAGCAATTGAACTTTTGCTATATAAAGCAACTAATGCAGCATTGTTCACCACTTTTTCTTCACTGCCATATTCACTTTCAGATTCATTCTCACTCGAAGTGCTCGTATAGGATTTCCCTTTTATCTTCTTCAAGGAGATAGCACATTCTGCTTACACATGTCTAAAACCTTGACACTTATGACATTGAATTCTCTTTACTTTTCATTCACCTTTTTAAGTTTTAGCTTGTTGTTTGAAGTTGTTGTTCGATAAACTCCCACCATTTTGCCTAAACTCGGATCTGTCCTTTCTCACTTTCTTCAACCGCTTACTCAAATTTCGTGTTAGTAATACCAAATACTCATTTTTGTTGGATTCATCTTCTACATCATTCATATCTTTTCTAGTTTCAGCTTGTAGTGCCAATCCTTTACTCCTCTCTTATTTTCCCCTTAACATATTAATTTCAAAGTTAGTAAGAATTCCAATTATTTTCTCCAATGACAAATCATTTATATCATGAGCATCCTCGATCGTTGCAATTTTTGGGATGAACCTTAGAGGTAGTGATCTCAACGTCTTCTTGACCAATTTCAAGTTAGATTATTTCTTCTTGAGATGATGTGCTTGGTTTGCTATATCACCCAATCTCTCATTGAAGTCTCCAATGGTTTCACTATCATCCATCTTCAGCTCTTCAACTCTCACAACCATTATCTAAAATTTTGAGGCTATTACAAATTTCGATCCCTTATGTATAGTCTGTTGAGTATACCATGCTTCTTTAGTCAATTTACAAGCTGATATAATTGAGAAATGACCTTCATCAACAACATTAAAGATGGCATGCATGGCTTGTGGCTTCCAACTACTCTCTTTTCTTCAACTCTTGTCCACTCAGGCAGATCTTTCAATACTACTTCTCCTTTGTCATCATTTATCACCAAACGTGTCCAACCATATAACATCAAGTTCCATACTTTTGTTATCTACTCCTGAATAAAGACTCTCATATATGATTTTCACGCAGAATAATTGGAGCTGTCTGATAGCAATGGCCTAATAATTGATGCTCCTTCTCTTGTAGCCATATTTGCGAAACACGAATCTTACCAACATGTTGTACCAAGTTCTAATTTGATGACCTTACTCTAATACAAATTGAAAATTTTCAAAGGGGTGTAGTAGTTCACCAAATTTCTATTTCAACCACAGTTGTTTCTAGCATGAAAAAAATAGAAAAATTAAACAAAAAAATGTAAATCAACACATGAAATTTGTTAATAAAGTTCAACACACCTTGTCTACATCTGCGGGGCCCTCACATAACTTAATACTTTCACCGTTGACAATAGTTTTATACAAGGCTTTACTGAGCTGACACCACTCAGCCCTTGACACTATCTCTCGTCCTCAGAAACTGTGAAAGTAGTTCACACCTAATAATATAACCAACTTATGTTAACAATGTAATAACTCAACCATTGACATTATCCTTCGTCCTTACAACCCATAAAAGTATTTCACACCTGATAATACAACCCACTCGTGATGACTTCAATAGAGGATTTTCTCAACAATTTTTTAACGAAAGACAATAAACACACAACTCAAGTGATTAAAATAAACAACGAACATAAACAAAGACACTTGAAAAAGAAAACAACTTCCCTAACAATGTAACTTCATCAACAAAAGAATATGAAGTTGTCAACTGAAAATTTTGCTGTGAAGCTTCAATATCATCAATGGAAAATCCACACACAGTAGCAATAAAATCACCAACGAAACGTATGTTTCATCACCAAAACATTGCAGACGATGGAGCTTCAACCATAAGAAAAAATTCTAGAGTTTTTCCACAAAAATACAGTGCAAAAATAATGCAAAAAATTGCCCAAGATGGACTGAAAAATGCAGCTCCCAATGTGGAGAAAAACATTTGAAAATCAGCTTTCAAAAGTCACTCAAAAACCCCAAAAATCTAGCTATCGAGTCACCATATCCTTATCAATTTTTCCCACACAAGATAATAACAAAATAACCCGAATAAATGATGCAATAGGTAGATGAAACACTATAAAAATTTGCATTTTCCACTACTGAAAACCCCATAACTTTAGTCTAAAAAAACTCACAAAATCTAATGGAAAAACAACCACTTCGACTTCCAATAATCAATGATAAGTTAACTAAAATGCAGTTGCTAAAAAACACTCACTAAACCACAAAGACTGAAGAGAACAACAAAGCTGGCCAAATTCATGAAAAAACTTCCCTTAAATGTTGTTAAAGAATAATAAAAACATCAAGCTAAATCATGCAAACATCAACAGCAAAACCACTGCTGCACTAAACCCTATCAATCGTCAACAGACCTAAGGAACACACGGAAGAAAAACCTAATGGCATTGATCACGTAATTCACCATGAAGATTTCACTAAATAGAGTTCTATGCCATAAAATTAGTTGTAGAATATTACCCAAGGTACGTTATCCATTAAATCTTATCTTGATTAAGAGCCCTATTTAAAACCACTAGGTCCAATTATCAAATAATATCCCTATAAGAAAACAACACAATTTGCAATGTTTAAAAAACGTCACAAAATCTCAAAAAATGCCACAGAATATAATTTGTGACGCTTTAAAAAATGTCACAAAAAACATCGGGGAATGTCGTGTAGGCAAAAGGTTGAAAATAGAGACATTTTGCGAGGTTTTAAAAAACATCACTAAAAGATTGGTCTTTCCATGACGTTTTTCGGAACGTCGAGGAAAGTCACATTCTGCAACAGAGTTTCACATTTCGCAACGTTTTTGGACATTTCGCTATGTTTTTGGTCATTAAGACGACGTAGAATGTTATTTCTATGACGTTTATACAAAGATGTCGTAGATAATTGTATTATTTTTTAATTATTATTTTTTCCATTTTTTGAAAATCATTTTAATTTAATAATTTTTAATTTTAATAATTATTTTTAAAATAAAAATTTTTTAAATCTTATTTGTTTAATAACTATTCAATATTATTTATGAATTTTATTTATTTAATAATTCTTCAATTTTTTAATATATCATTAATTTTAATAATTATTCATGTATCACAAGAATTTTATACTTACAGACAATAGGTTATTTAATTGCAATTCGCAAACATGTCATAATACACTAATTAATATCAAAAGTAAGGGATGAAACATTTGAGATTCTGGGAAAAATGGAGGGAGGGAGATACAATTAAAGCTTCTCTAATATCTGCATCTGCAATGCACTGGCAATAGATGCATAAAAACCATCATATCTTAATGTTTATCATATCTCCTAGAGAGACCAAATTAAGGCAACCCAAATATCGAGTTATTAATTAAGATACTAATATAAGAACATAAACATTCTTGTATCTATTAAGTCCACCAGATAATCGGAGTCCACGAACATTCTATTAAGTCTTGTCATGCTCTGCTCATGAGTTCGACGAAGTTTTGAATTGTCTTCCTCTAACTTATTTACTCTGTTTCTTGAATCTGTAAACATCCTTTCAGTTTATGTAAGCTTGGCTAAAATATCTTCCTTTTCCCTCTTTGATGCCTTTGTTATTTTGTCTGCATCCTGAAAGAAGCAAAGGCTTGTTACTTTAAAGGAGATATTGACATCCAAATTAAAGTCCCAGTTTTTCCAAGTCAGTCGAGAAAAAGCAAGCAATATATCAAACAGAAATTCCTAGGTAACAAAAATAGAAAGTCATTAAAAAAAGTAACATCGATAACCTTAAGATCAATATTTTCTTTCTCCAAAGTAGCTATTACTTTCTTTAAAGTGTTATCAAAATCCTTATCTTTCCCTCTCTGCAGCTCTAACTTCAGGTTTCTTATCTATGATATTTTAGCACTCAAATCACCACATAGGTTTTTGATATCTATAGAAGTCTACCAATCAGAAAAATGACGCAAATGTTTCAGGTTCCAAAATCAGGAAGAATTAAGAAAATATCCGCAAAATTCTTACAATAAGCTTATAACATCAATCTATAGATTACTATTCTGATGGGTAAAAATAAATCTGCAAAAAAAAAGCACCTACACATTGTATTTGATATAAAGGTTTATATATCCAGACTTGATGTAGAAGAAGGGTGGAAACCAAAAAGTAGCAATTCCATAGCTATAATATATGATTTAGGTCCCAATACATCCCATCTAAACTCCAAACTCACTTTATGCTCTTCCATCTTTAGCTTCTGAAGCTCCTTGAGTAAAGGTTCATTAACAGCCTTGTGCTTCTCTAAAATTAAATAGCCAATAAAAAGGGGAAAGAACAATTAAATTATCAGAAACAAAACAAGATTGAAAACAACAAATTATAGGCATAATTATATTACTTAAGTAAAGAAACATAACTTGTAATTTTAGTTGAGTATCATCAAATTTATCTTATTCCTTTTGAAGTTCCATCTTAAGCTGCTCTAGTTGTTGTTCATGATTGGCTAGCATTGTTGCAATGGACCCATTTTTCTCCTCTAGCAAGTTTGCAAGCTTCTAAAGGCATTCAGATATAATTTCAATCCACAACATTCACATAAGGGTTCAGACATAGGTGATGAGCATTGTTGGGAATGACTTTCTGATTTTGCTATCTTGTTTTGCAAGATACTAAAGACAAAGAATCTTTTGTATTTTTAGGTTAGTGTAGTTTGCAAGAAAGAAAGAAAAGAACACACAATTTTTACTTAGTTCGATAGCTTAATGCTATCTACGTCTAAGGATCAAAGTCACGCAGCTGGTTTCACCAAGATTAGAAAAGAAGATACAAGTTACAACAGGATGAGCGTTTCTGATAAAACACTTGCAAAAGCTCCCTATGAACTCACTAGCACTCACTTTGTATATACTCTCAGCAACTCTCTAACTCCTAACCTTCTATCTCTCATTGGTTAGTTGAGTAACAATGGAAATCTGTCTGTGTGTATCGTTGTTTTTGTGTTTGAACTAATGAATGCTTCTGTCTTTTATAGACGTCAGTGAATTGTTGGTTCTTGCATGATGTTAACGTCTCAAAGACATAAGGGATCAACTTAATGTGACTCTTACGTGAGTCACTTACAAACCATTTTGTACACAGCATTTTTGTCAATCCCTTTATACTGTTTGTTTTATTTACTCATATGATGTGCATTTTTACTCCTTAGCATCATGTCCCTTGCGTTTTTTGTCTAAGTCTCTACTGTATCCTCATTTATTTTATACTCTACGTTTTGTCTTGTGGTTTGGTAGATCATCGACTTTTATCATCTGCAAAGGCTGGAAGGTTCTCGACACCACACCACACACTCTCACAAAAATCCCTAGATCCCCAAATGTCTGTCCCCTTGTTAGCTAAGATATTCTAGTTTACGTCAAATATTACAGGACAACCGTGACTAGCTTCACATTTATCCCTCCTTCTCCACTAATTTTTTATGTTAACCTGTAGTTGTGAGTGATTTTAGAGAGTAACCCTAGAGAAACCAGCTTGCGTGAGATTGATTTCTTCAGAGGTTATTGTCTTTAAGGGATTTCACATATTTGCAAGTAATCTCTACAGAACTTGAACTTTCTTGTTATGAAGATTTTTGTACCAAAATGTGGAGGGCTTTGTTCCCCTGTGATTTTCTCCAAGTTGAAGAAGCCCTGTGCAATTATGTCTCTCACGAAGTGGAGTCAGACATCTATATTCTTGGACCTCTCATACAAGACGGGATCCTTGCTAAGTTGGAGTGCACTTTGGCTATCTGCATATACCGTCAGTTTTGCTAAGTTAACCTGTATTTCCTTTAAAATCCCTATCAACCATGTTAGCTCTTTTACTCCCTCTGTGATTGTGTAGTATTCTGCCTCTATGGTTAATAATGATTGATTGTTCCAGTGATTTCCAACTTACTGTGTTTCCTTCTAATATGAAGTAGTATGTTGAAATGGATTTTCTATTGTCTTTGTCTACTCCATAATCTGCATCCACAAAGCCTTGTATGCATATATTGTTAGAATGATCTAATTTAGCTTTAGAGAAACACAAACTATAGTTTAAAGTGCCAGCTAAGTATCTGAAGACATTCTTTAGTCCTTGCCAGTGCTCAAGTCCTGGATTAGCCATAAACTTGCTTAGGATACTGATTGAGTAAGCCAGGTCTGGTCTTGTGCATAACATTATGTACATGATACTACCTACTCCAACATCATAGGGGTAGTTTACCATAGATCTCTTTTCTTCCTCATTCAGGGGACAATTACTGGCTATCATTTTTAGATGTGAGCCTGTAGGGATAGGACTTGGTTTTGCCTGTTTTATATTGAACTGTGCAAGGGCCCTTTTTGATGTAGGTCTTCTAACTTAACCATAGCTTCATCCCTCCTTTTCCTTATAATCTGCATTCCTAGGAGTTTCTAAGCTTCCCCCATATCCTTCATTTCAAAGTATTCTCTTAGGGTATTTTTCACTTCCACTATTCTGTTGAGTTTCTTTCCAGTGATGATTAAGTCATCTACGTACACTAGCATGTAGACAGTCTCAGCTTCTCCTAAGTCCTTGTAATATAGGCAGTAGTTATAGGCACTCCTAGTAAACTTCACATCAGTAGCTATCTCATAGAACTTCTTGTTCCATTGTCTGGGTGCTTGCTTCAGCCCATATAGGGACTTCTGAAGTAGGTAAACATGATCAAGTTTTTCATTATCTACAAAACCCTTAGGTTGCTTCATATAGATAGTCTCCTTAGGCTTTCCATATAGGAAGGTTGTCTTTACATCTATTTAATGGATCTCCCAATCATAGATTGCAGGTAGCACTAGGATGAGTCTAATTGTCTTGAACTTGACTACTGGTGAGAAGATTTCCTTGTAGTCAACTCCCTCCTTTCGCCTATATCCCTTAGCTACTAGCCTAGCCTAGCCTTGTATATTTTAGGTTTTGCCTCTGAGACTTCCTCTTTTAGCTGGAACAACCATCTGTTCTCAATTAATTTGGCTTTAGGAGGTCTGGGAACCAGAGTCCAGGTCAAATTCTTTATTAGAGAAGAATACTCCTTCTTACAAGCCATCTTCCATAGATCAACATCCTTCCTATTCATAACTTCTTCAAAGGTTTCAAGTGCCCTATATTCTATAGATTCAGCCATAAGACATGCAAATTCAACCAATTTTGAGTCAGTATATCTCCTATTATGAATTCTCTATCTTGGTTGCCTATCTCTAGTGAGTTGATAATCTTGTAGATCTCTTTAAGGGTCACTTATAGCTGTGTGTGGAGCTCTATCCTCACTCTCACCTTTAGTTTCTTCTATCCCTTGTTCATGATGTATAGTTCCTTGCATAGGTTCCACATCAAGAGGTTGAGCTCTGCCATCTTCTTCTTCAATTTCTGGTGGCATATAGAATGAAACTGAGTTATTTAGTGATCCTAATTGCTCCTGAACTTCCCTTTGGAGGTCTGAATTTAAGATGTTCTTATTTAGCAGAGGAAATTCATATTCCTTAAAGATTACATTTCTGCTTATTATGGTTTTATGGCCTCCCTTTTGAAGTAGTAATATCTTATAACCTTTAAGTTCCTCTGAATAATCTAGGAATACTCCTTTAATTTCTCTAGGTTCCATCTTTCCTTCCTTCTGATATGCATAAGTAGCACATCTGAAACTCCTTAGGTGAGTTAGGTTAGGTTTCTTACCATTCCACACTTCTTGTGGAGTCTTATAATCATTTGCAGAGGTAGGGAGCCTATTTACTAAATAGGCTGCTATCTTAATGGCCTCTCCCTATAATGTGTGTGAGCAACTTAAAGAGAGTACCATACACCTATTCTTTTTAAGGAGTGTCCTATTAAGTCTCTCAACTACACCATTCTGCTGGGGTGTAGCTCTTACCGTTTTATGCCATAGGATACCTTTCTTGCTACAATAGTCTTCAAACTCTTTATTGGAATATTCCAGTCCATTATCAGTCCTTAGGCTTCTAAGCTTCTTTCCAGTCTGATTTTCCATAAGTGTATGCCATTTTATGAAGATTTCTAATGCTTCATCTTTTCTCTTCATTGGATATAACCAACATTTTCTAGTTTTATCATCTATGATAGACATAAATTATAGGTTCCCTCCTGTAGTTGATACTTGAGTTGGCCCCCAAAGATCACTGTGAGCATATTCTATGATCTCTGTGGCCCTCTGTGGTCCTTTTTAGCAACTGGATCTATGATGCTTTCCCAGCACACATGATTCACAGAAATCTAGCTTTTTTAGGTTTTGTTCAAGAATCAGTCCTTGTTTTGAGAGGTGGAACATACTTTTGTTCCCTGCATGGCCCAACCTTGAATGCCATTTCTTAGTTTGAGTCATGATTTTCCTTCTCAGTAACCTAATTGACTTCAGTAGAGCCAATAACATAGTACAACCCACCTCTTTCAACTCCTCTGATAATGACTCTACCATCCTTTAGGATTTCTCTGAGTCCATCCTTAGATCTGATCTGAAAACCTTATTTGTCAAACATGCTTTCAGAGATCAGATTCCTCCTTACTCCAGGCAAAAATCTGACATTAGATAGGATTCTCTTCTTCCCATCAAACATGTTGATGGAGACATTCCTAATCCCTTCTATCCTTCGCTGCCCAAAATCTGCCATCTTTACTTTGACAGTGATTGGTTCAAATTTTGTGAACCGGTCTCTATGAGGAGTGACATGCATAGTACATCTAGAGTCAAAGATCCATTCTCTAATGAATCTTCACTCTCTTCAGTGACTGTTAGTATCTCATCACCACTAGAGTCCTCTGGTTTCTCTACATTCCTAGCATCTCCACTTTCTGCAACTTTATCCCTTTTCTTCTTTCTGCAGTCCCTTGCAAAATGTCCCTCCTTATCACAGTAGAAGCAGTTCTTACCTTTTCCTTTTTTCTTCTTTTCCTCACCTTCTTTGGTGTGCTTATCCTTTCTACTTCCCTTCCGCCATTTCCCTTTCTTGCTATTCTTCTTCTGTGACTTTTATCATGATTGTTTTCTACAAACTAACTTCTGCCTCTTTCTTGAATGGATTAACATCCACTATTTCTTCCATTAGTGAGTCTAATACCCTCTTAACAGTGAGGGATTCTCCACTAGCATGCTTAATCACCTTCTTGAATGCACTGAATTCAGAAGGTAGAGCCTTTAGAATCATTACAGCTTGATGCTCCTTAGAGATCTTTTCATCTGTAGCTTCTAAATCTTGCACTAACTTAAAGTAGTCTAGATTATCATCTAGGGAGACAGATGTGTTCATCTTGTAGTTAGCAAGATTATGTAGAAGAGTCATCTTATTAGCAAGACATCTTTTTGCATATATTTCATCAAGTTTCTGCCACAGTTTCTATGCAGTATTACAATTCTGCACTTTCCTTATCACTACTAGTGACAAGGAAAGAATTAACTTATAGTGTGCAAGTCTTTGCATCTTGAGTCTCTTCACAAGATCAATCTCTACATCATACTGATCTTCAATAGCTCCATAAGATTCTTAAGATTCAAGAAGAGCTTGCATCTGGAGTTTCCAGATGGTGAAGTCTTCCTTAACAGTGAAGACATCCATTTCTTTTCCTACCATTTTGAATGTAGTTTAAAGAAACATAAGAGGAAGTTCACTTACAGAAAATCTTAAAGAACCTTAATGCTTTGAGTAGAGAAGAAATGCCCAGGAGGATTCGGATAGCTCTAATACCACTTCTGTTGGGAATGACTTTCTGATTTTGCTATCTTGTTTTGCAAGATATAGATGATAAAGAATCTTTTGTATTTTTAGGTTAGTGTAGTTTACAAGAAAGAAAGAAAAGAACACACAATTTTTACTTGGTTCGATAGCTTAATGCTATCTACGTCCAAGGATCAAAGTCACACAGTTAGTTTCACTAAGATCAAAAAAGAAGATACAAGTTACAAGAGGATTAGTGGTTTTGATAAAACACTTGCAAGAGTTCCCTATGTACTCACTAGCACTCACTTTGTATGTACTCTCAGTAACTCTCTAACTCTTAACCTTCTATTTGTATATCTCTCACTGATTAATTGAGTAACAATGGAAATCTGTCTATGTGTATCATTTTTGATGTGTTTGAACTGATGAATGCTTCTGCCTTTTATTGACGTCAGTGAATTATTGGTTTCTGCATGATGTTAACGTCTCAGAGACATAAGGGATCAACTTAATATGACTTCATGTGACTCTCATGTGAGTCACTTAAAAACCTTCTTATACGTAACGTTTTTGTCAATCCCTTTATATTGTGCATTTTATTCACTCATATGTTGTGCATTTTTACTCCTTAGCATCATGTCCCTTGCGTTTTTTGTCGAAGTCTCTATCATATCCTCATTTCTTTTATACTCTTCGTTTTGTCTTGTGGTTTGACATATCATTGACTTTTATCATATGCAAAGGCTACAAGGTTCTCAACACCATACCACACACTCTCACAAAAATCTATAGATCCCTAAATGTCTGTCCCCTTGTTAGTTCAGATATTTTGGTTTGCGTCAAATATTGGTGGAGAACCGTGACTAGCTTTAAAAGCGTAAAAGAAAGAAAATCAGGAAAGTAATAAAATTAGGGTTAAGGTTAGGGTTAGGGACGAGGAGGAGAGGTTACCACATGCCCAGAGAGCAACAGCACTGTAATTCTTAATCTTGAAAAACTTGGGCTTCTTAGTGGAGGAAGAAGGAGCAGCGCTACTAGAGGCCTCATATTTGGGCGGGAAGAAGGCAAAGAGAACACGAGGGGCGTTGCATCTACCATGTACTTCCCAGCACTTGCTCCTCCATCTGCCTCTCTGTAGTTGCCTGCTTCACCTTCTCTAGTTGTGGTTTTAGGATTTTACGTAAACGAAGAGAAGAATTGGGGAAAAAGCGAAAAAGGATAGCTAGTTTATGAGATGATGGGTTGGTTATTATCTAGGGTCTGGTATAATTTTGGGTTAAGTAGTTCCACTACGCCAACAACGATGCTGTATTCAACAAAACGTTGTGGTTTCTATTTCGTGACGTTTTATTGATAAAATGTCAAAACAAATTTATGACATTTTTATAAAACGTCATGAAAAATTTGAACTTTTCATGAGGTTTTTTAAACGTCACGAAAAGTCTTCACAATTCGTGAGATTTTATCAATAAAATGTCGTGGATTGCCTTATTTTCTTGTACTGTTGGGCCCCGCTTCCGAAGCCCAACATTTGGAGGTCGAAACGGCCTGGAGGGCCCACCGCTCATAACTTTCGGAGTAGATTTGGGAAACTTCCGATTTGGAATTTC
>JAOSBO010000004.1:33498619-33511877 GCA_027563915.1 Erythroxylum rotundifolium
ATCAATAGGACAACTTCCTATTTCTCCTCCTTTGGCGTGACTCGAACTCAAGACCTCCTGTAAAGGAGAGCCTTAAGCGAGGATGTTAAGCCATTAGGCCAACCCCTCGTTGTCGGAGGGTTTTCTTTAAGTTTGTGGGATGTTAATGCTTCCTTTGACAAAGCACTAACGATAAAGTTTGCTCAGGCTTCGAGAAATGCATTCGAGCGAGTGAGATGCTGAACTCTTTTATATAAGTAAAGATTATAAATTGAGATGTATACGTGGATTCATCTTCGTCTTTAGAGGAAGACAAGATATGGGCAACATAATATAGGGGGCTGAGACGTTCTGATGGTTGTTACAAGGCGTGAGTTGTCTTCATTAGTTGGGCTGACAATTGGTGACGTATGAAAAGGATTATCATTTACCTTTCTAACTCTTGAAGGAAGACACAGTTCCTTTAAGATGTGGTTGTTTAGTAGACATGTGTGACGCTCAAATTCCTTTGGTTATTTTTCTTAGGGTTGTAGATGACAATTATGAATATCTAGATTTCCCAGTTGAGGGTGAAAGTTCTCTAGGGGGTTGTTGAAGACAGATCGATCTATGATCAGTTCACAGGCTTCCCCAGGTGATGACGAGGCTACTTGTGATTTTCTCCCTCTGATGCTTTTGTTTTCTTTTAATATTTTCTTTGTGGTTCTAATTAGAGATCATGTACATTACCCGCAATGAAAAAGTCACCTTCATTTCATAAACACGTAGGCACTTTATTTACGTTGAACTTGCATGGATATTTTTGTAGAGTCGAAATCTTCTTTTTAATGTTATTCCATCTAACTTTGTTCAATCAAGATACACTGTCATTTCTTGTTAAATTTTACAAATTGTTTT
This sequence comes from Erythroxylum rotundifolium, assembly GCA_027563915.1. Taxonomy (NCBI): domain Eukaryota; kingdom Viridiplantae; phylum Streptophyta; class Magnoliopsida; order Malpighiales; family Erythroxylaceae; genus Erythroxylum; species Erythroxylum rotundifolium. The sequence goes on from JAOSBO010000004.1 coordinate 33,499,496, forward strand.
ACTCTTCTAAATTTTGCAGCTTATTAGCCAAGCCGACATCGGCTGACGTCGTCTTCCTCTTCATCTTCGCTCTCATAAAACCAAAAATTTTTGCACATTTTATCTTCTTTTCAACACTAAAAATAGAGCCCCTCTCACCATCCAATGTCCTCCTCCTTCTCATCTTTGTTCTCGTAAAACAAAAAATTTTCACACATTCTCCTTCTTTTCAGTACTAAAGAAGGAACCTCTAACCGTCTCGTCTCTCATCGCCACCTTCCTGCAACTTATAATACCCAGATTCTCAAATCTCAACTATATCAAATTGTACGACTTTTATAGACGGTTACATTATTGAGCTAAATAAATTAAGTGATGAATACATTATGTGGTATTGCCTTCTGTCATTCTATCACATAATTGGGGATCATAGAATGATAGAGAAAATGCAACGATGATTAGGATAAACAATATTAATTTAAAATAAAAATTGAAATTCTTAAATTGAAGATATTAAAAAAAAGGGGAACAAGAATGACAATGAAACATTGGTAGTGATTTTAAAAAAAAGCACCAATGCCTATTATCTCAAAGTTGTCACTGAGAAAAATAGTCCCTAGATTTTCTCCGTATAATAACCTAAATTCTTCTAACGACGTCGATGCTTACTTTGCTAATCTCTTGATTTCATAATATAGTGTAGCTTTTTTCTTTTGCTTTTCAATGTTATTTGTTATATCCACAACCTCACTTTATATATAAACGTGTATCAAATTTCATCAACAGTTATAATTCTTCTCCTGATTTTGATTTTGAGAACTTGCGCGTCTGTGCAAGTAAAATCACGACCGTGCAATCGAGTCACGGCTGTGACTTGCTTGAGTTAAGTCATGACCAAAAAGGCAAAAGGCTTACAAAGTCTTGAGGGAATGGCTCAGTAGACTTGAAACCAACCTTTTGTGAATGGCCCCTTTGATGTCTGCCTCTTTTGAATTCTCTATAATGTGAATATGTTGCTGATCCATTTGTGTCTTGGAAGACATCATTTTGTTAATTTACTTTTATTATTAATTTTAATGTGGAGAGATATAAGCTACTTTACTGCTTTCCTATGGTGGTTCTTAAATCAAGATAGTCTTTATGTTTTCCTTAAAGGTAAGTTTTGGAGATATTTTGATTGTTTTGATGCATGGACGTCATTCCTTTCTAATTGCTTTTGTTTCTATTTATACATCTATGTGAGTGATAATTAATGTATATTGTAAAAGTTGAGTTGTTTAACATTGCAAAGTAGTTAATTTGAAATATAAACATTTCATTTTAAGTTTACTTGTGATAATATTGACTTCTATTTGGTACAAGGTCTTCTAATGCATATTATCCATTTACTAGGAAGAATTTACAAGTTTTTTCAGGTGTGTGTTAGAGAGAAGATGAGAACATATAACTGCACAACATGAAACCTTTCATTCTCTAATCACTTTTTCTGTTATAGGAATTAAATAAGGTATGCAAAGCAAACTAAAATACCTCCCAGTAGTTCGTAAACACTCCTTTTTGTTGTATTAATAATTTTTCTGAAAACAAAGCAATAATGATAATTTGTTTGTGAATTTGATAAGTATGGAAATGAAAGGTAGATCTACTCCATACCATCGATTAGAATATGAACTTGAGAAGGAGCAGCATAAGAATGATATTGGCATTGGCAATTAGAGTAATAATATGAATTCAACTGATTTGATGCATTCGAATTGTGGGGAGAATTTAAACAAAGTCCATTCATCTGATCTAAGAGAGTTAATACCGAAGATTGGTAAGGAGTTTGAGACGGAAGAACAAGCTTATCAATTTTATTTAATGTATGCCAATCATGTCAGCTTTGGAATAAGAAGGAGTAAAAGTCACAAAGATAAATCTGGTAAATTGATTTGCAGGCTTTTTTGTTGTAGCGCTGAAGGTAAAAGGATGTCTGATGAAAGAGGTGTGTATGTAAGAGCTCCATGTTCAAAAACAAGATTTAGTCGTGAGGCAAGAATGAAAGCAAATAGTGTGAAAACTAGAAATTTTCAAGTGATTTAATTTGTCAAGGATCACAATCACTTATCTTTCAAGTCCTAACAAAACATATTTGCATATAAGTTACATAAAGATATCTTCTGCTGCAACAATACAAATTCAAATGGCTAATGATGTGGTAATTCCACCAAAAGCATCCCATGTTCTTTTGGTGAGACAAGCTGGTGGGAGAATAATATTGGCTTTATTCTGGAGGATTACAAGAATTGTTTAAGATCCAAAAGAACAAGAAATATAAAAAACGAAGATACAAGCGGCATGTTAGAATATTTGTGTAAAACATAATTTGAAGATCCTAATTTCTTTTATTCCATTCAAGTAGATGAAGATGATTTGATAACTAATATATTTTGGTCAAATACAAAGATGAGGAATGATTACTTAGACATTTGTGATGTTATTTGCTTCGATACTAGTTACAAGAAAAATGGTGAGGTTTCTCCACTTACTTTGTTTGTAGGTGTGAACCATCATAAGCAAACAATAGTTTTTGGTATTGCACTACTATACGATGAGACTGCTATTACATTTGAGTGGTTGTTCGACATATTTGCTAGAGCCATGTTTAAGAAAATACTACAACTATTCTTACTGATCAGGATGTGACTATGAAAAAGGCATTAACTTCAAGATGACCTGAAACTCATCATCGACTTTGTATCTGACACATTTATGAAAATGTTGCAATCCATTTGAGTGATGTTTTATCTCAGTTTAAAGATTTTCTGTGGGATTTCAGCTCATGCATATATGACTTTGAAGAAGATGAAGAAGAATTTTTCAATGCGTGCAATGCGATGCTACAAACTATGAACTTCAAGATAATGATTGGTTGAATTGCATGTTTCATATAAAGGAAAAATGGGCTTGGTTTATGGACGCAAAATGTTTTATGCAGACATGATCACTACCTAACGAAGTGAGAGCATGAATAGCATTGTAAAAAGGTACGTGAGTTATCAACATAACTTTTTATAATTTTTTAATCACTTTTAGAGGCTTATTGATGATTGTCAATTTACGAGTTAAAAGATGATTTTAGAAGTAATGTAAGCACTCTAGCATTGTTAGCATCTGTTCAAATTTTAAAGCATGTAGCTAGTGTTTACATGTCATAAGTGTTTAAATGTTTTCAATATCAATAGAATCATTCTCATGATTATAGTTTTCATCTTTCTAGTGAAGATGGTACAGCTACAAAATATGAGATCACTCTTGTAGGGAAGAGATACTCTAATATGGTCACTTATAATTCATCAAATGATAAATTCCATTGTAGTTTCCTGAAGTTTCAGTTGTTGGCATTTTATGTGCTCATGTTTTAAAGGTTTTTAACTTGAAAAATATTTTGAGAATATTGAGTCAACATATTTTGAAAAGATGGACATGGAAAGCAAAAACACGGTTCCTTGATAGGAAAAACTCCCTTATTAATGAAAGTTAATTGGATCCTAAAATGTTGTCAATATAAGGTATAAAGAATTGTGTGCTAAGCATGCGATTGGTTACAAGAGTAGTAGAGAGCAGAGATACTTGTAAAATTGTGAAAGGTCGCCTTTTCAACATGTGGAAGATGGTTGACGAGATATTGAAAGGTGAAGAATTAGTTGATGAAGAGAATCCGATATCACAAGATGAAGAGTTGACCCAACGGTTAAATCCTGAAGTGAATCTGTTCAATCATCATGACGTTAATTTTGGTGAAAGGAATAAGATTCAAGGTGTCAAAATAAAGAAAAATCCTACTTCAAGTAAGAGATTGAAGGATCGATTAGGGAAAAGTTTAAGGAAAAGAAAGCATGTTAAAGAATGCAAGACTTCAGCAAATATGACAGAACACCCATATCCTTTTCTAATACTCAGGTTATATTTGTGCTGATTTTATGTTTTCAAACCTTTAATATATATAATTTATATTATGATAATTTCAATTATTTTTTAGTTTAAATATTCTATTCAAGATTTTGAAGAAAATCCCAACATAACTATATTATGTCCACCATACAACATCCCATATTACATCAAGATCAGGTTAGTTTTCAGTAACTAAAATTTTCGCATGTGTTGTTTTACTTGTTTTGAATAATTTTTCCTTTTTTTGTTATGATAAATAGAAAATGCAACCACTTGCTGTTTCGATGGATTTTACAAGTATGGTTTCCACTCATCAGAGAATGAGTAGAGACTCTAGAGCACATTCTCAACTTTTATTTGTAATATTGTCTTTTGGGTATATGTTAATAATCGTTTAATGATTTCAATTTTCTATTTATGTACCACTTGGTTATGACACATACCAAATGCGACCAATTGGTGTTTCTATGGGTAACACAAGTATTGATTACACTCATCATCATTCTAGAACAAATTCTCATGTATTATTTGTAATATTTTCTTTTTGTAATATGTTATTATCTTCTAATGATTTATCATTTTAGGCTATTGATCCAGAAAAAAGTAAATAAAGTTTTACTGATATTATCCCACCATCAATGCGTCACCATCAATGTGCATATCCGATTTACTTATGGTAGTTTTTTTAACCTTTTTTCTTAATTTCAATTATTGCATTTCATTTTAATGTTACATTTTATTAATAATTGCATTTCATTTGATAATTGTATTAATTAGTTAAATTGCATTTTGATTGATAGGCACAACAAACATTTGGTTTTGACAATTTAGGAGTTAGAATCAAACCTAACAATTTGGGAGTTGGTATTTGTAATGAGAACTGTAGTTGTTCTCTTCCATGCATTGGTGAAAAGTTTTGTATTTTTAAAAGAGGAATCAAATTCTGATGCAACTTTATTCAAATTGCCAATCTTATTGTTAGCAAGGACAAGGTCATTCATTTACTGTTGTTATATGTTATTGTGTTTATTATTATTCTGGGATTTTGAGGTTAATTTGTTTTCAGTCACAGCTGTGCATATGTTGTCTTTATTATTATTCTGGGATTTTGAGGTTAATTTGTTTTCAGTCACGCCGTGCATGTTAAGTCATGGCATGCACGACTTAACTTACACGATCGTGCATGAAGTCATGGCCGTGACTTAAATTGCTCGGTCTTGTAGGTAGGTTCAAAATGTTTAATTTAACGTCGCATTCATAATTAATCCAATTAACATTCATTTAACTTCGACCCGATTTCACTCAATTCATATTTATTCAAATGGCAACCAATTTTAGTATATTAATCCAATTAACATTCATTTAACTTCGACCCGATTTCACTCAATTCATATTTATTCAAATGGCAACCAATTTTAGTATATGAAAACGAAATACTAAATATAAAAACGAAATAATGTAATCAACAATTTTTCTAACATTTCCTTCACTTTTACTCAAAGCAAAACAAACAATTCTACACTATAAAAATAAATATTATAAACAACAATTTTCCCAACATGTCCTTTTCTTTTACTAAGCCAAAACAAACAATACTATACTATAAAAAGTAAATAATGTAGGCAACAATTTTCTCAATAATAGTAAAAGATATCAACAATCATTTCAATAAACACAACCTAAGAATTTGAAAGTCATAATACTCTATGAACAAGCTATTCTTTGCATATTTTGCCAAGCACTTCAATTCAAAGAATCATTAAACAAGTGTGATAGATACTCACTCTACTCTTCATCCTCTCAAGCATTTGAAGGTAGAATATGTATTCACTCATCATTCATTTCATGTAAGGCATCTACCATTACGTTACTTACCAATCTAGTCTCCACCACTCATATCAAACGCAAACATCAGTCCAAAAGTCTTTGTTTAGGTTGTAATGGGGCCAAGCTAAGGGTAGGATAAAGGAAAATTGTAGTTTAAAATCATAACACAAATTGTGCATATAAAATAATACAAAAGAATGATAATAAAATACTCAATTCTTTCCTCTCATTTAACAAAATTAACACTTTCCATTTTTACTTTTCTCTCCTCTTCTTTATATTTTGGTCATCTTCTCTTCCTTACTTTTTTTATTTTTTCCTCTTTTTCTCTCTTTTTTTTCATTTTTTCTTATTTTTTTACTATATATTTCATTTATTTATTTTTTATTTATGGTTCTAAAACAAGGAAATCAAGAAAAGAGAAATATAGAGAAGTGAAAATCTCCATAACCATACCCATCCCTAATACAATAGCCAATTATACGTTATGATTCCCCACACTTATTCCCTAAATCCAATTATACTCATTCAAATACTCAACTTGCCTTGTAGTAGGTACAACAAAGACCATAAATAATCAAGGTCAAGGCTCATATTTGGGTTTAAAGAAAGAAAATGTGTCATGTTAAGCTCAAAGTTAGAGGTAACATTATGGTGACCTTTTAAGCAAAAGGACTAAATCCTATATGCCTTCATCATTTCAATATTTGCATAAGATTCTATGATCTCATCTAATATTTGTAAGTAAGCTCTGGAGTTTCTTAATCATAAAAAAACACTTTTGACAAAGAATGGCATAGTTTGGTGTTTAATATTTCAAAAAGGTTCAAAATCTTACCAAATGAAAGGTGTCGTTCATCTATCACTATAAACTAATGTCCTTTTAATCGAAATCTAAGTCAATTAGTCTAAGCATGCAAGTATACTCATTCACTCAAATTATGCACTTATAATCCAGATTGAGTTCATTTAATGATCATGTATCTTTAACTACTAAATGGGAAAACAAACACACAAGACACAAATAATCATTTTTCCTTTTGTTCTAAACTATTACTCCCGCAGTTGAACATCACTTTTCCTTTGATGTGATAAGAAACTGAAAGATTGATCTAAGAGGCAACATAATGAAAGCAAGGACAAAGATGAAAAAAAAAAGAAATAAAACAACAACCAATAAAAGGGAAAGGATAGAAACAAGATACTAAGATGGGGGGAAGAGGCTGTCCGAAGCGAGCATTCAAATTGGTCATGAAGGTTCGGATCTCCTCCACGCTAGCTTCATTGTTGAACCTGTCATTTGTTTGCTGTTCAGATGCTATCAATTGATTTATCAGTGATTGATACTCTACAGAAGTAGTTGAAGAAGTCTAATGCATATGTTGGGGCGGTGGAAAATCATCTTCTTCTGCAGCTTCCATTTTCCCAACTTAAGCTTGTTTGCTGCTCAAAGCTTCCCCGGTGTCTTCATGGATAAGAACATAATAATCGCCTTGCTGTCTATAACCTTCATCGACACTAAAGATTTCAAGTCAAAAAGTCGAGTTACTCGATACTAGTGCATGGGTGTTCTCTCAGTTAGCAAGCCAAGATATTCTGCAATTTGGGTCACAAATGCCCCAACTACTGTTTTACTTGCACTAGATTGAGCCACTTTATGTAAATGCAGACTTAACTAATTACTAGCATTAAAGGGCTTGACATCACAAAATAAATAATTTAGTTTTAGAAACTACAGCCTTGCTATTTCCTCTACCCAATAATGTAAAAGTTAAAAACTGATTGAGATAGCGAAAGGCAGGGTTTATGATTGTAGATGATTTAGATTGATCTTAGAATTGGTCACTTGGGACCATAAGTCGCTAGCCATAAAATCTTCAAGATATTAATAGAAATCACTATTTAGAAAGCCATAAATAGCATTGAGTACTTCTAAAGTGATCACATGATATGCATTCATTAATCAAAATTTAAGACTTAACGCAAGGTCACTACTGTTAAGTTGACGAACTAATCGTAAAGTAGTCAGAAACTCTAATGTCAATTCTACATATGAATTTTTCCTAAATTCAAAAAATTATTCCCAGCCTATATTTTGTAGCAACTCAAGGACTTGATCAAATATAGTGCTTCATAATCTAAAAATCCATTCACAATAATTTTACGATCCTTAAGAAAGGTGTACCTTTGATGATGCTCTCTACTTTGAAAGTTGAGGCATGAAATATCTGAATTTGGCTCTTATGGTAGAGATGAGGGAACTCTAGGTTGTTTCATTCTTGGAGGTATAACTGGTTCCGTAGGTAGAGGCGTTGTTTGTTCTCATATCAGGTTGGTTTGGTGGACACACGGGCTTGCGACGTTAACTAGAGTGGTGGAAATAGTGGCATGGTTGTGTGGTGGCCAAGATAGGCGTGGGTGTGTGCCTCACGAGCATGCGTTGGGCAAGCACGAATGTGCGTTAGTGAGGGGTGCGCTTCGGTCAGGTGTAGTGTGGCTATCTGGGTTTAGGTTTGAGGGCGTACTACTACAGGTGGAGATTGGGTGAGGAGTGACAACGATAGAGAAGAAGGAAAGGAAAATAAAAAGAGGAAGATAAATGAGTATAATAGAGACGATTTATTTAAAGGGTATGTGACCCTCCTTAGGACTCATATCCGTGACTGGGGTTGGCGGTGTGCCGTGACTAGGGAGGCACATGTCACTCTTAAGATTTATCAATTTATGAAAAAAGTAACTTAAACAATCAATAACATAATCAAACAATAATTTAAAGAGTGTAGGAGTAAAAGAAAGGAAAACTAATTTATGATAAAAGTAACTTAATATTATTCAATAACATAATCAGATAATGATTTGAAGAGTGTAGGAGTAAAAGATAGGAAAACTAATTTATAGTAGTTTCAAAAACCAATCTTGCCTACATCCACTCTTCAAGACATTTTCTAAAAATTCCAGTAAGTCTCTTTTTTCAACAAGGTGAAGAGGAACCTTCTTGTAATAATTTATTTTTCTATGAGTAAAAAGTAGCTCTTTTTACAATCTTTCTCTAAAAAGAAGAGTAACCATACTCACAAAAGAATTTACACATTCAAAAGACCTTATTGGATTTGGGGGTCGAACTAGCTATTAAAAATAAGAATTTGTCATTATCAATTACTAGTTACTGTGTATTGATTGATCAATATGTCGTTGACTAATGTTCCGGTTGACTAATGTAGTAATTGTTGGAACATTAGTCGATTATAACATATTGATTGACCAATGTTACTCTTGAGACAGATTGCATTGGTTGATCAATGTGCTGCTAACAGATGTATTAACTATTAGAACATTGGTTGACCAATGGATAATCAATATTGCTACAAACTCTTGGTATATAAGTTTTAACAACTTTAACTTACATTGTTCTACTATTAACCTATATAAGTTGACCTATACACCTAAAATCATTATTCTAACATCTTAAAATGCGTAAAATTAAACTTTCTAATGCAAAATTGAGTTAAGCCTTTCTTTAAATGTACCCAAACGTATGTTTTAACTCAGAGAGGATTTTCTTTAAAATCAAAACCTTAATTATTTTTAATGACTAAAAAGACTCATGCAATGAGCTAAAATAATGATGTGTTTATGTATAAAAAGCCTTTAAAATATCAAAGTGATTAACTAGGAAGTATTCTCATTAAACGCATTACAAAATTATTTCCATTAGTAGGCACTTGTACATAAGATGCAGATATTACTAGGTGCTTATTGATTTCTTAAAACGCAGCAAAAGGAGTGTGGATGGTTGTTGAAATTAGGATATAGAGGAGAAAATAACCTTTCTAAGCTAATCAAAAAACCATTAATTAAAGCAAATATCAAATTCTACACAGGAAAAATTGCAGAAATATGCCTCTCTTTGTTTGGAAAAATGAGGATATCAAACATTCACTTTTCTTGTTGAACTGAATCGCTACAATTTCCTTCAATCACGGAGTGAACCTGCAAAATAGATATGCCCACACATTTAGCCCGTCAATATTTCTGAAGCTACAACTACAAAATGAAGTCAAAATTGTATCATACCATCTTTGGAAGCTTAAGGAGATGACCATATAAAAGATATACATCCCTTATTTGCCCATTTAACCCTTTTAATTTGTCATATCCTAGTTCTTCTCCTTAGCATATTAATTTCAGAATAAAAGGATAAAGGTGAAGAAAAGTCACGGCTATGACTTAACTTGCACACCTGTGCAAGTGCAAGAAATTTGATATAATTAGGAAGAATGAAATTTGATACACGTTTGTGGAAACAAGAAATGATATTGAAAAGCAAAAAAAAAAGAAGCTACATTATATTATGAAATTAAGAGGACCTAGGTAAAGTAAATATCCATATCACGAGAATAATTTAGTTAGGTTGTTATACGAACAAAATCTAGAGAATATTTTTCTCAGTTATGACCTTGAGAACACCTATAAATTTATAATATCAACTTTTTCTAAATCACTGTCAATGCTTCGTGTCATCCCCAATTCTGTGCTAAAATGACAAAAGACAATATGACATGATATATTCATTACTCAATTTGTTTAGCTCAATAATGTAATCTTTTGTAAAAGTCACATAATTTGGTGTGGTTGAGATTAGGAAAATATGAGTATTACAAGGTTTAGGAAGATGGTGAAAAGAGACGAGACGATGAGAGGGTTCCTTCTTTAGTATTGAAATGAAGATGAAGAGGAGGACGACGCTGGCTGAGGTCGGCTGACATCGTATCTTGATTGGACATAATTAGACAGAGTAACATTAAACACAAGATCTGGACTCATTTTTGAGACACGGTTGAATAACATGTGGTATGATGTATTGTTTGTGCTTGTAATAAATCATTCTTTTCTTTTTGTGGTGCACAATTGTAAGCATAGCACTACGTCATACCTGCGTCTTTGAGATGAAAATGCGAAGCTGTTAACATAGTGCTATGTGTTCTTAGCACAACGTTGCATCTTATTTGTGTGACACCTGGTTCGCGTCTTTGAGAAGAAAGTGTGCAATTATTAGCACAATGTTCGCACGAAACTTGGTTCGCTTCTTTGGGAAGAAGGTATGCAACTGTTAGCACAATATTGCGTCTGGCTTTTGTGACTTGGTTCGTGCCTTTAAGATGAAGTTGCACAGTAGTTGGCATAATGTTGTGTCTTTGACAGTTGGTTCGTGTGCTTAAGGTGTAGAGCTATTAGCACAGTGTTGTATCCTGTCTTTTGGTGATTCATGAAGCAATATATAAATAAGTCATCATGTTTGCAACCCAAGCTTTATTGATAGCGTGGGACATAAATGGATTCCATTCCAAGTTCTAGGGTCTTTTTGCGCTTAGATATATTATGTTGTAGATGCCAGATCTAAAGTATTTTATGATTATGATTGGTCTGTCTAGTTTGGTGCTAACCTCCATTTTGTTACAGATCCCTCAACACCAAATCTCCTTCCTTTTAGTCTTATGCTCTTATTTTTTACTGACATAAAGTCTTAATCTTTGCTGGAAGGATTCATTATTTAACCGGGATTTGGTTACTTTTCGTTGATTAAATCTAGGTCTGCTTTTAGTTTCTTGTCATTCATGGGCTCTGTAGAAAGCACTCTTACTCTCGCAGGTTAGTCCTCTCCAGTTCAAAGGGGACAAGTACCTTAACTCCAGACATGAAACTAAAGTGGGTCTCTCCTGTTGATGATCTGGTCATTGTCCACAGATTAAATGCATCTCCTCGACCCATGTCCTCTTACATGCTCAACTTGTTTTAAACCTTACAAAATAAGAGTTGTTACTTACATCGACCAAGCCGTTGTTCACTTAATATTAGCTTTACATGTACTTTCATTATATGTGTGACCTACAACAAATATTTGGAATCATAACTTATCATCATTTCCTCCTTGACCTCATATTATTCTCTGACTTGACTTCGCACCGGCTATATATCAGATAGAGAAACGATGTACTATAGTTGTAGATGAGTTACTAGCCTTACCACATATAATAAGGCCTTTTACTCCACCTTGTTATTTGATGTTATGAACTCTCTGTATCTTCTTGCATTTGATTCCCGGATTATAGGGCCCCTTGACAAATAGACCTATGCCACTCCCTTTATTTGTTAATGATCCCTCTACGTAAGTTAACCAAATATAAGAATTCAGTTTCTGGCCCGGTTTAGCTACATTTGATATGCATTCGATGAGAAAATGAACAGTCAGTTGTAAGTTGACTGCAACCCTAGACAAATATTTTATGTCAAACTCGATCAAAACTACTAACCATTTGACCAATTTGCCTGATGTCAGGTTTATGAAGGATTTTTCACATAGGTAGATTTGCCATCATGTTCATGATATGGGCCTGGAAGTAGGGTCAGAGATTGCATGTTAAAGCTATTACTGCTTAGACTGCCCTTTCAAACAGATGTATCACGTATCTGCTCCCTATAAGATTTTGCAAACACAGTAGATATGCCTTTGTTTGATGTCTTGTTCCTAACAAGTGCAACACTATAACTGACTCATGCTATATGACAAATGCATGATATAAGCTTTTAGTTGTAACATGAGTATACAACAGAAGATGTGTTATATCTTCATTTATTTAAATTA
>JAOSBO010000004.1:33557136-33568943 GCA_027563915.1 Erythroxylum rotundifolium
ATATATAATGAATTCATTTTCTATCTTTTTCATCAACTCTTGCACGAAAATCCCATTCATGACTTGCATGGGCTTTTAAACAAAGTTGAGAATAGTAATTATGTGTGTCGCATTTTATCGTGTTAGTCTTTATTTTTATTATCTTGTCTATAATACATGATAATTGTTGCACGGTTGTGACTTGCACAACTGTCACCCCTCGAATTTTCTAGTAACCACATTTATCCTTTTAAATATGTCTTTTCTGAAATCATTTTTTCTTTAAAGTTTTCTTCTTGTTCCTCGTTCCCCTCTTCAAGTATGTTTTATTTTGGAAAAATTTTATTATATAAAATTCTATTTTATCTGTCAAATTTTTTAGCTTTTTAATAAAATAATCATTACCTTCTTCCTTTATTTACCATTTCAATTGTTAAAGCAATAGTTTAAGTATACAATTTTACCTTTTTAATATACTCAATGACATCACATTGACGTAAAATAACCTATTTATTTCTTTTAATCCTTTACTTACCTTACAGTATGTTCCATTAATATTATTATGATGACCTTTTCAAAATTTTACCTTCTTTGTTAAATGTATAGTTTGTTAAATGTATGGTATTACCGCCAATGTTACTAATATGGATATTTTAATATCTAAAAAATATATTATTAATATATATAAAGAAGGCTAATATTGTCTAAGAAATAATTAATAAATTTTTTATTAATTATTGTTAGTTGTTTTTACCCTTGTTCTACTCTTTTCTGTGTTCAAAGATATAGAAATGCTAAGAGACATAAAAGTATGTTGAAATGCTAGAAAATGAAAAAAAGAACTACTACAACGACATAGAGAAGCGAGAGCTGCAAAAAAGAGTAACTCCACTTTGCCTTCTTTTTTTCAAATAGTTGGTCATCAACCTTTCTATTCTACCATTGATAACGTACCTTCTGATAGTAAACTTTTTATTCATCAATCTAGTAATCAACTAGCACAAAATTGATCTATCGATTCTAACGTAGATCATGTCGATGCAACTCATTCCTCTCTCTAGGTAAAAGAAATACTTCATATAAAATCAATAATTGAAGCATCAAATATCACATGTCATAATTTAGATTGTCTAACTGTATCTTCCTCTTCAATTCAACCTAGCTTAATGATACCTGTCGAGGATTAAGGTATAAATCTTTTTACCTGTATTCTTTCCATTTTTTATTATTACTATATAAAATGGTCAATCTTTCTGTAAATCTTTGAAGGGATAAATTGTCATCGTTCTTCATCAAAGTTAGCATCCCTGTCTACTGAGCCCCTACAACTTTGTCTTGTTCCAAACTGTGAACATTGTCATGCGAAGAGATTTTATCTAGAGCCCCCGTCATATTGTTATTCATCAGGAGAGATTTGCATTGTTTTTCCTTAAATGCCATATGCTCTAAAATGATTATTTATTGGTAGTGATGAAGAATCTGAACATTTCAGAAAGAACATTCAGGCATACAATAATAATGTGACTTTTACTTCATATGGAGCTAGGTATGATTGGGAACTAATAAAAAATAATAAAGGCGTTTAGACATTTCATGCTCAAGGTTAAGTTTAGCATTTCCTTGACAGTTTAGTTTTAACAACTGATAAGGTATCTGGAATTTAACTCTATTTCTGTGATATTGATGAGGAACTGAAAAGAAGGACTAAGAGTTACGATAATCTTCGAGAGGATACATTAAAACTGATTATTGTAATTTAACAAGATAATCTCTATGCCAAGTTCTTCAAAAGCCTTTGGGACATTCCAATGCTTGAGAATCATGCCATAGTGTTGAGGTGTTATCCTGGCCTTGATCAGCATGTTTACAATCTTCCTACTACATCACAAGTGGTTGCTATATGGACTGAGATCAATGATGAAAACATTGATAAATGTCCTCACATCTAAGTTTATACTCACCTGAGTATAAGTTAAAAAAATCCAGTCTTACTATGCATGTTATGACGCCCTTTAATATCCTCTTTTATTTCCTCATGGTGAATCTGGATGGCATCGTGGAGTTAAGCAATTGATTGCAAAGAGAGACAAAAGCAATGTTTTAGAAGAAGGATGTAATGCTAATTTCAACTCTTTTATTGATCCATCTGAATTGTTCACTATGGAAAACACAAGCAAGTTTGTCTTTTCCTTTTTCATTTTTACAGTATTGTCTGATGTTACCATTTTATTTATCGAATTTATGTGTTTAATTATTAGTTGCTGATTAAGAATACTATGAAGATAGTATTGTTTCTGTTAGACAATATTATTGTTATAGGCTCCAAATAAGAGAGCATGACTAGCTTAAGGCTGTTTCAACAATTTGTTGTGGGAACTTATATAAGGATTGAAGCATCTAGACTTGATTTACATAGAAAAAGACAAAATGAGATAAGGACAAAGATATTACAAGGTATTTTAGACAATATTACTGTTGGTCAAACAGAAGGTTATAGACTTGGTCGTCGAGTTATCCTCCCAGCTTCATTTGTCTGTGGTCCAAAGGACATGAAATGACGTTATCTTGATGCAATGACTCTAGTATAGAAGTATGGTAAACCAGATATTTTCCTCATCATGACTTGTGACACTATATGGAGAGAGATTCAAGATAACCTTAAGTTTCAAGCCTCAAGATAGGCTGGATTTATTAGCTAGAGTTTTTAGAGCTAAATTTGAAATTTTTAAAAATGAGCTAATAAAAAAACAAATCTTCAAAGACGTTGCCACATGTATTTATGTTATTGAGTTTCAAAAGCATGGATTCCCTTATGCTCATTTATTGTTGATACTTAAGCCACATTCTAAATTGCTAAATCCAAGACCACATCATATCAACTGAAATACTAGACCCTGATTAAAATTCGTGGTTATATTCTTTTGTCATTAAGCATATGATTTATGGTTCTTGTGATCTTGTGAATAAAGATTGCCTTTGCATGAGAAATGATGTGTGTAAGAACCATTACCCTAAAAATTTTGCTCCTTTTACTATTCATGGTGAAAATAGTTATCCATATTATAGACGAAGAGAAGATGGTCGAAAAGTCAAGATTTGTAAATATGAGGTTGATAATAGGTGGATGGTTCCTCACAATCCGTACATTTTACTGCTCATTGATTGCCACATAAATGTTGAAATTTGCTCCAACGTTAAGTTTGTTAAGTACTTATATAAATATGTGTTTAAGGGTTATGATCCTGTCAATTTTAGCATTGTCGATCAAGAGACCACAACTGATATTGATGAAATCAGTAATTTTCAAGAAGGTCGTTGGATTTCATCTTTTGAAGCTTTCTGACGTATATATGAATTTCATCTAGCAGAGATTAATCTATCAGTTTATATACTCTAGGTTCATCTTCTGCATCAACAATTTATTTCCTTTGACAGAAATGTAGTTTTGTTATATTTGTTTAGAAAATTAACTTCTCCAAAACAATTTTGACTAAATTTTTCAAGATGAATTTGACAAATAAAAAGGCAGAAAAGATGAAATGTTTGTATAAAGATTTTTTAGAACATTTTGCTTGGAATCGAAAGACAAAAACATAGTCAGAAAGAAGTTGAAAGAATGTGATTGGTAGATTGGTTACTGTTGACCCTAAAGAAGGAGAAAATGTACTACTTGTGGTTATTACTTACACATGTTAAAGGACCAACATCATTTAATCAATTGTTAACTGTTGATGGGGAAAAAACAAGTTGTTTTAGGGAGGCTGCACTGTTAGGACTGCTAGCATTTGATTTTTATATACATCAAACTCTAAAAGAAGCTGTTTTATTTCAAATGCCAACTTCCCTTAAATTTTTATTTGCTACCCTCCTGTTCTATTATTCACCAGCAAATCCTAAGCATTTTTTGGAAACATTCAAAGATGACCTTTGTTCTTATTACTAACATGCATTCTCCTATAGTGCATGTACATATGAGGACATTACAAAGATGACCCTTCAAGATATTAATAAATCCCTAGAACAAATCGGGAAAAGCTTAAGCGATTATCATTTTACTGATTATCACTTTGAAGTTGACTATCATCAACTTCTTAGTAAAGAATTAAAGAAATACAAAGTAAGAAGAATATACAGATTGATCCATAAGACCTATTATTACATTCAAGGTTGAATAACGAGCAGGATACATATTCAATTTGATTTTGCATTCAGTTTGGGCTTCAAGCGATGGCAGTTTTTTTACTGATGGTCTCGGTGGACTTGGGAAGACTTTCTTGTATCGAGCTCTTCTTGCAATTTTATGGTCACAAAGTCAAGTTGCAATTGTTGTTGCTACATCAGGTGTTGCACCATTAATCCTTCCTAGTGGCAGGATAGCTCACATAAGATTTAAAATCCCACTTGATTTTTCAAAGAAGAAAGTTTGTCAGTTAAGTAATTAGAGCAGTATTATAAAACTAATAGTTGAATCTAGTGTTATCTTATAGGACGAGGCTTCCATGGCAAAACGAGAAGTCATTGAAGCATTTGAAGACTTACTTCAAGATACCATCAACTCCATTCAACCTTTTGGAGGAACAATTGTTATATTTGGTGGTGATTTTCGTCAAATCTTCCAGTTATAGACCAAGCCACAAAATAACAACTAATTGATTCACATCTTCTAAATTTGCATCTTTGGCCACACAAGCGCAAATTTTCTTTGAAAATATATATGAGAGTTATATGAAATCTATTGTGAATTTTTATTACGAGTTGGAGAAGGTACAGAACCAGTAGACGAGCAAGATCAAATTTCCTTATCAAAATAGCTAATTATTGCTTACCATAATAAGGATGAATCTCTTAACAAATTCAATTTTCTATAATTTCTTTTACTATTAATTTTAGTTTTTAAAAAATTGAAAAGACATGTTTCTTATGCACTATTGCCTTCACTAGGTTACTTCAAAACGTCTTCCCTCACCTAAGCTTGTATTCGTCTAATCCATATCAAATGATAAATAGATGTGTACTGTGTCCAACAAACAGTTGTGTTAAAGAAATTAATGACATGATGATCAACAAATTGTCAGGAAATCTGCTTTCATACATAAGTTTTGACAAAATGGTTGACCAAAGAAATCAAGCAGATTATGAAGATTTTCTAAATTCTTTAAATCCTAAAAGCCTGCCTCCACACAAAATGTTGCTCAAAGAAGGCTCTCTAATTATGCTCCTAAGAAATTTGAATCTAATTGAGGAACTATGCAATGGCATAAGGTTGATATGTAGACAGTTAAAAGACCATACAATTTCTACAGAAATTGTCTTTGGACCTGACAAAAGAAAACAAGTTTTTATACGTAAGATTCTTTTGTAATATGCAGAAAATGAAAAAAATGGAATACCTTTTGTGAGAACACAAATCCCTGTTTGTTTGACCATAAATAATCCTCAGGGTCAAACACTTGATTATATAGGAATTTATCTTTGTCAGCTCTATTCTCACATGGACAACTATATATGGCTTTGTCAAGAGCTCAGACTCCTGAATCAGTTCGTTCTTGAATAATTAAATTATATGTCTGAAATGATTTTATGATCCCACCACAAATCTTCCGTGACTAAAATTGTTTTTTTATATTTAAATTCAAGTGTGATTTATTTATTATTATTGCAATTAAATTTCCAATTGGTGACACAAAGTCGCCATAAATTACGCACGGGGACCAGGGCCAACAGTTATATATATCAAGTAACACACATTTTCTCATTAACTTTTATTTGCATATGTAGATGCCACTATGATGTTGATTTAACAGACGAAAGAAGACTCGTCATAGCTTCTATTTTTGGCGAACTTGGTGAAAAACTCTTGAACTTCAGTGCAATAAAAGCTATGCAATTTTACCACCAAGTTATATTTTTGATCTACTGAAAATAGATTTATATTTAATAACAAGAATTATGATAACTTTATCATTTGACTAATGATTTACATTTTTGCCTTCCTATAACAAGAGTATCGAACTTCCTCTAGAAAAGGTACACACATAATTGCAGACCAAGACCTTTCTTGTTCATATCAAACCTGTCCAAATCCACTCACTAGATGGAAGACAACACTTCACTGTTATCTATTACTGCCAAACTGATGATGAAGTTAAATTACAAAAGAGTTCAACTTCAATTGAAAAAGATTATGACATTTCAACCCATGATTAAAATAACAATGCTGAAATTACACCTACACCAATTCTAGGCTTTTATCATTATTTATTCAATCAATTTTTGCATTTTTATCTTGATCAAACTACGCCAACTTCTTTTTTTGGTGAATTATATTATCAATTGCTATTTATTTATTTAGCATTTTTATCAAAAAAAGTAATGTTCACTTTTATACTTTATGGCTAATATATTTTGGGTTTTTTATATTTTTGAAGATATTCTTGTTTCTTCTTCAAAAGTAAGACAATGTCTTTACAAGAGATTCAGCGACATTAAACCTACACTAGCCTCAAATGTAGACATTGATGACAGCAACAAAAAACCCAAATTGTTGTAGACTTTTTTTTCACATTTCATCAAAAAACTTAAGCATGTAAATTTTGTAGCTTTGATGATTTAATTTCCTCTTTTCTTGAACTTTTTCTGCTAGCATTTCATGTGTTTATCGCTTGTACTTGGATTTACTATTCCTTCACATTTTGAGCTCCTAATTTAATAGCCTTAGGATTACAGTCGTGACTTACATATCACAATTCTCTTTATTAAACTCATTAACATTCATAAAAAATTATTTTTAAATTCATACAAATTTCAACGTATCATAAGAAACAATTTTGTTGATTTGTTTATTTGCTTCCTTTTAACATGCCTTCTTTTCTATTGCATGTTAATTCCGATCACATGTTTCTTGAATAAATTCCCGTAACTATGACACCAACGTAATAAAAATTTTACCCATACCTTTAGAAGGTGAAAATGTTAGTCTAATTTGAACAGTCTTGTTGATATTGCACATGATTAAATTATTTCTACATAATTGAAAGCTTGTTAGATATTTTCTTTTACCTTGTTCTCGTGATAATTTGAAAGTGCATACAATAAACTCAAAATTTACCTTTTTTGTCTTGAACCTCTATTATTTTATACACGACCCTTTTTCATTAAGAAATGTGCCTAATATCTTAGATTAACCTGTCTTTTTTACAATATTATTGTGCAAATATAAAATAAATAACTACTCAGCATGTACCACAATAGAAACAATCAATATCTATTGTAAGTACCTGATGGATGTATTACCATATCAAAATTTACAATTTTTAACTGATTCTTCTTTTCCAAATATATATCAACTCAACAATTAAACTTATCTTTAAAAGTCACTAAACACAAGAATTATAAATCAACCATGATCCATCCATTTACTTTTATTTCTCTGTCAAATTTATATTATTCTAACCCTAGAATATTATTTTCCCTCTTCTGCAACATCTGGATCATTCTCGCCTATTTACCTACTTATTACTGCGTCAAACTTACAAAGTTGAAAAAGATCAAATTAACCATAAGGCCAACTATTTTGATTTTATCTTTTGCTAAAACTACACAAAGACTACAATTAAACATACACATTACAATAAAACCTTGTCCACAAAGAGATCAAATACTACATAAACATCAAAATCTACCATGAACCAACAAACTAAAACTATTTAAGAAGCAAAAACTTCCAGTCCTAAATAAAACATTTCCACATAACTAAAAAATAAATTTGGAATGGCATATGCATACATATAACACATATATTAATTATCAACACTCTTTCTTCTTCACCAACTCCCTTTTATTTTCTTCTCTTCTTCCTTTCTCTGCATCTCGTTTGTGTGTCCAAATGCGATGAAATGAGTGAAGATTAATGCCCCTTCATCCCTCATTCATAAAATAATCTCATTAAGATTCATACAAATTTCAATATATATATAAAAAAGCCAAATTAGACAAAATTAACAACAACAATACCTCAATATTTCAATTATAATTATACTCAACCAAAACCAAAAACACTAAACTATGAAAACATAAATAAAAACAAATTAATAAAGACAACAAATTATTTTCTCATTTAATAATTAAAGATGTTAAAGATCAATTCAATAAACACAATCTATAATTCATGAACAAACTATCCTTTGCATGCATAACCATAATTAACAAGTATGTCGACTAAAAAATCATTAACAAGTGTGATAAACACTCACTTCACTTTCCATTCTCTCACATATTTAAAGGTCATAAATATTCATTCATTATTCATTTCACGTTAAGCATCTACCATAGGCTTGCTTACTAATCCAATCTTCACTACTAAATATCGATCACAAACATTAATCCGAAGGTCTATTTTTTGTTGTAATAGGGCCAAGCTAAAGGTAGGTAAAAAGATAAAACCAAGCTTTAGAACATTTAACTAATTGAGCATTTAAAATAGTACATACCAATAAAACATAAAACATACAATTTTTTCTTTTCAATTACAAACTTAACCCTACCAATCTTCTTTGCTTTTCCCTTCTCCCCTTTCTTTTCATTTTTAATTCTCTTTTATTTTTGGCTTCACATTTTCTGGTTCTCTTACTTTTTTTTTCCTTTTTCTCCTTTTTTTACTTGATATGATTTCATTTTTTTCCCAATTTACAACAACATAAGTTCCAAAAGGGAAAAAAATGTGGACAATAAATGCAAATTATTACAACCCAACTCACCCCTAACTTATAACCTAACTATATGTTATGCTTCTCCCACAATTATTCCCTAAAGTCGATTATACCTTTTAAATGCTCAACTTGCTCTTATGGTAGATGTAATGAAAAAAGAGATAAACAATCAAGGTCAAGGCTCATATTTAGGGTTCTAACCAAAAAAAAGTTTCGTTTAAACTCAAGGGGGCTTACTAAGGATAATCTCATTGTGGCTTTTTAAGCTGTCAAGATAAATCCTAAATGTCTTCATCACTTCAATATTTGTATAAGATTATGTAATTTTGACTAGTATTTGCAAGCAAGTTCTAGATTTGCTTAACCATGAAAGAATGCTCTCAACAATGAATACTTGTAATTGGTGTTTAATATCTCAAAAAAGCTCAAATTTTTACCAAAAGGAGGTCTCATTCATCTATCACAACAAGCTAATATCCTTTCAATTGAAATACAAGACAACCAGTTTAAGCTTACAAATATATTAATTCACTTATATTATGCATTTATAATCTCGGTCAAGTTCATTTAATAACCATGCATCTCTAACTATTAAACAAGAAAACAAACATGCAACGTACCAACATACACTGTCATCATAAGTTTTTACCTATTTCTTCCTCGACCTAAATCAACAAAATCAAGTTACATTGATGTAAAAACACAACTGCAATAGCTTGCATGTCTCCGATACTAAATATAAGCATTCTGCAATTTTTATTTGTTTTTCTACAATAAATTGTATAATAAATAAGAGAAAAGGGTTATACCTATGTTGCATCTTCACCAATCTACCGCAGGTCCCTCTCTGGCACATGTCTGGCATTTGGAACACCTAAGTATGCTACACGCTTCCAATACCACAAATGAAGGTGGTGAAATCGTTTCTCTCAAATGTCGTTGACATTGCTACGCACCTGAAAATATCCTCTAATGCGTTGCGAAGGTCACCTGAGTTGCGTCGTCACTGTTCTACTCTAGCTACGTCTTAGGGGCGTAATATTTGGTTATGCAGCTGAATTGAAAATGCGCACAACCATTTTTAGGGATTTACTTTCAATCACAGGTTTGACACATCAAGTTACACCTGTGACTCATTAAATTCTTTTTTTACTTTTACTCAAATATTATAATAAATCTATTTATTTAAATTTCTGTCATGATAAGTCATACTCGTGACTCATGAATTTTTTATTTTTTAACTTTTTACTAAAATATTATAATTAATTTATTTATTCTTATCCATTTATAACAAATACATGACACTATACATTTTCAAAATTTATTTCATTTTTTCATTCCTTTTTTTTACTAACTAATTTTATTAATTCATTTTAAATAGTCTAACTCTTTTATTTTTACTTATTTTCTCCCTAAATATTTTATCCACATTTAAGAATTTTAATTTTTTTCCACAAATTTTAAAATTTAACAATATTTATTTATACATCTTTAGTCATTCATAACATAGCATATTCATAAATACTCTCCAATTCTCTTGAATTTTTATTTTTATTTTTTTACATAGGTCACAATTATCACACCCATAACTCCTTAAAATTTTTAAATCAGGCCATAACTCCTTATATTCGTATACTTTTTGATAAAATTTTATCTTTATTTTTTAAACTATGTACTAAATATTATAACACATTTTTCCTGTAAACTTTTACCAAACTATTTTATCTTTTCTACTATATAAATTTCCCAATATTCACTCACATATTTCATCCATTTCTAAATTTCTAAATTTTTAAAATTTTTAATTTTTAATTTAACTTACTTATTGTATTAATTCATTCTAAATAATCCAACTATTATATTTTTTATCCATTTTCTTTGACAAAATTTTATCCGCAAGAACACAATTCTATTTTTCCCTCAAAATTTTAAATTATACAATATTTATTTATACATCTATAACTATAGATACCATAACATGTATATAAATACTCTCTAATTTTAAATTACTTAGGTATTATACTTATCTTAATTATGACTGCGCATTTACACAGTCTCTACCAGCTAGTTTATATAATATTAAAACACAGCCACACACAACACGCAATTAATTGTGGGTTCAAATTCTGTGAAAAGCCCATCAACAAGGAGTACAAACATTAGCTTCTGGTAGCGGAAAAGGAAAACATGCCCTAAATCCTAAAAATGGCTTAATCGACAGTGCATGGTCCATTGGCACTGGCTGGCTTGCAAAGGCTCTCTTTTAGTTATCTGCCAACTGTGACTGTCCCTACATGTTGGAAAAGAAGTTGAAGGATTGAATTGCTCCGTCCTTGGGCAACCAAACTGTCTCCGGAGGTTTCATCTCATTTTCAGCTCTCCCGTCACTTCAACTAGGCTGAGACCCATCTGATGTGAGGTGTTATTTTCATGTTTGGTTGGGCTCTACGTGACAATAGTAAAGGGTTTTCTTCCTTGGTCATGAGCCTCTTAAGATGGTGAAATGAGAGTAGCATAATTGTAGCTATGCCACCTTCTTTTTAGCTGTAGATTAAAGAGATGATAGCACAGTGCAGTGCAGGTGATGCCTGAAACATCAAGGCGTCAAGTCCCCATAAAAAGAAGGAAAAAAACACTTTTATTAAGCTAAATTAGTCGAAAGGATTGATGAAGGGACCAACCCACCACTCCAAAGGCAGATTCACTTGCATATTGTTCACTCAAAGTGCTTATCGAAACAAATTTTAAAATTCTTTTAGTAGGAGAATCGGCCATTGTTTTGTGATTAAAAAACTCATCTGATTTTTGTTGATTTAATTATAAAAATCTTAAATTTTTTAACTTTTTGGTTCGATTTATTTTAATAACTCTTGTTATTACAAAGTTATCAATTTATTGATTAACCTGTAAATTTTTGTAAATTAATAAGTTTCTTTTTCAATTAAAATTTTAAGATTTTGATAAATAAACACAACCTTTTTTAATTATATTTAAAAATTTTAAATTTTATTCAATATTGAACCAAATTTGTAAAATCTTAAATTTTTTGGGGTTTCAAAACATAAATTGTTATTGTTAAACCCAATTCACACGTATCCTTAAAGCTGGAATGCAATTTAT
>JAOSBO010000004.1:33582692-33593199 GCA_027563915.1 Erythroxylum rotundifolium
CATGCCAACTTTCTAGAGGTCTTCTGGTCAAACTTCATTACTCCTGCAAGTTTGCTGTTTTTCATATCCTCCAAAACAGCCGTTAATGGAAAACCTTTGGGGACTTATGAAGATCTGTTTATCGGCTAAATACATACAATTCATTTCATAAATTGTGCTGTCTTCATCATTTTTTCTGAAACTGAATTCAACATAACTTTGTGGCCACCTTATTTAATCCTCTGTACTTCAATATTTCTATCTCTATGAAAAGTGTGACAACAGCATCAAAAGTTCTGCCTATTGTTTTGGCTCAGGTTTATTCATTGTTACATTCAGAACTGATTTATTTTGCAATCTCTGACTGTCATTTTTGTTAATTTCGCCTTCATGTTTCTTGTTAGCTACTCAAGTTAGTTGTATTTGCAAATTTCCAAACGCTATATATTGTTTTGTAGTGGTTTATACCAATTACTATTCTCTCTTTTTTTATGGTCCAGGCTGGGACTTCAACTGAGATAATGGAGGAGATGCCAGAGGACACACATCGCAGGCGATCACATCTAGTTTTAGAAATTCCATCAAGAACTCTTGAGGATTCCAGGGATGATTTTGCAATGATAAACATGCCTCCAACACCAAGTCGCACTCCGAAAAGGGTGAACTTTTCCCCGATGCAAAGCCCAGGATTTGTAAAACTGAACAAGTCCCCAGATCCTCCATCATCAAGTAGATCAAGCATAAAGACTTTCATTCCAAGGTTAAGTTTCAAATTTCGCAATACTACTTCAGATATTGAGAAGGCTGCTATCCTAGCCCTTGGGGGTTCATCAACATTGAGAAGGGATAAACCGTTTATGTCTAGAACACTGTCTCTCTCCAAATTTTTTACACCTAAGATGAAAAAACCATCATCTTTGCCTGTTACTCCTATTGCACACTCAAATCCGGAATCTACACATGGAGGAATCCCAATTAATCCAGTAAGTTCTGCTGTGAGGATCTCCATTTTGAAAAATACTTTTGTCTCTTGCGGCTAAGATGATCATATCACTCAGGAGTTGTCCAAATATTCTTGATGACCTTCATTGCAATGTAAATTTTGTTCATATTGCAACTTGTCGTATAAAATAAATGAAGTCGGTAATATGGAACAGCCTAAAAGGAAAATCAATACTAGACCATTTACAAGACACCTGCTACTCTTTCTGTATTTAAGATTCCTTGTGTTGAAAAAAGGCATACATCTCAAATTTATTTTTGTAACTAGCTGAATAATTCTGTATTTTTCATGCATAATGTGGCCGCAGCAGTCTACCACCATTTGATGGTTTGCAACTCTCTTTTTACAGAAAGGAGAAGCCCAGCGACCCATTCATCGATCACTGTCTGTTCCTGTGATGAGCAAAGAGGGAAGCATAAAGAACTTGGATTCATTAGGTGGCAAATTTCGTGTGGTTCC
The DNA here is from genome assembly GCA_027563915.1 of Erythroxylum rotundifolium. Classification (NCBI taxonomy): domain Eukaryota; kingdom Viridiplantae; phylum Streptophyta; class Magnoliopsida; order Malpighiales; family Erythroxylaceae; genus Erythroxylum; species Erythroxylum rotundifolium. Next base: position 33,584,134 of record JAOSBO010000004.1, read on the forward strand.
AACTACACCTGCTCCTGTCACGGGAATGGCAACTACGCCTACTAGGCGTGATATTGGTAAATATGTTCTCATATTGATACTCTTTCTATCTATTGCATACCTTCCCCTTTTCTGGCCCCCTTTCCCTCTTTCAGCAGATGAAAATGAAAGAGTGAAAAGGGAACAGGGATGTGAAGAATTTGATCTGGATAATTTCTATCAACGTGTTAACTTGCCTATTAATCTTTATTTCTTGTGGAAAAAATAATTAATTGAACTGGTTAAGAGGGGCCTTGATCAACTGGGTTGGTATTATCATATTGAGCTGGCAAAGAATTGCCCACTGATAAATGAATGCTACCTATGAAATTTTAATCTGTATGGTGTGGCGCTTTATGCAGAAGTATATACCTGCTGGAATTAACAATTTAGTTACTATAGATTAGAAAGTGGCTGTCTACTTAGTTTTTGCCTGCAGCTTTCTTTTTATCTTGTTACTTGTGATAACCAACCTTTGCCTTATCTTAGCCTTGTGGTTCAGATGAGAACAATGATGGTGGTGAAGATATCCCTGAAGAAGAGGCTGTATGCAGGATCTGCTTGGTTGAACTAGGGGAAGGCGGTGACACCCTGAAGATGGAATGCAGTTGCAAAGGAGAACTTGCATTAGCACATGAAGAATGTGCCATAAAATGGTTTAGCATTAAAGGTAACAAAACATGTGATGTGTGCAAGCAAGATGTTAAGAACCTTCCAGTTACCCTTTTACGAGTTCAAAATACTCAGGCCCTCAATTCTCGAGGAAGTGCTGCTCGCAGCGTGTTGGGACCTGTTCAGTATAGGTAACTGGAGCTATTCTCATCTGCATTCTGTGTTTTCTTTTTCCTTTTCCTTTCTATAAAATCTCCATTTTATATAAGAGAGCAGAAAATAAAATGTTAATGATCTCTGTTACTATTGCAGTTGGTCTATAATTCTCACTCTCCAACTGTATCACAGTATTTTAATTCCAATAGTTACTAGAAGCTATCTAAACGCTAATTTGCCCTGTTCTTCCCTTTGTTTTGGGCTTACAGTTTATTTTGTAATAAAGGATGACAATGTCCCATGATTCAACTTAGTGAATATTCAATTTCTCTTTTTTCTTTTTTTAAGATTTGGGATCATCCTGTTAGATTGTTTTAGCTTGCACAAAATTTGGCAGGGTCTGGCAGGACGTTCCCATTCTGGTGATTGTCAGCATGCTTGCTTACTTTTGTTTTCTTGAGCAACTTCTGGTAAGTCTGCAACTTGTGAAATTTTCTGTTCAAGGTCACCAAAGATCTGAATTTGACATGCATGCAGATTAGCAAATTGGGTTCTGGTGCAATCGCCATTTCCCTCCCCTTTTCATGTATATTAGGCATTCTTGCATCCATGACGTCAACAACAATGGGTGAGGATCCTCTACTTAGTTGAAATGGTTTTGTAATCAGATATCACATGATCTAACCAGTTCTGCTGAAATTTGTGCTTAGTTAGGAGACGCCATGTGTGGGTTTATGCTACCATTCAATTTGGATTAGTGGTCCTATCTGCTCATCTTTTCTACAAGTTGGTAAGTATGATTAACTGTTTATATTAGACTCAACTACTTATGTTAATTCGATCGGGTGCTTCACTTTTGTCTTTATGGAAGGGTAGTGTCAGAGTTTCCTGATAACTTACCCTGAAGAATTGTTCACTACTTGTGATTGGACAACTTATCGAATAATTGCATATTTTGTACACTGATGTTTGCAATTTCTCCTTGCATTCTTCAGTTACATATGCAAGCTGTCTTATCTGTTATACTTGCATCATTCACTGGGTTCGGGGTTACAATGTGTGGAAGTTCTGCCATAGCTGAGATACTTAGTTGGAGGAGAAGATGGCTTAACCAATCACAAGAACAACGTGCTTCTCAAAATGTGATTCGTTCAGATCAACCACTTACCACTATTCCTCAACCTGTTAGCGATTCTGCTCACCCAGAAACTGAAACTGCAGGTTCTGAAACTGTGCATGGTAATTGAATCTGCATCGTTATGCATTAATGGAGCAGTCTGCAGATCACATAAAAATAGATGTTTTCTTTTTCCTGTATGGGGTGGTTTAAGTAGTTAAATGGCGGTTTCCAGTTATATGCCTGTAGACTCGTATTATTTAGTACATATAATATAAAAATTTCTGGTTTGATAGCGGGAAGTTAGTTCCTCAAGTAACTTTACAGGGGAAACATCGATGGCACATCAATATCTTGAATGGTGAAATCTGCCGCAAGTGTTTTCTGATTGCTACAATCGCGCGTTATGATAATGTAGGATGGAATTTACGGTACAAGTCATCCTTTTGGGACAAATTAGTTTTGAAGTTCAAGGAAGTTGACAAGAACCTCATTTCAGATGCAAGTCTGATGATCAGACAAAGTGTACATAAAAACAAGAAAACTGAATCCAAATACCCAATAATGGGGCAAGGCATGTCCAAAAATTAAATAACGGGAGCAAGGCATGACAGAGCCAAGGGAAATATGAGTTCCATCTGGTTATTACCTATAGCTATGACTTTTTAACCATAATATCTCAGGGATATCCCCCAAAAACTGCATAGCAATGGAACATTGCCAACAGCATCAAATTACCACTCAAAGCACCTCAGGCAACTTGCAATTATTTCTGTCGGTAATTAAATATGTGTATAAATCCTAGCAATTTTGTACTTACAGAAGTGGGTTCAGCCCCATCCAAGCTCCCGGTGCCATCAATGGCTTTTCATCCCTCAATATACAATAGAACCACCTGTTTAAGCTACCTGCTAATAAACAGTTAGGGCTCTCTTGGTCCCATTTCTGAGAGACAACAACTAGGTGAAAGATGAAAAACCATACCACCAAATTGAAATATAAAACCATAAAAAGAGAGTAGGCTTGCCCTCACTTCTGATGACATTCCTTAAATTAACTAATCATAGTTTTGGCATTGCCAATCTTGCTCGTTAATAGTGTCTTATCCTTCAAACTGTTACTTATACAAGTTTCAGAGTTGCCTGACTGGTCTGCTGCTCCAGGTCTCATCCAGATTTTTGTGTGGCCCTCTCTGCACACTGTAAGAACAGATTCCTGGGTAAATACCAAGCCAGAAAGGGGTTCCGTGTGAACACGATGAGCAACTAGTGGAGAAAGCTTGGGAACATCTCTCATGCTTGGTGCAGGTTGCAGAGTGCCAACAGGGACAACATTGTCCCAGTGAGAAGAGTGACTTCCAGCGCTGAAAGTGGGAGATCCACCAGGAGGGCATCGACGTAATGGCACAACAATTTCATCCATTTCTAGGTCCCACAGAAGGAATTGTGTATCCTGTTCACAAACACATCAAGTTTAACACTGATCGTTGAGGCTTTAAAAGGGCAGGATTTGAATAATTATAAGACTGAGAGCAGACAGGTTACAAGATAGGATTTGCCTAGTTGACCTTACTCCAACTCCAACCACTTTACTCCTTTCCACTTACGGGCAATAATATAGATCTTCTTATCCTACCATATAGTGGCTCCATGCCCATGCTATTACATGTTCAATTATGTGCAATCTCTCATCGCCAAAGTCTCTGACGCTTACAAAATATCATAAAAATGCTAAGATGCTTTCTACTGTAATGTTAATAATTAAGGCACAGTTCTCCCACAGAAAAAATTACCAATATAATTCCTGACTAACATTTTAATCTGCCACAAAATCCAGAATTGCAGAGTTCAACCTTGATGGAAAGTTAAGAACTCAGCAGTAATATTAATCACCAAATTAAGTACCTGACCAACAGAACCAAACCGATACATGACACTCTCGCCTGTGCCATCTGAGTTTGGTGACAACCAATAAGAATCAAATGCCACTCCACTGACCTGCCAGCACCATCGTATAGCAACTAAGAAAAATGTCAAATTAATGTCCGACAAACAATCAATTATTCTGTTGTTTAATGAGAATCTTACCCACGAGTTATGCCCCTCACCCCATGCCACAACTTTCCGATCTTCCATACTCCACACTTGAACTAAATCATCTTCACCTCCAGCCAAAATGTACTTCCCGTCCATGCTGACAGAAAAAAATTGCATACAAATTTCAATAAGGGAATAGCAAAACTAGGGGAGAAGTTAAAACAAGAAGAACAAATTAATATAATCACCCCCCAAAATGCAACAAGCTTGGACCATAATTTAACATAGTACCAGAAGCAAGTTTCTATCAATGACATGACTTGCAAATCAGTTCAGTCATTCACCTCCAAGCACAACATAGGAGAGCACCGTAATAACTTTTACCACCACAGATAAGTTGCTCTTTTGAATAGTCAAAAGCTCGTAAATACCCTGTGCTCAGTGAAACTTGGGCCAATAAGATTCTTGACAAATTCAGAGAAAATAGATGTGAAAGGTTGACTACAAGTGAAGAAGATGAAGGTTTTACCGTCTCTTCCAACAGTAGCTAAGTAGGTCCCATCAGTTGAGAATGCAATGCTATTAATTGAACCTAGGCAAATATGCCATCTGGCAATTGGGTTACTCTGCATATAGTTTTTAACAAATAAAACGTTGAACGATAATCAGCATATTTTGTTTAGATATTCTTCTGATACTAAGGGCAGACTACACAAGCAATTCTTATGATAATGTATTTATGATGTTAAAAGGGAATAAATTTTAAAAACATCCATACAGTGCTCTCCTAATAAAGCCATACAGAAAGCACCAAAACCTTGTCATCGACCTAGATAATGGCAGATTTATTGATTCATGAAATTAGCATCTCTCCAACACTAGAATATAGATAGCATGACAATCTTGTGTACAATATAAAGAAGATATAACATCAAGGACAAGGAGGATCTGAGAAAGTTTGATTCAAATAGACTCAAATATATGTGTGTGTGTGTGTGTGTGTGTATGTGTGTGTATTTATATGTGTGTATGTGTGTGTGTGTGTGTGTGTGCAGGGAGAGAGACAGAAAGTTGGCCAGAAACTAATGAATCTATAGAGCCACAAGGGAAGGACCGGTTTAAAAGAGTAGAAATTAAATAACTAAGCATTCCGTTCAGAAACGTCACTTCAAATAGTTTGATCAAGAAACTGATCCTCAAAAATAGAGGCACCTCAGAACGACACAGATCATGATCATCTTGGGGCTGCCACATCAGGGCAAACCACTGTTCTTGCATATAAGCATTTATATATCCTTGGAATTTTGCTTCAATATCCCTTGGCAACAATCAATTTAAAGAATTTCTTGCAGTCACAAAAGTAATGTAAAAGTATCTAAATAAGTGGGAGTCCAGATGCTACATATTGAAACGTACATGTATGAGAAGATTGCCACTTCTGTAGATTTAAAATACCAATTGCTGAATACTATGTTTGAAACAAGAAACATTTAACTAATAAGAACAAAAAAAAAAAAAGATTTTAACTACTACAAGAATCAAATGTTTACCTTATTATGACGAGCATGTGAAACAGAGAATTGAGTTGGATCTTTTATAACAGGAAATGAAGAATCAGCTGCTCCGTCCTTGTTCTAGAGGAAGAATACATGAGCTAATCAGATAGACTAAATATGACAAGCAGAAACATGAAATGAAAATAACTTGCAAGAAACAATCGTTCCCATCAAGCTTGCCTTTTCGTACACATACAAATTCCCATCAGCATGAGCAACAACGAAAGAGCCATCACTTCCAGGTACCCATTCAACACTAGTGCAACGACTGTTACAAAAGCAGCATTAATGTAACTACTTTTCGAATAAATGATTTCTAGATCACAAAATTTAATCCAACCACTAGTTGTTACAGAATTCATAAATGACTGCAGTATGTTTAACAAACTTGCTATGAGTTATTAAGTCAACTTTGCCCCTAAAACTCCCAAACTGAGGAAAAAGGAAAGGGAGAAAACACATAACAATACTCTGGCTTTTGTAGAATTTTATTGCCAAAGATGTAATGTTTTATGAGCATATAGAAAATGGGTGGTTAGTTTTTGAAACACAATCAATAACTGAAAATTATAGGGCCTAGGATGCGTATCACTGGCAGTAAACAGAGGTTCAAAAGAACCATGTTGAAGAAGCTAGTTAAGGTTGTCACAGAACCAAATGAAGAAGTGAAAGATCTGAAAAATCCCAGGAAAAGATACAAAAGACAACCAGTAAAATAAAAAGAATTTTTGTGTCCCATTTTATTGCCTAACCATCCATGACTATGCTGTCGGAGACTTAAGAATGTTAAAGCAATTACAGATCACGCTTAAAGATGAGGGGACTGATAAATGTGATCAACACATTTATCCCAATATGTTGGCACGACACTTAGTTACTTTCTGTTAAGATTTCCAGGAAAAAATTATCTTGTATTTAATATACACGAATACATACATATATATATATACACAACTTAACCAGCAGGAAAATAGGTATCAATCTGCACTAATCTATAGCAGAACTAACCTTCAGAATGTTAAAGCAATTACAGATCACGCTTAAAAGGTGAGGGGATTGATAGATGTGATCAACACATTTATCCCAATATGTTAGCTCAGTACTTAGTTACTTTCTGTTAAGATTTCCAGGAAAAAATTATCTTGTATTTAATATACATGGATACATATATATATATATATAACTGAACCAGCACAAAAATAGGTATCACTCTGAACTAAACTATATCTAGAAGTCTATAGCCGAAATCCCTTGATTATAGGGACTTTTGTTTCTAATAATATTATCCCATAAGATTGATCTTATCTAAATCTCTGTTCTTCAACACTCCTCCTCAAGCTGAGGAATAGATGTCGTCCATCCCCAGCTTGCATATAAGATCATGAAATCTTGAAGCGTTTAGCCCTTTGGTTAGAACATCTGCTAGTTGATGATTCGAACGAACATAAGGCATACACACTAGTCCTTCTTCCAACTTTTCTTTGATGAAATGTCTGTCAATCTCAATATGCCTTGTCCTGTCATGTTGTACAGGATTATGTGCTATGCTAATTGCAGACTTGTTGTCACAATAAAGCTTTATAGGACCTTCACGTTTGATTTTTAAATCATCAAGACTGATCCTCAGCCATAACAATTCACATAGTCCCTGTGCAACAGCCATGAATTCAGATTTTGCTGATGATCAAGCCACTACGTTTTGTTTTTTACCACTCCATGTAACTAGATTGCCTCCAAGAAACATGCAGTAGCCTATTGTTGATCTTCTGTCAACCGGAGATCCTTCATGGTCTGCATCTGTGTAGATTTCTAAGGATGGTGTATGGCCCCCTTTAAACAACATTCCCTTGCTTTGACTGCCTTTCAAGTAATGTAGGACTTGATAGACAGCTTGAAGATAAGATTCTTTTGGGTCGTACATAATTTGACTGATTACACTCACCGAATGTCCTATATCTAGCTGAGTATGTGCTAAATATATTAGCTTGCCCACTAGTCGCTGATAAACGTTCTTGTCCACTGTCGGTTTTTCTTTTGCTTCTCCAAGTTTGTAATTTGAATCCATTGGAGTAGACATCAGTTTGCACCCAATTTTTCCAGTTTCTATTAATAAATCTGCAACATATTTTAGTTGAGAGCTTAATATCCCTCACTTTGAATATGCCATTTCAATACCGAGGAAATACTTTTACTTTTCCTAGTTCTTTTATCTCAGATTCCTTTAACAGTTTCTGCTTCAATTCCAGCTTCTCTTTTTCATCATTTCCTGTTATTATAATGTCATCCACGTAAACCAAAATAATAGTCACCCCTCCTGTTTTTGAGTGTTTCATGAAAAGAGTATGATCCCCTTGACTCTGCTTATATCCGGATTCTTTCATCTCTTTTGCAAACCTACCAAACCAGGTTCTTGGAGATTGTTTTAGTCCGTAGAGAGCCTTTCTCAATTTACACACCTTGTTACATGTATCTTCTGTAAATCCAGGTGGAACATTCATGTATATTTTTTCATTGAGATCTCCATGAAGAAAAGCATTCTTAACGTCATACTAAAGAAGCTGCCAGTCAAAATGAGCTGCCAATAACAACAAGATCCTCACTGTGTTCATCTTTGCAACTGGGGCAAATGTCTCCTGATAATCCACTCTATACGTCTAAGTGTATCCTTTAGCTACCAACCTAGCTTTATATCTCTCTAAGGAGCCAACGGCCTTGTATTTTAGTGTGTAGATCCACTTACAGTCAACAATGTTCTTCCCTCTTAGTTTGTCAACAACCTACCAAGTATGATTCTTCTCCAAATCATTCATTTCTTCTTTCATAACATCTCTCCATTCCTTTTTTGATAAGGCTTCAGAAGCAGTGTTAGGAATAGCAATTGTACTTAAACTCATAATAAACCTTTTATGGGTAGGTGAGAGGTGTTTGAAGGAGATATAATGGGAAAGTGGATAAAGCGATTGATAGGTTCATTCTCTAGTTCCTTTTCTAACAGCAATAAGAAGGTCTAAATCATCACTTGGATTGGTGGAATGTTTAACTGTTTGCTCTGGTGTTGGAATGTCTTTTCTCCTCGAGTATACTTGAGGAAAACTTGGAAACTTATCGAGGGTTTTGGCTAGGATGGGAGTTAACTCGGGAGGTTCTGTGTCTAGACTTGGCTCAGGTTTTGTGATGCTGATAGAATTTGGTTGAGTTGAGTGAACAAGTGTTGGAGTACAAGTGAGGTCTAGGGTATTTATTGGTTCGAAGGAACTGCAAGGACCATCTTCTATTATGCTATTCTCCCCCTGAAGATAGGACTTTGAGAAGAAGAATTTGCACTCTAAGAACGTGAAATCAACTGAGATATAGGTCCTTCTTATAGACAAATTATAATACTTGTTTCCCTTTTGAGTTGATGAGTATCCTAGAAAAACACACTTAGTGGCTCTAGGATCAAGCTTCCCCCGATTTTGGCTATGGGCATGAACAACGCAGTACACCCAAATACTCTAGGAGTGAGTCCATTGGAAGTTCTAAAATGAGGGTAAAAAGAGTTTAGGAGCTCGACAGGACTCTTATTGTCTAG
>JAOSBO010000004.1:33624907-33645750 GCA_027563915.1 Erythroxylum rotundifolium
TTTAATTATCACTTGAGAAAAATACTATGTTTAAGTTTCCTTATAAGTGCCGTATTAGCAGTTCTGAGTATAGGATCTTACTGGAAATATTGCACTATGTTTCCATTTAGTAGTGTGATCAACTGTATCTAATGCTTTCTTGTTCAGAAAACTCTCTGCATGCAGCTCAAAAGGTAATTATCTGAGCTACAATGGAGTTAAAAAGGTAATTTTCAGGTGATTCTAGAAGTGTTTGGGAAAGAGGTTTCATGTGTTTTAGCGACTTAGTATCGGTATCATATCTGCATAGCAAATGAGCATGTCATAAATTACAATCAACGATATAAGAAGACGAGAAACCAATGATTGAGATAAATACATTCGAGCATACCGGAAAACCACAGATGCGTCTCTGAATGAGTTGCAGTAATCTTCAGGCATTGGATTACTCTTTCTAACTTCCAACACCCATAAAATGTGTACACTATTAAGCCACCATTTTATCAGTATAGTTTAAGTTGTTATATGAAGCAAAGTTAATTGGTTTAGATATATTCGCTAATATGTCCTTCTCAAGGGAAAATCCTTTGGACTTAAAACTTGCACAAGCCCACTCTATCTTATCCTGAATTAATTTGATGATTAATAGGTAGATAATAAGATTTGAACTCAAGACCGTTTGGTTATAAAGTCTCTACTAACATTTTAAGCAATCATTTATATCGTTAATGTGAGTTCGTGATTGTAAAATAGTCACTTAACATAAGCAAGCCCACCCAATAACTTGAAGATTGGCAGAATGAACCATATATACATTATGGCTATGGGATATTCAAATAATGAAACACAGCAAACTCCAACTATATGCAATTCACTAGTGTAACCATACATGACAGAAAATTTCACCTACTCATTCAGATCAATCCAGTGTCAGTGACATTGTGTTTTTACTTTATCTGAGGCCGGGATGCAGAAGTTCATAATACTTCAGCGGTATCGATACACTTTGTTGAAATATGTAAGCTTTTATTTAGCTTCATTACTTTTCAACCGATTAGATATTAAGCTGTAATTTACATCATGACCCAGAAGCTCGTATGTAACTAAATCCATTCATGTGAAGTTGACTCTTTTCTTTGTCCGAGGTTTGCTTTCACGACATCTCAACCTTTTCCAACTGTGATAAACAACAAACAGCATGGCATCAAAAGTTCCATCTCTGACAGAATAACATGTGCTTTAATAGGAATACTTACTCGCTCATTATTTCTATACTTGGAAACAAAGCGTGAGCCTTCACAATGCCAATTCCGGGTATGGTGGGAAGAAAACAACGAGCTAACACACACATTCCTGCAAATACCAGAAGATTTAACCATTTTCCAATGCAAAATAGTAACCAACAAGATTACAGCTGTGTCATATGCTACATGACAACTGATGCTTGGATAAGTTTCTGGGCCAACTTGAGAATATGCATTGGAACTTCTGGCGTCAATCACAACGAATTGGTGTTTTGTTATCGTCAATCATGTTTTGTTTGTCCTGATTTGGTCTTTTACTTCTACATGTATTTACAAATTTAAGTCAAAAGGTCTATTCTGAACTTCACAGACTCGATCAACTCACATGTGAATAATTCCTTGCTGAAGTTTTGGAAAGAAGGTCTGCGATCTACAGTATCAAAAACCTTTCCAAAATTTTCTATTCACCATTGCCATATCTGTGCATTTTAAATATTGTCCTGTAGCAACGGATGTGAAACAAAACAAGAACACAGTAGTCTTAATAATGGGGCGAAATCAAGCAAGTGATGAGGAGAGTAGTGGACCTTCTTCCACAAATCAAAACTTCGTGGAAGTTCTTACTACTTGGCAACCATAGGCTAAAAGGACAGTGTCCTCTGTGATAACTGCTGCTATGCCATCCGTTTCTGTTTCAAGACTAGACAAACATGCTAACTCTGCATGAGCCTCATACGGAGCTACTACAAATTCAATGCTTTCTGACCTCAAAATCCAAAATTTAACCACAGAACTATGAGATAAGATGGAGTATGGTAAAAAAAAAAAAAAAAGTGAAACAGAAAATTGAGTGAAAGGCATCTAAGATCTGTACCTGAATCAATTGATATGCCATGAATGGGGTTATATTTACAGCTCTCTACACAATGTTTAAATAAGAAAAATGAGAAATTAAGTCCAATTATACTCGATACAGAAGGGATAGGAAACGAGTTTCCCATGATAGATTTAATCTGATGTGTGGGTACATATATGTATGAATTAATTGTATATTATGAGCTATCATAAGGTTAAGTCCAGTTAAAGTAATCCAGTAAGGTTAAAGGCTTTGGGCCATAAGATATCTAATAAAGTATGAATTTTAATGTGTAGAGACTCAATAATCTGATTTCTATTTTATAATGAGCCAAAATAAAAATAAGACAAACTATATAAAAAATTAGGGTTATGGTCCCCAAGTCAGAGACACGATTATTTTTCTAATATCCCATCAGTCAAAAAAGGACGGTTCTTAAGAGAAAATAGATGTACATATTGACTTGGAAGACGAATCATGTTGTTCTCATAGATTCAAGTATGCTTCTGCAAGAGATCTAAGTATTATTGATGATTTGACATGATTATTTATATGATTGGTGATGATTTTTACCATAAGGAATTAAATTCTATCTAAGTGATATTAGAATTTCTTTCATGTTAGATCATTGAGAATTTTTTAATTATTTGTGTCCATATTTACGGTGAAAAATAATTAATGTATAACGACCAAAAGTATCGTAGATTTTTTTTTTGTGTGGTAAAACATTTTTTTAAATGAAACCACCGAAACAGATGATGATAATTAGTTGTGTTCAAAAGTGGTTTCCCAAAGCCTTTAATCCTTATCCATTGGCCATTGCTTCTGTTAAAGCATAAAGCAACATTATTTGGTTTATATTTTAACCATTGGATAAAGACCTATCTGGCGGCCATGGTGGATGTTGATCAAGCAAGGTGCTTAAAGATAAGAAAAGAGGGAGATTGCACAATTAGATCACTCAAAAAATTCAATCTTTATTTTATTTTATTTTTGGTCCAACTAGATTTTAAAATTTTAAAATCCAACCAAAAGATTATGTTTGACCAAAGAGGATAAGGATGAGGCAGAAATATTATCCGGAGGCCAAGGTGGATGTTGTCTGAGTAAAGTGGATAGAGATGGCACGGAGGTACCCACATGTAACCTTTTATTACCGCACTTTTGCTGAAGACGTTGAGCAACAGTGATGACCTGGGAGGCCTGGGTTGACTGAACTGGTTGGACCGGATTGGGCTTGGTGAGTTCAATGAGATTCTGCTTCTAAAGTAATCTTAAGGTCTTGATATCAGTATATGGACAGAAAAATGATCGATACCTGAGGCCTGTGGGTAGGATTTGTAAAGGAGAGGCTTAACTGTAAACATTCATACCAATGAGAACATCTGGGACTAGTAGACTGTGTCCAAGAACATTAGTCCAAACTATAGATTGTGGAATGAATCGAAGTTCGATCTTTCTCTTTGTGATTAGCTTGATCTTAATGAATTACCACTCATGGACCCCGAAGGGCACCCAAGGAAAGGATACGTCCTAGATGCACCAGTATGTCCTCGACATACACAACATCATTCTCAAACAATAACTTGACTTGGAGATCATACGCTCCCTAGGGTCATCTTGTAGACTACTGGCAATTAGTAAGTTCCAGGTATGATGGGCGAGACACACAAGCCACTATCTATCGGGCATAAAACTCTCAAGCCTTGACTCTTAGGAACCTTACCTCTCAGTATCTACCTTCTTTTCCTATTAGTTTTAATCTCATACAACGAAATTGCTTGGAATACAGTCCTTGACTGTTTAAGATTTTTGATATATAAGATCCTCAAGCGAGGCGAGTGTAAAGCATACTTATCTTTCCATATCAAGAATGGGATTATACAAATAATTAACCCAACCATAAACTGAGTGAGTAGGGAGAGAACCATAAGATCTATGGAAACATAAACTTTAGTTCATTTATCTTCCAGTTTGTCCATGTCTTGTTTAACTAGTGGTGTGAAATGTGTGTTGTCAAATAAGATAGAAAACCTTGTAGAAATTATTTATGTCTCTGTAGAAAATCATGTTTGTGAGTCTTCTTTACTTTTGTTGAGTCCATACAGTATTTATAGTCGAGATCTTTCTTAGACAAGGAGTATTCGTACTATCTTATCTACCTCACATCCTAAAGTCAAGGAAATCATCTAGAGTTCGAAACTTGAACAATGTGATCTCAGATCTACAACAGCAAAATAGTACGTAAAACTTGAAATCCCTAAGGAGTTGATTTCTTTTTGGGAGAGCAGAATCATACACACTTACATGTTGGAGCTATGCGCCTTGTTCTTACACTTCATGAAAGAAAGGGAATACCTAAGACAGCCAGGATATCTCTTCTAGATACTGCCTGCACAACGTACCAAAATGTCTTAATTGTTACCTTGCTGACTACTTTCAACTACAGAAGTATCATACTGACCATAACCTCTAATTTCAACATCAGGTTGGATGATCCCACTTTGTCTCAATGTCTGCAAGTTCAGCTCTAGATCACTGGAGCATATAAATATCCAATAGCTATCATAGCTACTCTACATCACCAAATGATTTATCATCTATAGAATCATGCAATGGACCTCAATTTTCCTAATTCCAATTCAGATGCTCTTTACATGGTTGCTAATCATTCAAATGATTAGACTACTATCATCCAAATCCCAAAGCAACTACCAAAAGTGGAGCTTGAAAAGTTGATGCCTACCGAATGAATCACCAACTACCAGAAGGTGTTCCAAATGCATCATCGACACTCTTTTCATACGACGACTCCTCCAATTCTGAAGACACTCAAAGATGGAACGGTGAAATCCATCTACTCAAGGACCGGTGAAGATTCGACATGCTCTACTTCCTAAGGGGGATATTTATGATTCAGCCAGTATTTTCACATGAAGAAGGTAAATCTGGTCCTCTAATCCATTATTTCAAATCTAATGGAGATCTAGATTATGTTAGCCATCATCATGGACATATTGTATGGGATGTCAACCCATCTATGTGCGACCCAAATTGTGAAGTCTATCTCAACCCTGAGTCAGATAGTGACAATGATGAAGATCTAGAAGATGCTAGCCCATGCATAAGCGTTTCTATTGAAGGATACACACTTGCATTTACTGAAGGATACAGAACCAAACCTCGTAGCAAACATGTATCTATTGAAGGATACATACCACCTATATCTATTGAAGGATGCAGACAGAGATCACTACGAGAGATGCTGAAATTGTCTGCTAAGAATTACACATTACCAATAATTCCTGTAATGACTCCTACTCCTATTTCATGCTTTATGGTATTGCCATACAAGCAAGCCTTTCCAGACTTTATGTCTTTACACAAGAGTACTGATGAATCCATAAGGGTTATCTCTAATCCATATATCTGAGCCTCAAGAATAACTTCACAAGGAACACTTGTATCAAATCGATCAGATGAAGTTCTGAATTGGCAATCACAGAATGCAGTAACACATAACAGAATTCTAAGAAGGATTGATTATAAGCTTGAGGGAATCAGTCAACAGAAACAGGTTACTCATCATAAAGTTGACGTAGTCTCTAAACAGGTCCAACAAATGTATCAATCTTACAAAGCTCAGATCAAACAACTTGATGCTAAACTTCGACACTATATGGACATAAATTATATGAGTCCTGACTTTGTCAACAAATGTAAAGAAATTGAGAAGATACAAGGAATTATGTGAAGAAGCTGACATGCAATTTGCACAGTCTAAAGTTGTATATGGCTCATCCTCTTCAGTATTTTGACATCCACAGCCAGTATATGGTTCTCCTATGTATCAGAAGTATCCAGAGGAAACTGACTATCCAAAGGTATTTAAATTCAATTATCCTTTGATTAGGAAGTACATACATCCTCAGACAGCTCAAGCTAAGTAGGCAACTGAAGCTAAGTCAACAACAAAATCAAAATCTAAGACAAAGCCTGAAAGGGTTCTTGAGCCCGCATCATCTTCTCACACTTCTTTTAAACCACAACAACATTGGAAAAAATTAGTACAGATACGTATACCTCCAATGTCTTTACCAAAGTCTCAGCCTTCTACATCTACTAGGAAGGACAAAGCACCCTACTTTAATGTGATTTTCATCCATTATTCGTTATCAGAAAACACATTATGGTTTGGGAACTTATAGCGCTTTATGTTTGTGTCGTCACTATATCTCCTTTGTAGCTCTACCAACATTTCTGTAATCACGATAATGCAAGTTCCTTATTATGGACATTTTTAGAATGGTTTCAACTTTGAGTCAATGGAAGGAGCAATGTTCGATTATCATATCTCAACATTGTCTACGGACAGCTTCTGCCAAATGACAAGCTACAATGAGCTTCTTCATACTTCATCGTCCATATAGCTTTGGACACTGAATGATGTGTCCAATTTTATCACACTCCACTATATTGGATACGACATGAAGATAATGTGCTCCATTCTCTTAGAGATTTTCTTAAAGAGATAAATCATTTTCCTGAGACACCAATCATTTATACTTCTATTGGACCTTATCCGGGTGAATTTGTTCCTGGTGAACCAGAAGCACGAAGTTGATATACCAAGTTCTAATAGTCCTCAATATGATACATAAGAAAATGTCTCAGATATTGCGGGCTCTTCTCAACCTGATAACTCTATCTTCCAAGATGCACAAGACCTAAATGTTGATCCTTATAGTCTAAATGAAGATGAGCTAAATCAATTCCTGCATGAACTTCACCAGTGTGAGCTCAGTCCCCATAAACGACACAAATCTTCTAGCTCAAGTGATCCAACCTCGCCATTTAATCTACAAACATGGCAAGAGCCTATTCGTGACAAGTAATCCATCATAGGGCTCTACTTTTTAGTCATATCTCATAATGTAGTTTTGAAGTTTTCTCTTTGGAGTGTTTTGATAAAGAAGAATCATCATGACCTGTAAGCACTATGTTAGGATTCCTTCTTATCAAGTTATTGTGTGCTTTAGGAAAGTAGATTCCTTTACTGTTTATTTTTAGAAAAGTAGCTTACCTTGTTAAAGTAGCTTTGGTAAAGAGCCATCATTATACTCTTCTTTTCTAAAGATGTAATAAGTGTGTTCTTAGGTAGATTTACCTTTGTCACCCTTGCTTCGCCTGTAAAAGCAAGACTTCTCTTCATTTGGAACAAGGTTCACTTACGGTTTGATAATATGAATATGAGTTTGAGTGTGTATCTCTAAGTTCTCTCTTTCCTGAAAGCTTTAGTTTTGGGTTAATGTTTGTATAATCCCATTCTTGATATGGAAAGATAAGTATGCTTTACACTCGCCTCACTTGAGGATCTTGTGTATCAGAAAGTCTTGAAAGTTAAGGACTGTGTTCCAAACAATTTCACTGTATGAGATTAGATTTCTTGAAACCAAATATTTTTATTATAAATTATGATTTTTTAATGGATTCAAGTGTAAAGCCTATTTTAAAAACAAATGGAATATTTGGTCAACAGATATATTTGGCTATTTCAAAAAATTTTATATTCGATTCATACATGATGTTTTGGTATATGCGATTTTAGTATAAATCAATTACACATGTTTTCAGTTTATATATATGTTTTTATATTTTTGTATGAAAATTGAATTCAGTTAGCTAAGGTTAATTTAATTAATGTTCAAATTGATTATTCAAGGTATGTTGAAATATTGATATAATTGATCTTTTATTAATATTGTGAAATAAATTGATTGAGACAACATGCTTCCAAAGTAGCCTCTCTTATGTAAATTAATTTATTTTATAATATTAAGATGGTTGTGTATATGTAATTCATGCGGGTATTGACCAGCCCAAAGGAAGATCAACATTTTGGTCGAAATACATGTACACCTGTGATGATAAATATATGACAACTATTAGGTTAGCTATGTGAACAATTAATTGGTCTAAAGAAAGGTTAATTGTTAGACAATCTTGTTATTGTCAATATTTGATTACTACACCAAGAGTATCACTTGCAAGTTAATATTGTTGTCTAAAAACTAAATATTAATGTTGTGCTAGGTATCTTGTGATGGAATTTACCATTATTTGATTTTATACGATTACGTGGAATTTATGTGAGCTTATTTGTTGGTTGTTTTGTTCTCTGTTCAGTTGCTACTTCTGCTTCTACTATTATTGCCAGCATCAGTTCCATTCTTGTGCTTAACAACACAAACTTTAAAGCGCGGAAAGAGAATGTTATGATTTTTCTCAGTTTCATGGATTTAGACCTTACATTAAGGACTGAATGACCTGCCTATCTTACGATTGGCAGTTCCTCTAATGATAAGAAGGATATGGAAATGTGGGAACATTAATCCGTATGAGTCTTATGATCATAAAGTATTATATTTCAGAAACCTTCAAGGGCATTATGTCTGAAAGGGTAACTACTGCCAAAGATTACCATGGGGAAATTAAAAAGAGGTTTGCCAAAAATGAAAAGGCTTAAACAAGTACAATTTTGGCAGATCTCATTTCAATGACGTATAAAGGAAAAGGAAAAATAAGGAGTACATCTTGGAGATGTTGTATCTTGCTTCGAAACTAAAGGCACTAAAGTTAGAGTTGTCTAAGGACTTGCTTCTACACTTAGTTTTGATATCTCTTCCTACACAATTCAATTAGTTTAAGGTTAACTGCAACTTTCAAAAGGAGACTTGGACTCTAAATGAGCTTATTTCTCATCACGTGTAAAAAAAGGAAAGGCTAAAGCAAGAGAAGACAGAGGGTGCTCATTTGACAACTGCCTCAAAGGATAAGAACTTGAAAAGAAAGAAGGGTAGTGAAGCTGCAGGTCTCACACCACAAAAGAAACAACATAAGCAATAGGATAAGGCTTTTACCTATTTTGTGAAAGAACTGCACACAAGAAAAATGATTATACCAAATATCATGAATGGCATGCAAAGAAAGATACATTTCTTACTTTGATTTGTTCTGAGGTTAATTTAACTTCGGTACCTACACACTTGGTGGCTAGATTCTGTTGCTACTACTTACATCAGTGTGTCTATGCAAGGTTGCTTGAGCCACCAAAAGCCAATTGATGGTGAAGGATACATCTATGTGGGCGATGGTAAAGCGGTAGAAGTTGAGGCTATTTGAGCTTTTACGTTATTGTTAAAGATCAGTTATTATTTGGATTTGAATCAGACTTATGTTGTACTGTCATTTAGATAGAATTTAGTTTCTATTTTTGAATTGGACAAATTTGGTTACTCTTGTTCATTTGGAAGTGATCAACTTAGTCTTTTTCAATATTTAATGCTTGCTTGTAACTGTTCTTCATAATTTGTTGATAACCTATATGTGCTTAATACAGTTGCCTCATATAATGAAACTTTGCATGTATGTAGGGATATAAAGTGAAAGTTAACCAATGATAATTCTGTTTCATTATGTCACAAGTGTTTAGGGCATATCTCTAAACAAATAATTGAACGTCTTGTGCCTGATAGAATTCTTAATCCCCTTGATTATGCTGACTTTGAAATTTGTGTTAATTGTATTAAGAGGAAACAGACAAACATAAGGAAATCAGGTGCCAAATACAAGGCTATAGATGTCTTAGAACTCGTACATACGGACATTTATGGGTCATTCCCTATAACTTCCAATATTTTATTATGTTTATAGACAATTATTCCCGTTATGACTACTTGTATCTCATTCATAGGAAATCCCAATCTCTAGATGTGTTCAAGAACTATAAGGTTGAGGTTGAGAATTAACTCAACAAAAGAATTAACAATATCATATCTGATCGCAATGGTGAATACTATGGTAGATATGACAGATCAGGTGAACAATTTCCTGGACCATTTGTTAAGTTCCTTGAAGAGTATGGTACCATACTAGGATATCCTAGTATGAATGATGTTGCTGAAAGGTGAGATAGAACACTAAAAGATATGGTAAGAAGTATGATTAGTCATTCTATTTTACAGGAATATCTTTGGGAAGAAGCATTAAAGACTGCAACTTACATACTTAATAGGGTTTTAACTAAAGCAACTACCAAAATCCCTTATGAGCTTTGGATAGGCACAAGGCCCAGTTTGAAACACCTACACATTTAAGGTTGTCCAGCTGAGGTGAGGCCATATAAGCTCAATGAAAAGAAACTAGATTCCAAAAATGTCAGTTGCTTTTTTTTTTTTTGGATACTCCAAAAGGTCTAGGGGTTACAAGTTTTATGATCCACTATAAAGTCAATGTTTGAGATGGGAAATGCCGGGTTCTTTGAGGATGTTGAGTTTGGGAGGGGAGATAAGGTGAGAGACATTGTCTTTGAAGAGGAATATGTTAATATTTCCCTAGTTGTTATTGATAATGATATGGGGTTTATTCTTGATGTTATCAAGTCACAAATCCAGAACATCAAGACAATGTTGAGGAACCCCTTGTCAGATTGCAAAAATTATTCCAAAAGAACAAACTCACCAACCTCAAGAATTAGTGTTATTAAAGAGATCTACTAGAGAAAGCAGAAGTGCAATTCTAGATGATTACATTATATTTCTCCAAGAACATGAGGTTGACATCAATGTTGTTGAAGATGATCCAGTCAACTTCCATTAGGCCATGAAAAGTTCTAGCTCTCAAAAGTAGATTGATGCTATGAATGAGGAGATAAATTCTATGAAAGACAATGACGTTTGGGATCTTGTCTTATATCTTGAAGGTGCGAAACCCATCGGTTGCAAATAGATATTTAAAACCAAGAGTTATAAGACTTGTCTAATTGCAAAGGGCTTTATAAAGAAAGAAGGTGTTGATTATAAAGAGACTTTCTCTCCAGTTCCATCGCAAGACTCTTTTAAAACTATAATGGCACTTATGACACATTTCAACCTTGAGTTGCATCAGATGGATGTAAAGATTGTGTTTTTTAATTATGAAAATGATGAGACAATTTATATGGTGCAACTAGAAAACTTTGTGCCAGGAGACCTAAAGCAAATGGTTTGCAAATTGAAGAAATCCATCCATGGGCTCAAACAAGCTTCCCATCAATGGTATTACAAATTTCATCAAGTTGCCCTTTTTTTTGGTTTTGAAATAAATGCAATTGATGATTGTATATATCATAAGTTCAGTGGGAGAAAATATATTTTGCTAGTTTTATATGTTGATAGCATACTGCTTGCTAACAATGATATAGGCTTATTGCACGAAACCAAGAGTTTTCTGACAAAGAAATTTCAAATGAAAGATCTTGGTAACACCTTTTTTATATTAGGGATACAAATACATCTAGATCGCTCTAGAGGCATACTTGGGTTATCATAAAAGAGTTATATCGAGAAACCTCTTCAAAGGTTTAACATGCGGAACTATAAACTAAGTAAAACCCCTGTTGTTAAGGGAGACAAGTTTAGTCTCAACTAATGCCCTAAGAATGAGTTTGAATGTAAAGGGATGCAAAAGATTTCTTATGCTTCAACAGTAGGGAGTCTAATGTATGCTCAAGGAGGTACGTATTCAGATATTGCGTATATTGCTTAAATGTTGGGCAGATACTTAAGCAATCCTGGAATGAATTATTGGAGAGTAACCAAATGAATTATGTGGTACTTAAAGAGAACAAAAGATTACATGCTAACATATAGGAAGTCTGATCAGCTAGAGGTTATTGAGTATTCTGATTTTGATTTTACTAGATGCTAAGATAGTTGGAGATCCATATTGGGTCATATTTACCTGCTAGTTGGAGAAATTATTTCTTGGAAGAGTGTTAAGTAGACACTCATAGCTTCTTCCACTATGGCAACGAAGTTTATAGCATGTTATGAGGCATCTAATCATGGGTTATAGCTGCAGAATTTTGTCACTAGGCTACGCATTGTAGATGGTATTGAAAGACCACTAAAGTTATTTATGACAATAAGTCAACATTGTTGTATTCTAATAATAACAGGAGCTCAACGAAGTCAAAACATATAGACCTCAAGTTGCTGGTTGTCAAAGAAAGAGTTCAAGATGGTCAAATGTTTGTTGAACATATTGGGACAAACTCCATAGTTGCAGATTCGCTCATTAAAGGATTTCCACCAAAGGTCTTTCATGAGCATGTCACTCATATGGGTGTTGTATCTATTAAAGATATGTCATTTTAGTGGGAGCTTGTTATTTCGAATGATTTTCAGTTATAAACACTTTTATGATTTAGTTTAACTTTAAAGTTTGCTTGGTTGATCTCAATAAGGAATAAGGAATTTGGACCAGTTGGAAGTAAGTATGTTAAGATCACATTACATGTAACTTCAATGCTACACATCCATACTTGATCTATGTTGTTCAATTATATTAGCATAGATGACCATTAATGGGTTTAGTTATGATATGAACCACTTTGATCCTTTGTTATTATAATTGATGAATGAGATTGATTAAAGATGTATTTGGTAGTGATACCACCAAATATCGTGCCATAGCCATATAAGCTCAATATTTGCTATCACTACCAAATACATCTTTAATCAATCTCATTCATCAATTATAATAACAAAGGATCAAAGTGGTTTCCATTATACGCATATCATAACTAAACCCATCAATGATCATTTGTGCTAATATAATTGAACAACATAGATCAAGTATGGATGTGTAGCATTGAAATTACATGTAATGTGATCTTAACATACTTACTTCCAACTGGTCCAAATTCCTTATTCCTTATTGAGATCAACCAAGCAAACTTTAAAGTTAAACTAAATCATAAAAGTGTTTATAACTGAAAATCATTCGAAATAACAAGCTCCCACTAAAATGACATATCTTTAATAGATACAACACCCATATGAGTGACATGCTCATGAAAGACCTTTGGTGGTAATCCTTTAATGAGCGAATCTGCAACTATGAAGTTTGTCCCAATATGTTCAATAGACATTTGACCATTTTGAACTCTTTCTTCGACAACCAGTAACTTGAGGTCTATATGTTTTGACTTCGTTGAGCTCCAGTTATTATAAGAATGCAGCAATGTTGACTTATTGTCATAAATAACTTTAGTGGTATATATATATATATCTGTGTGTGCATGTATGTTAGAATTAATCCAATGTGTGGGTACATATTTCTATGAATTAATTGTATATTATGAGCTATCATAAGGTTGAGCCCGATTAAAGTGATCTATTAAGGTTAAAGGCTTTGGGTTATAAGACATTTAATAAAGCATAGGCTTTAATGTGTAAAGACCCAATAATCTGATGGGCCAAAATAGAAATAAGACAAACTATATAAAAAATTAGGGTTATGGTCCCCAAATCAGATGTACGATTATTTTTCTAATATCTTACCAGTCAGAAAAGTGATGGTTCTTGAGAGAAAACAAATGTACATATTGACGTGGAAGACAAATAACTACAAGACTCAAGAATCAAGTTGTTCATAGGTTCAAGTATGCTTCCGCAACAGTTCTAAGTATTCTTGATGATTTGATATGATTACTTATATGATTGGCAAAGGTTTTCTCCATAAGGAATTAAATTATATCATCCCATAACAGGAAGAGCTTAGAAGCATCATTAACATCACCTTTTTTGAGCTTCTTTATTGCCAATTCATAATTTGTTTGTCTCTTTCTGAATCAAAAACCATAGTCATAACGAAATGAAAATTGTTGAAATTAACATCCTGCTGAAGTTCTAGATGCTTTAAGGCCTGGGAACAGTAACTTACCTGTGTCTTTCATATTTTGTTACAGCTTTATAGGGAATACTCCCACCATCAAAGACAACAATTGGGGTAATGTTGTAATGTTTAAGGAGATTGATTCGGTGAATAAAATAGTCTAAATATCATAACTTTTTTTCACTACTTGTATCAAGACAAATCTCCATGCTACATGAATAAGTTGGCTGTGTTCAAAATGATAGAAAAAGAACCATAATCGATCAACATCATTAACTAAAACCAAAACAATATGAAACAATAAGATTTAGAAGTTGGAAAAGTAAAAGTTTCATATTTTATACTTCATTCTCTTTTCATCATTCACTTCGTAAAGTCTTTAGCTTGTCTTCAACATCCAACAAGAAAGTTGAAAGGGGACATTTTATCGACAGAGATGGCAAACAAAGTGAGTAGTTTTCCATTTAGAGAATAGGGCAATGAAAGGGTTTATGAATATTATTGTATTTTTGTTAGTTGTTCTTTTGTTATTTTA
The DNA here is from genome assembly GCA_027563915.1 of Erythroxylum rotundifolium. Taxonomy (NCBI): domain Eukaryota; kingdom Viridiplantae; phylum Streptophyta; class Magnoliopsida; order Malpighiales; family Erythroxylaceae; genus Erythroxylum; species Erythroxylum rotundifolium. The sequence continues at coordinate 33,639,240 of JAOSBO010000004.1, forward strand.
AATTTAAGTTTTTAAACCACACGTTAACATTATATTGTCATTAAAAATTCTTAAGAATTAACCAAACTAAATAATACATATTCTATATATTCTTCATTTGTTTTGTTCCTAAAAAATCATCGTTCTATTTCCTATATATTTATGCGAATCAAACACTTGTAAGACTATAAAAAATATCACACAAAATAGTAATTAGGGAAGTGTTAATTAAGACGATAAACAATGCTTAACAAGTACATTCTCCATTTTAAGTATGAATAAATCATATATTGTTTTAGGGTTAATTACCAAAAAAATCTAAACTTTCGTCAATTTTTTAATTATAGTCCAAACTTTAAAAAGTAGTACTAAAACACCCAAACTTCATAAAGTAATAATAAAATGCTCAAATTTTTAAAAATTTTCAATTTTATCCTGACATTAGTGTTTTCGTTAAGTTTATTGACATGGCTTGCTACGTGTTTCAGAAACCTTAATTATTAATACATTTCAAAAAAAGTTAACATAACAAATGAAGATTAATGAAAAGACGTCGATTAATCACATATTTAAGTGAAGTTATTGTTTAAAAATGACATAAATCAGATTATGCAGTCCCGGCGACCTTATGCTTTGATTTTAGTTTTTTCCTTCGTTTTCAGTTTGTTTTCTTGAAGCACTCACCAATTTTTGGATTACGCAACCCCGACACCCTCACACTTGGGGCATCAAGAAAATGAATAGAAAACAAAGAACTTATTGGTGCAGTACGCTGTAATGCGAGAGTATTTGAGCGTGTAAAAAAAGCAAACATAAAACAAAAGGATGAGGGGATCAGGAGAACAACAAGATAACATTAGTCTTTAATTAAAAAAATTAAAAGTTTGAGCATTTTATTGTCATTTTTTAAAGTTTAGGCTAGAATTGAAAAAAATTGAAAGTTTGGGCATTTTATTTATACTTTTTAAAGTTTGGGCTATAATTAAAAAATTAGCGAAAGTTTAGGCTTTTTTTTGTATTGTTTACTACATATGTGCACATGAACTTTAGATGATTTCAATAAATTATATGTCTAGTGTGAACAAGAACAATATCGTTTGAATTCTCGGGTGATTTATACAAAAACAAAATCACAATATTGTTGGGTTTTTTAGTCTCCCAACTTATATGGAAAAAGTCCAAGACTAATAAGTAATGTCTTAAGGCCCATTAGATATTTTCCCTAGCTTTTTTAACATTGTTAAGGGATAATTTTCGTAGTTTTTAGGTGACAATATTAGGAAAATTTTCTACAGGAATTTTTCAGCAAGATTCAACACAGAGTAATCATAATCAAATGCACAATCAGAATTTGGAACATTGTCCGATCAGCCTAAAATTTTAACAAGAGGTAGTCGATATCTCAATCTATATTTTGAATAGTGGAGATCGGATTTTGATGGTTAGATATTTAGTTATAAATTTCATAAGATTGCTACTATTTTTTGGTAAAGTTTTTCATATACTTTGTTATAAATTTTCAGATTTGGTGCTCTCATTGATTATTAAAGGTCATATCTCAATTGTATACTTGCTGAGTATTGTCCTACACTTTTGCTTGGTGATAGCGGAGTTTTGAAGCTGGACTTATGAGTACTGTGATTTTTCTTCTTCACATTGGAGGAGTTTTCCATGTAAAAATCGTTTGTGTTCTTTTGTTTGCATTTTGTATGTTTTAATGCTTGTTTTATCTTCTGTTGGTTTTTAGATTAATCTTACTTTAACGCTCCTAATATATTCTAGAAAATTGGGGAGGATTCTGCTGTGTATTGTGTTTCTTACAAAACCCCGTTTCCTTCTATAATTTTATGTCTCACATTCTCTCACATTAAAACAAAATTTATCTTCAAAACTTATAAGATCGTGAATAATAGATAGCTTATAGTGGGTTTTTTGTCTGATTTACTATCAAAAGAGGAGGGGAGAATAAGAATTGTGATTGAATGTTGATAAGGATATCAATAGTTTAAAGAGAGAGATTCTAAGGTCTTAAATGAGAGAAGAGTATCACAATCTCATATCAGACATAAAAGGATAGATGAAAGCTTTTATAGGCATATTAAAAAGACTATTAATTATATTTATAGTTAGCTATTATCAACCTTGTGGTTATCTTAAGTTCGGTTTGGAATCCTTGTTAGACTCGTACAGACTTACAACAAGGGCTTAAAGAGAGAGATTGTAAGATCTCAAATGGAAGAAGGGTATTACAAATTTACAATCTCATATCAGAAAGAAAATAAAAGATGAAACCTTTCATAAGCTTATAGAAAAGAAAATTAATTAAATTTTTAGCTAGCTAATTTTGACCTTGTGGTTCTCTTCAGTTTAGCTTGGAGTCATTGTTGGATCAACATGGACTTAAAGTGTTACATTTTGTATAATTTTTTATGCTTATTTTACTTTATAAATAATTCTTCAATATATTTATAAAATATAAATTTATAAATAACATACTAATAGTAATAAATATTCAATAGTAGCATTGAATCTAAAAAATTAATGAGATAAGAAAAATTACTTGGTACTTATGATGAGTCTTGCAAGTCGATATAAAAGAAAAATTAACTAGCACTAGTATTAAGTATATTGGATCGATAAAATATAAACATTAAACAACATTGATATTAAGTTCAACAAACCTATATTATAGAAAAAAGGTATCATCATTAGTACTGAGTATAGCATTTGATAAGAAAAAAATTAATAATTATAAATTAACAATAAAAATATACAATATTATAAACTATAATAAATATAGAAAATTAATCTTCTAAATTATTATTACTATTATTAGATAATAAAAATTTCATATATATATAATTTACTATTATATAAAACTACTAAATATATTATAACTATTAATAAAATATGATAAACAGTGTTCATTAATTATTGATAAAACAAATTTATTATATGAACATGGTAAATTAATGAAAACTAAAGTTTATAAAATTTATTAACAATAACAAAATAATCAAATTATTATTATTTACTTATAGAAAATAAATCATAACAAAATTGATAATCTTATTTATTCATCATCATCAATACCCAGTTGAAGCCCCAACTGAGACGCGGAGTTGGGGTGATAATCTTATTTATTAAATGATTAAATAATGGAATAAAATTGTAATAAAATTAATATTTTATCTCCATATTAAATTGATTAATGTATTAGAAAATACTAATAAAATATTAATTATTAATAAAATAATTTTAATTTAATAATATGTAAATATGACATTCTTAAATAAAATAATATTATTAACAATAAAAATGATTAATTTAATTATTAATTATTCATAAAGATTCTTCATAAAGTATGAATGACAAATAAAAGGAAAAATTAATTAGTTTATGTATTAGTATTATTACGTAAAAATAGAAATATATTAAAGTGCCCAATTTATTATCATATTAAACTAATTGTTTCAATTCAAAATCATAATTTGCTGTTGTTAAAATCATCAATATATATAAATCGACCTAATGTAAATCAATTCCTTAAAGCCCCCTAACAAACTAAAATAATCATCACACTCATAATTGTATATGGGTCATAAAGAAGCTTTAATTACAATAATGGTTGATTACATATACATTTTTAGTGAAGTATTTGAGGAATCCATGACTTAAACTAAGACAACAAACTTGATTCAACTAATCGATAATATATTTTCACTACAACAAACACTACATTTAGCGACAATTTCTTTTACGATGTAAAAAAATCATTGCCAAAAGTTACATTTTGCGACGATTTTACAAAGTCGTCATCAAAACTAAGCATTTAGCTAGTAAATCGACAAGAGTGACAAAAGGGAAAATATTTTACAACGAATAATAAAAATCGTCACAAAATGCTAAACATTTAATGACGATTAAGAAAAATTGTCAGAAAATAATGCATAATGGGTAACAATTTCATATATTCGTCGCTAAATACACTTATGGTGATGTTTTTCAGAAATCGTCACCATAGTTTGTCAAACATTTGGTGACTAATCTAGGAAATCGTCACCAAAAGTTGTCAATTGACGACGATATTTTGAATCGTGACCAAAAGGTCAATATTTAGTGACGAATTTTGTGAATCGTCGCAAAAGATTACACATTTGGTGATGATTTTTGAAAATCATCAAGCCACCAAATGGTTGACATTTTCCAAAATTGTTAAACTAACATATTTATAATCTATCATAGTTAAAATATGTTTTATTAGAGATTTGTTTTGAATGTTTACAACATATTATTGAAAAAAAAGCACAACATAATTTTAAGTGAATATTAATCATTAATATTTACTAACATTGAAAAAACTAGTTACAAAAATTTAAATAATTTTATCAATACAATAATATGATATATGGAGTAGTAGTAACTTTGAATTAGTAGTTTAACAATTCATACAGTCCTAGAACTAGGACAATAACAATCCATAGTCAATAGTACATAGCTTGACCCTAACTAGTAGAGAGGTTGTTTGACGAATCTTACAAATATAATAATAAATCAACTTTAAAGCTGAGTCTAGTTGATTGCATCGGTAAATGAAAATGATATTTCATACTGATAGTTCATCTAGTGAACTTATCTTCCATACTAAATCTAGTAACTCATTCACTGTATCATTGACAAATTCGTAAATTCCACATACTTCATCTGCTCATTCACATGTGCATGTCACTCCAATTTTGGTTCATTTAACGGTTTATTAATCTGACAATATCTAAGTTCTATACTGATTGTGTCTTAGGTAAACTGTTTCATACTGACAGTTCATCTAGTGAACTTGTCCTCCATACTAAATCTAGCAAACAACCTCTCTACTAGTTAGGGGTCAAGCTACATATAATAGTCCATAGTCAATAGTATGCAGCTTGACCCTTAACTAGTAGAGAAGTTGGTTGACAAATTCTTATAGATACAACAATAAATCAACTTTAAAACTGAGTCTAGTTGATTACATCGATAAATGTCAATGTAATAATAATTAATTAGATTCCAAGTAACATGAGAGTCGGTAAAGGTAAATGAGTCCACAATGTCTACATTCCCGAGAAAGGTCCTTACACGTTTGAAGGCATCAATTGAAACAATAATATTTCTTCCCTCAGGTGTAGGGAAAAAAAACCTTGCAATAGCTTTTCCGCTATAGCTAAACTTGTAGAGGATATAGTGAATGAGTTGCTAGATTTAGTATAGAAGACAAGTTCGCTAGATGAACTATCAGTATGAAACATTTTACCTAAAACACAATCAATATAGAACTTAGATATTGTCAGATTAGTAAACTGTTAAACGAACCAAAATTGGAGTGACATACATATGTGAATAAGCAGATGAAGTCTGTGGAATTTATGAATTTTTCTAAAACAACCGATTTTCCTAATCTTTTATGGATTGTTGTGACATCGCTCCTGCCTTTATTGGGATACATGTTATCTTTGAGACTCAAGGAAGCTTAAAACAACATTTAATATATACCATCAAATGTGAATATATATAATAGCTTCATAAAAGGAAATGAGATGTACATAATAAAGAAAGTGACGTTGTTCGAATGATACTAAACACACTAAAGCAGAAGATCAGACATGGAAGGCAAACGATAATTAGTGTATGAAATGGAGTTGCCTTCTGCATTGTTTATTTTTTCAATAGGGACAATTTTGCTACATTCCTCCCAACGGAATGAATTAAGATCATCTGGAACTAGTCTCCATGTCGACATTCCTTGATTAATCTGCAAATGTCAATTTATAATCAAATGATGATATGTTCAACTCCAATTTCAATGATAAGTGAATGTAGTCCAATTTATCACTTATACATCGTTAATGTGCCTAATGATATGACAGTTACCCTTACTAAAATTTCAAAAATCTATTATGTAGTTTGTATCATAAGTAAAATTTAGAATTGAAACTGAAATAGACATGACTATGTTCTTGATGTACAGAAACATAGAATTACCTATATTGGGCTATATTACTTCAAAACACAACCATAAAATGCATCAAAGATATAACAAATAAAACACAACCATAAAAAATAACAAAGATAGATAGACATAAACAAATAAAAAAGATAGACAGTAAATCATCTTTAAACACAACCATAAACAAAACTCATACATCAATTGCATAATTAAGAACTCACAATAAACACCTAAAGGTATAAGTTAAACTTAGCATAACTTCGTTGATGAAAATAGAGGAAAAGAGTAATACCAATTCAGTTAATAATGGTTCTTCAACAGTGATGACCACAATACAGATGAAGAAACAGAAGAGAGGATTTGGCTATTGTTGACCACTTAAACGAGAATGGAGTAGCATTTTATGTTTTTGTCTTTCAAAACCTAATACAAAACGATGTCGTTTTTCTTGTTTAAGTAAACGATGTCGTTTATTATTTACTGTAGTTGTTTGGAAGTAGTATTAATTAATTTGGTACGATCTATTGTATTTGGTCGACAAACGTCAGA
>JAOSBO010000004.1:33691413-33725444 GCA_027563915.1 Erythroxylum rotundifolium
ATAAAGTTTAAAGACAATGTTTTCAGTTTTTGTATGTGATTATTTGACTATGCATTTGGTTTTTGCATTTATAATTAATTTTCACTTGCATTATGCCCATATAGGATATGAGGATGACATAAAGTTGTATCCCTTGTGTTGGTAGGTTTTCTGGGATACTGATGAAAATATAGTCACCAAAGTAATCTTTCAAGTCAGTATTTTGGATTATTCCACTTACATGTTGGGGGATGTCTCTGGCTTTATGTTTGGCTATTTTGGTCAAAGCGGTTGGTCTTACATAAAGTTTTGAGATGTTCATAAAAGCATATAATAGAGGAAGATTGTTACTTAAATGATCTATTTACCCAAAAGTAGTAGTGTCATGAGAGTTAATGGTTTGTATTTTGATCAATTTTATGCGAGTGTCTAATTGCATATATTATGTATTCAGCCAAAAGATGTTTCATAATATATGTGATCGGATTCTCAGTATAGATACTTTTAATGCTTTGTAGTATCACTGTTATCCTGCATTTATAATGATTTTAACATTGTCTTTTCTGTTTTTCAATCACCTTCTCCATTAACAATAATGCAGTCACGATTGAAACCTTGAATGGTTTTAGTTTTAAGAAATGGAAGAAAGACGTGGACTTCGCATTGGAGATTGCAGATATCAGCATGGCTGTGCACGTTGAGTGACCACCTCCACTTATAAATGTCAGCTCAGAAGCTGACAAACAGCTATGGCGCCTTGGGAGAGTTCGAATAGGTTATGTTATTTGACCATCAGGAGGTCGATACCTGATCACCTGCTGAGCGGACTTGCGAACATAACGATAGCACGAGAGTTCATGAATAGCATCTCCTAAAGGTACATGGTCTCTTCTAATGCTGAGAAGAGCGCCCTCATTAAAGAGCTTTTCTCCATGAGGTATAATGGAGAGGGAGGCATAAGGGACTATATCATTCAGATGGTGCACCTCAGAGTAGCCTGAAGGCACTTGATATGCTAATCCCTAACAACCTGATAGTGCATTAGGCACTAAGCACTCTTCTGCCGGAGTTTGAGATGTTGGTCACGTCCTACATCTCACAAGATGAGACTTGGGAAATTAATGCTTTAATTTCCCGGTGTGCTGCTGTAAAGGAGAAGATCAAGAACTCTCCTCATTCGACTATGTATGCAGCTGTGAAGGGCAAGGGAAAGGCGAAACCTCAACAACCTAAGGGCAAGGGTAAGAGTAAGATATCCAACCCTCTCCTCAGATCCAGAGTGGGCAGGCAAGCATTGAAAAAGGCCCACATGAGCTTAAGGGTATGAGATGCTTCTTCTGTAAAAAAAAGGAGCTCAGGAAATGTAGGATTAAACCTCGATATGGGGTTTGTTTTGTATCTACGAGACACATTTTATATATGGTCTTTTAGACAGAATCCGATATCTGTATCAATTTTGGATAGGTAAGGTTATCGTTTTGTATTTGATAATGCAGTTGTAAATATTTCTATCAATACAAAACATATCGTTACAGCCTTTTTATCCTACAGATTATATAGTATGTGTCTTTCTCCTAATGAAATGTATGCCTCTTCATATATTGTCGAACCTGTTACTTGAAAGAGGACCTCCATAAAAGACACATCGTACACATTGTGGCATCAACGTCTAAGCCACATTTCCAGGGAGAGGGTTGAGAGACTGATAAAGGATAACATTCTCCTAACTCTGGACTTCAGTGATCTGGAGACATGTGTCGATTGTTGCAAGGGCAAGTTGACCAAGATAAAGAAAAAAGGGTCATCTCGTGCTTCAGGCTTGTTGGACCTCATACATATAGATGTTAATGGTCCCTATACGGTCACATTGTGCAATGCGAGATATTTCTTGACCTTTATAGATGATTATTCCTGATACAGATATGTGTTCTTGCTTAAAGAGAAGTCTAAAGTTCTTGATAAATTCAAGATCTTCAAGACTAAAGTCGAGAACCAATTGAGAAGGTTAATAAAGATTGTGAGATATGATAAAGGAGGGGAATACTATGACAGACATGGGGTTGCAGGATAGGAAAAAGGTCTATTTTCTTGATATTTGGAGTTAGTAGGAATAATGGCACAGTTCACTATGCCAGATAGTCCTGAGCAAAACGGTGTGGCCGAAAGGCATAATCTCACCTTAAAGGACGTGATGAGGTCAATATAGAGCAGGACTAACCTACCTGAGTACCTATGGGGTGAATCCAGAAAGACGACATTATATATTTTAAACAGAGTCTCAAACAAGTCAGTGTCAAAGACGCCTTTTGAGCTCTGGGTTGGGAGAAAGCCAAGCCTTGCACACATTCGTGTGTAGGGCTGGCCTGCTGAGGTGAGGTTGTATAATCCTAATGAAAGTAAATTGCAACCTTGTTCGACTCATTACTATTTAGTGGGATATCCCGACCACTTTAAGGGCTACAGATTTTACTGTAGAGGGGGAGGGGCTAAAATTGTGGAATCACAGACGGCATAGTTCCTCAAATATGATGTCTATGATGAGGGAGGTTCTTCAGATACTCCAGAAGTTAGTAGGATTAATACTACGATCGTGTTGTATCAACCTCCTATACAGTCAGTTCTGGTGGATAAAGGCCCCAATACCATGCCTATGCAGGTACAGGAACCTACTCCTATTAAGGAGGAAGTTTCTAAGGTACAGGAACCTGTGCAGTTACATAAATCCACTATAGAGAGGTGATCTGCTATCTCATCAGATTGCATAGTCCATCTTGGTGAGCAAGACTGTGATATTGGACATGTTAAGGATCTAGTTACTTTTTCAGAAGCCATTTCTAGACCCCATGCAGACATGTGGTGGGAAGCAATGAATGACGAGATGCAATCTATGAACTATAATAAGGTATAGGAGCTCGTTGATTTAAGTCAACATAGTAGACCAGTTAGCTACAAATGGCTATCTAAGACCAAGAAGGACACACAGGTCGAGTTGAGTGGTTTAAGGTGCGTCTAGTTGCCAGAGGGTTCACTTAGAGAGAAGAAGTTGACTTCAATGTCACCTTCTCTCCTGTATCCTCGAAGGATGCTTTTAGAGTGATCATGGCATTAGGATGTCATTATGATATAGAGCTACATCAGATAGATGTGAAGACAGCTTTCCTGAATGGTCACCTTTATGAGGAGGTTTATATAAAGCAGCCTGAACGATTTTATGATCAGGATGCAGTTGGCAATGTATGCAAGTTGAATAAATCAATATATGGTCCAAAGCAAGCTTCCAGACAGTGTTACCTAAAGTTTGATGAGTTTTTGACCTCATTCAGCTTTGTAAAAAACAAAGTCGAAAGATGCTTATACTATAAGGTCAGGGGGAGCAAGGTCATCTTCATACTTCTATATGTCGATGATATTTTTCTTGCGTCAAATGATTTAGCCATGTTGCATAAAGTTAAGCAACTTTTGGCTAAATATTTTGACATGAAGGATTTGGGTGAAGCATCTTTTGTCCTATGTATACAGATTCACAGGACGGATCTCAACACTCGCTGAGCCTCTCATAAAGTGCATACATTGAGCGTGCAACAAAGGTTTAATATGGTTGAATGTAGACCTGTTGTAGCACCAATCTCTCATGGAGAGAGATTATCTTTGGCACAGTGTCCAAAGAATAAGGTTGAGAGAGAGGCTATGAGGAATGTTCTATACTCTAGTGCTATTGGTAGGTCGATGTATGCCCAGGTATGCACTAGATCGGGCAGTGCATTTGTTGTTGGACTGCTAGGTTGATATCTAGCTAACCCAAGTGTAGGCCATTGGAATGCAGTCAAACAGGTGTTGAGATACCTCAAAGGTACCAAGGATTATATGTTGACATATGGAAAAGTCAACGAATTGTCGGACTCAGATTTTGCTATGTGTCCAGACTATCGCAAGTCCACTTCAGGATACATATTTATGTTAGCAAATGGTGCGGTATCATGGAAGAGTGTCAAATAGACACTAGATGTATGTAGAGTTTGTTGCATGTTATGGAGCTGCTACACAGGCGGTTTGGCTTAGAAACTTAATTTCTGAGTTGTCTGTGGTGGATTCGGTTGCTAGACCCATACAGATATATTGTGATAATCTTGCTGCAGTTTTGTTCAATAACAACAACAAGAGTATTATGGGGTCTAAGTATTTGGAGGTCAAGTATTTAACCATAAAGGAGCTGATCCAGAAGGGTGACATTAAGGTGGAAGACATTAGGATTGAGGACGTGTTAGCTGATCCGTTGACTAAAGGACTTCACCCACTCGTGTTTGCTAGACATGTATCCAGTATGGGCGTGTTGAAGTCCTTAGACAGCAATAGTTGGGGATCACTATATTTTTCTCCTTAAATGATTGTATATTTTGTTGTATTATGACATTATGATCATTTGTTAATAAAGTGATCATATTTGGTTTTTATCCTCAGTAATAGTTGTTTTGCGTATAGTCATAATACATATAGAAGTCTTAAGATTTGTGTTGATCTTAAGCATTTTAAAGGTCATTGGCATTTATAAAGATTAACCTTTAGCCTGTGACATTAAACACATAAAGTTTATATAGATATCCTTAAAGTTTCATATGACATAGGAGAATATAAGTTTTTAATCTCATAAAGGTTCTCTAATGTTGTTTAATATTCGGTGAGAGAAAACGGGATTTCTCTATTGTAGTTTAGCAATGCAATTTAGCATAAAGTTAGAAAATTCGAGACCCATAGACGAAGATGATACATATTAGATCATAAAGGTATCATCGTAGTCTGCCACACTCCATTTTTCCATTAATGTTAGTGAGGTATTAGATATTTGTGATTATATTAAACCTGTGTCACACATGATAAATATGTTTGATGTTTTCCAGTATCAAAAACCTTACAAGATAGAATGTAGGACTTTCATTACCTTAGATCAAATATTTTTAAAACTTTTGGTACCATTACAGTAGCATGACTTAACCAAATTTTTAAACTGTTTTAAACTTGATTAAAGCTGCAATCAATAATTGTCCAAAGGGGAGATTGAAAGACAATTTTTCCCTCAATGGCAATTTTGTAATTTTCCCTATGTTTGGACAGTTATTAATTGAGATTTTGGTTTTTCAATAAATTACCGGTTAAGTGATGCAATTTGATCCAAATAAAGGTAATAAGGTGGCCCCATAAATAATCTAGATTAATAGGTCGAAGTCTAGGTGAAAAATGGGTCTCTTTTAATGTGGGGCTGGTCTATATCAACCTTGTGATGGGAAAGTCCGATATGGAAGCTATATAAATAGGTTATAATTTCCTGCATTTACTCAAGTCATTCATAAGCATTCAAAGCTCTGACCCGTTAAGAGCGCTCGTGTTTTGAGGAAACTGTAGAAAGGTCTAAACCACGTGTTGGTGAACATTTTCCATAAAGGTCCTGGGGAGATTCGAGCTTGTTTGGAGGTCGGAAACTGCTTCGGAACATCAGATGGAACCGAAATCAAGTATTCCACATTCCTTCATTTTTAATCCTTTCATGACTAATCCTGGATACGTAATAAGTTCTGCTCTATGTATTACATCATTATAGAATCAAAAGTTTGCTAGAAAGATGTAATAAAGTACAAAGGATAAACAAGCAATTGGCGTTGAATAAAGTAGCTTATTTTGGGCAGCAATTGGTGTTAAATGAAGTTGCTTATTTTGGGCAATAATAGTCTCGTTGCTTTAACTTGTAAAAGATGTCAACCATGTGAAAGGTAATTGATACACTTTGTTTGTAATTGGGTGTTTAGTTTGTTAACAGATACCATTCCAGGAGCCTAGATTCTCTTATTTGCATCCACTATTTTGAGTTTGGTAGCAATAGTGTCTCTTGTGTTTCCTTCTGCAATCACTTTCGATTAGCACCTCACCCACAAAGAGCCATCAAAGCTTTAGATTTTCATTTTTTTCTCACTGTTGGTACTATTGGGAGCGCCAGCAGGAGATCAACAAGTCACCAAAAGAGCAAAGATTCTACTCTTTTCACGTGACAACCTAGACACCACTAGTATGACCTCAGGATACCCTCGCTGACGATGAAAACTTCCTCTTAGACGCCCCTGTGCCTATGGTGTATGGTAGTGGCATTTGGGTGTGGTTCCTGGACAACTTGTTTGAGACTGTGTGTGTAGATTTCTCGATGTAGATACTGGATCAGTTCTAAGGTTACTAGTTACCATTTGTATGCCTTAGTTGTAACTACTACGTGATTCTATTGTTGTGGTTAGAGCACGGATCCACCTTTCTTTGGAAGTAGCTGATACTTTAGGTGCACCCACGGCTAGCTTGAAGAAGGGTACTTACTAAAGTCCACTCCTACAAAGAGTTAAATAGGCAACAAAAAGGAGTCTGATATGGATGATTGTTTTAATAGGAATCTATTAAAGGATTATAAGTGTTTTATTAGAATTCTATTAGAGGAGTATTTTATTTTTAATAGAAGTCTATTATTTCCCTATTATTTCTGCACTAGTTTATATTATAGTTATGTTAATAAAAATAGCTTGAATAGGAGTTTTTCTAAAAGTCCTAAAATAACTTGAATAAAAGTATTTCTAAAAGTCCTAGTTTAGGTGCAACTTTTATATTTTTTTGCGTATATAAGGCTATTATGTTATGTAATAAAGTAAGGAAAAAGTTAATCACAAAAATTAGCTAATTAGGAGTAGAGTAATTTGGCCAATATCAGTAGACCTTATCTTTAACAAGTGCTGCAAGTTTTTCATCACCAAAAATAGGTTCTACAAGGAAGGGAACCAACGTAAATAAGGGGAAAGAGATTAACTTTCCTGAGAATTATCATTGGATTCGATCCCAAGCACGGGCACATAACAAGTTGGTATCAAAGTAGGAGATCATAGACGAAACAGGTCATTTAACCACAGGGCAATCTTTGGTAAATTGGCAGATGGATCAGAGGATACGGGCATTAGAGATGGGGCAACAAGAATTGAAGGCTCAATATGCAGAGATTATCTTTATGCTTGCAACTATTAGGCACCATCACCACCATCATAGGAGGAGATGGCCGATGGGGGTAGCGAGGCAAGAATGATGCCTAAATATACTAAGATGGAAATTCCAACATACAATGGCTGGATGGATTCGTTGGTTTGGCTTCACAAGTGTGAGAAGTTTTTCCTAAACCAACAAACAATGGAGGAGGAGAAGGTAAGATTAGCTTCCTTTCATTTAATAGGGGAGGCCCAACTGTGATTTTTTCAACTTGAACAAAAAGAACCAGGGATGCATTGGTACTATTTCAAAAACTATTGCAATATGAGATTCAACTCTCGCCTTAGCAACAACCCTATAGGAGAATTGGAAAACCTCAAACAAATAGAAAGCGTAGAAGAATATCAACACCAATTCCAAACACTGCTGACGTGAACCATAGGGCTTCCACGAGACCTACAAGTAAATCTATTCACGACTGGGTTGGTAGAAGAGCTATGAATCGAGGTGGAAATGCAATATCCTGTTAATCTTGGGGCTGTAATGAACTTAACAAGAACATGTGAAAGAAAATTACAATGTATGCATATGCAATACACCTAAGGGCAAAAGGCAGTCGAAACACCACCTTATGGCCATCTTCGCAGCTGGACAATAGTAGTAACAACACTAGCATGAGTGCAGCCACACTTTTAGGAAGTGAGATAAACTTAGGGGCTAAAACAACGACTTCCAGTATAGCAAGTACTCCACCCCCAATGGGAAGACGCTTAACCAGAGCGAAAATAGTTGAAAGAAGAAAGAAGGGGTTATGCTACAATTGCGATGAGTTTTATTCGGTAGGGCACAAATGTAAGAGACTATTTTGGATTAAGGTTGCAAATCCTAATGAAGAAGAGGAGGAAATATCTTTGCATACCATCACTGACATAACTTGATTTCAAGCTTGAGGGCAAACTCAATGTCAAAGAGGCGAGTAATGATATAGATGAATGTTTTATTAGGAATCTATTAGAGAAGTATGAGTGTTTTATTAGGAGTCTATTATAGGAGTATTTTATTTTTAGTAGAAGTCAATTATTTCCCTATTATTTCTGCACTAGTTTCTGTTATAGTTATGTTAATAAAAACAGTTTAAATAAGAGTCTTTCTAGGAGTTATAGTTTAGGTGGAACTTTTACGTTTTTTTGCTTATATAAGGTTATTATGTTATACAATAAAGTAAGGAAGAAATTATCATAAAATTAGCTAATTAGGAGTAGAATAATTTAGCTAATCTCAGCAGACCTTGTCTTTGAAAAGTGCTATCAATTTTTCAACACCAAAAATAGGTTTTGCATGGAAGGGAACCAACGTAGATGAGGGGAAAGAGATTAACTTTCCTAATAATCGTCCTTGGACTCGATTCCAAGCACGAGCACATAATAGACTCTTAGTTTGGCTTATTTTATCCTTTATGAAGCTCTTGACCTTTATAAAGAGCAATAAAAAGGATCATATTTTGCCTCTTTTTGTTCTTTATTCAGACCACATTTAGAAGGAATGACTACAAGATAATGCCATATTATTTTTACAATTCCGCAATTCTGTTAATAATGATGTCGTTGCTCTTAATAGTCATTGCGAGTATGTTAAGGAATTGATGAATTAGTTAAATTTTTTACATTTATAAAAGAATATTTCACATATTTATGAGGTATGTAAGGGATTTTACCGAACTGAATGACAACATCAATCACTTTAGGCATATTTTATTAATTTCAAAAATATTTATGAAGAAATAAATGTTTTGTTACCATTTAGTCCCAATTTTGAATTTCAACAAGTTGAAAGGGAGTAGATGTCAGTAATGAGTTTTTTGACTGGTCTTAACTCTCAATTTGAAGTTGCTAAGTCCAAAATTCTTTTTATTATTGAAATTTTCTTTTTTACATGAGATTTTTACATAACTATTCATCACAAATGTCACTGCATATATTCCTCCCAACATTCAAACCTCTAGAGCCCTTTTAAGTCAAAATAATGGATTTGACACTAAAAGGTCAACTCATTAGACTCATAGCAAAGGAGGAGGGACATAAAATTGGGACCATAAGAATCAAAATGTTGAAACAATTCACTGTCGATTTTATCATGAGTCAAGCCATACTAAATGTACTTGTTAGATACAAATGAACAAGTCTTAGAAATTTCATTCTACTCATGTCACAACTACCATTACACCTTATATGTGGAAAAGAAAATTTACAGTTCCTGCAGATGAGTTTGCTAAGTTTACACAGTATTAAGAAGCATTGAAAAGTTCATCTCCTACTATCACCTGTATTGTCGGTTTAAGTGACACACCTTCATGTGTCTTTTCATCTTCATCACAATAGGTCATTGATTTTGGTGTTTTATATCGTATGACAAGTAATTCTAGTCTTTTTTCTACTTTTCAAAAACACCCGTCCCCTTCTATGTTAAATTAGTTTATGGATCTAATTCCTCTATTATTGGATATGACACTGTTATTCTCACTCCATTAATATCTTTATCATCTATCTTAAACCTACCAAGATTCTCTTTTAATTTAGTATTTGTGAGTAAACTCACTCGTGCCATAAATTGTTGTATCTTATTCTTTCCTGATCATTGTCTTTTTTAGGATCTTATGACAAAGAAGATTATTGGTAAAGAACAACAATCAAGAAGATTATTGGTAAAGAACAACAATCAAGAGGTCTATACATTCTAGATACACAATTGCTAATCCATTGCTTGTTTTAAGTGTCTTAACTTCTTTTGAAGCTCATTGTCAGTTAGGACATCCCCCTTTACCTCTTTGAAGAAGTTATGTCCATAGTTTCATAATGTATATTACTTAGATTGTGAGTCTTGTTAATTTGCCAAACATCATTGTTTGCCTTCACTTTCTCAATTTACAAAAAGAGCTAACTTTATGTTTGACTTGGTAAAATTTGATGTTTGAGGTCCAAATCCCATTGTATCTAAAACTAGGTCTTAATATTTTGTCATATTTATTGATGATTTCTCTAGTATAACTTGCTTTATTTAATGAAAACTCACTATGAGTTATTTTCACAATTCACTGCCTTTTGTGTTGAGATCAAAACTCAATTTAATGTCTCTATTTGTACATTGAGAAGTGATAATGCCAAAGAATTTTTTCACATCATTCCAAACTTACATGATCTAGAATGGCATTCTTCACCAATCATCATGTGTTGACACATCATCTCAAAATGATGTTGTTGAACAGAAAAATTAATATCTCCTTAAAATTGTTGAACCACTCTTATTTCAAATGTATGTTCCTAAATCATTTTGGGTCAATGTTATCTCCACAATCTATTTTTCTGATTAATAATATGCCTTCATTTGTTAGTCCTTATAATATTTTTCCCAATAAACCTTTCTTTCCTATTTTACCATAGATTTTTTGTAGAACTTGTTTTGTAAATGATGTTCATCCCTAAGTTACTAAATTAGATCCTAAATCTTTGAAATGTGTCTTTTTGAGTTACTCTCACCTACTAAAAGGATATCGATGTTATTGTCCTACTCTAAACAAATATCTTGTGTCAGTTGATGTTCCTTTATGGAACATTTCCTTCTTTCCTAATTCTTCGATTTCTGAGAAGGTGGACAACGACCTGTTAGTTTACAAGATCACCTGTCACACTATAATGGTTGTCTCTACGTATGATCCTCTTACATAACCACAACCACCACCTATTTTCTTGGTCTATTCCAGGAAAAAAAAAAGATCATCCTAACACAAGTTTGCTACCTATCTTTTCTTCATCATCAAATCTAACAACATGATCCAGAACTTCCAACTTCTCTTTTCAAAGGTAAATGTCAATTTACTTATCATATTTCCTTTTTTATCTCTTATAATCGTTTGTCTTCCTCTTCTTGCTCCTTTATTGTATCACTTGATTTTATAACCCTCCTGAAAAAATGTTCATGAAGCCTTATCTCATCCTGGTTATATTGCTATGATAAAGGAGATGAATGCTTTAAATGCTAATGGTACGTGGGACCTAATGAACTTACCTAATGGAAATTGTTAGCTCAAGGTTTATGCTTAACTATTTCGATAATAACTTTATAATATTTCAAAATCCAAATTGGATCTATTTCCATACATAGATAATGATATAATTTTTTAAAGGAAACAAAATCATAGGATAATTACTTCCTTTCTTGCAGGAACCTTCTTTATGAACTTACCTAACTAGAAATGGTTCCATGACCTCCAAAGGATCTTACTAATTCAAATAATTAGCTCCAGAAGCCTTGACAAAATGTTTACCTTAACATTTGAATATCGAAGATTTCAGTAGAGATGATATCGAAGATTAAGCAACGACTAGTTAAAGAAAATATCTACTTAAGGAAGAACCACTATGTTTGTGGAAAATATAGACTTGCAAATTACCTTAGCAGCATCAATATTCTTGAAAATTATATCAAACTCCCTGTTCCTTATAAAGTCAAATCACTCTATTGAAAGAGACTGTTAAATCCTTTATACTTTTCTTATTGTGAGCTTGTAAAGGTTTGTTAAATACTACGAGTGTGGAAGGTTAAAGAACTTTGAAAAATATATACTTATGAGCTTGGAGAGGCTCGTGAAAATTTACTACTTAGATTTTATAGTGAAATACTCAAGTTGAATACTTGCAAACTGGACGTAGGCTTCGTTATAATCCAAACCGATATAAATCGACGTGTCACTCTCTCTCTCTCTTAACCTTTAAATTTTTGCATTATAATATTTGTGTTTTCAAACTTGTGAGAGGCTCCTTCAATTTTACAATAGGCTCCTAATTTTTTATATCACAAGAGGCTCCTTTCGTTTTGAGCGTTAATAGACTCTTATTGATTAATATACTTCTTTCGTTTTGAGCGTTAATAGGCCCCTATCAATTAATAGGTTCTTTTCTTTTTAAGCGCTAGTAGGCTCCTATCAATTAACAAGCTCCTTTTCTTTTGAGCCTTAGCAGGCTCCTTTCAATTAATAAGATCCTTTTGTTTTCAACGTTAATAGGATTTTTTTAAGGTTGATAGGATCGTTCTATTTATAAACTTACTTTGCTTAAGAGGATATTATCAATTTTAAATACCTTGCAAATTTCTTTTACACTAAAATCACCCCTTCCCTCTTGCATGTGTTTGCTTTATCAAGAAGGCCATTGAATAAATGGGTGTTTGCTATTAAAATCAATTCTGATGAATCTATTGTTCGACTTAAATCACAACTTGTAACCAAAAGTTATGCTCAAACTAATGGTGTGGATTATTTTGATACTTTCTCTCTTGTTGCTAAATTGATGTTTATTCGTCTATTCATTTCTTTAGTAGCCACTTATGATTAGACCCTACATCAGCTAGATATTAAGAATGCTTTCTTACATGGACATCTTCAGGAGCAAGTGTATATGGAGCAATCACTTAGATTTGTTTCTCAAAGGGAGAATGAGAAAATATGTCATCTTTGAAAGTCTTTATACGGTTTAAAACAAAGTCCTCATGCTTGGTTTGGAAAATTTAGTCAGGCAATGGAAAATTTAGGCATGAAGAAAAGCAATTCTGATCACTCAGCATTCTATAAACATTTTGCATCGGTGTCATTCTCTTTGTTGCGTATGTTGATGACATTATTACTAGAAGTGGCAATATTGCAATTTAATCCTTGAAATCCTTCCTTCATAGTCAATTTCATACAAAGAATTAGGGGCTTTGTTTTCTAAGGGTCAAAGTGATAAAAAGCAAGAAAGGCATTCTCCTATCACAAAGGAAGTATGTACTTGATCTACTAACTAAGGTTGGAAAGAGAAGGCTAAGCCATGTAATGCGCCATTGATTCCAAATCTATAACTCATCAAATATGGATAATTGTTTAAAGATCCTGAGAAATATAAGAGATTGGTTGGGGAATTCAATTATCTCACAATAACTCACCTTAAAATTACATATTTTGTTACTATTTTAAATCAATTTATGTCTTCTCCTACCACTCATCCTTGGGCAGTTATAAAACAAATATTATGTCACCTGAAGGGAGCTCCTGTTCTAGGGATTCCATTTAAAAATCGTAGACATACTCATACAAAATGTTTCTCAGATGTTGGTTAGGCAGACTTTAAAATTGATCAAAGATCAACTACTGGTTATTATGTATTCATTGGAGGAAACTTAGTCTCATGGAAAAGTAAGAAGCAACATGTTGTATCCAAATCTAGTGTAAAGTCTAAATATAGAACTATTGTACAATCATAATGTGAGATCGTATGGATGCCAGCTCCTAACAAAAATTGGTTTTAAAACCTCATAACCAGCATAGTTGTTGTGTGATAATCAAGCAACACTATATATTTCTTCTAATCTTGTATTCCATGAATGAACTAAACATATCGAGAAAGATTGTCACTTTATTCATGAAAAAGTACAATAAAACTTGATTTCTATGAGATATGTCAAAACCGGAGAACAATATGGAGATATTTTCACAAAGGCTCTAACCAGAGTTTTGGTGAATTACATTCACAACATTTGGGAATTATTATACTTGATTAGAGGAGATTATTATGTAAATTAGTTATTCTTATATCAATATAAATATGTGCCAAAACTTTGTATAATGTAGAAGATACGAAATACCTTTCTTCTTAATGCACTTCATAAAGATTGAAACTTTCTATAACAACACAATTAGAAATGATGTCTAAATTGTTTATTAACTTATTATATGCTCATTCATTATATTGAAATTTTCTATTATGTTAGATTTTATTGAAGGGTTAGTTCAACCATTTGAAACAATTATAAACATCAAAAATATTGGAAGCATGAAATCAATTGAGCTTGTATGTTAAAGTTAAGTACCCTCAGTGATAATTTAATAATTTATGTATGATTTTGGGATGAATTAGAACTAATTTGACTAATCTCTATGTGAATTTTGATCTTTATTTGGTTAATTCTTACACATTTCAACTTATCACATAATAGGTGCAAATGGATAGATTTTGGGGCAAGAGGCATAACTTTCGTTGTGGATGTTGGATTGAGGTCATTTAAGTATGCCTTTGAAAAGGACTCTAAGTTCTACAACTTCCGTGAAGACTTCAAGGAGAGATTTTGTTGTTTAAAGGGTCAAAATTATGCATTTCTGTAGATGTCCAGTGTATATCTGCCCAACAGACATGATGTCTCT
The DNA here is from genome assembly GCA_027563915.1 of Erythroxylum rotundifolium. NCBI lineage: Eukaryota > Viridiplantae > Streptophyta > Magnoliopsida > Malpighiales > Erythroxylaceae > Erythroxylum > Erythroxylum rotundifolium. The sequence goes on from JAOSBO010000004.1 coordinate 33,705,623, forward strand.
CCTAATGGACATGAGCGGAGCTGGAAAGTTGAAAAACTCAAGAAGGTCCACCCAGTAGACATGCAGCCTACCTAATGGACATTTATTGGTATTTGGACTAAAATTTGCTCTGAAATATAGCATATGTCAGCCCAACGGACTTAAAGACCACCTAATGGATATGGACGGCAATTTTGTGATTTTTCTTCCCCAGTTTGACTCAAATTGAGTTTCTTGGATCGCAAGGCACTATAAATACTTATTTTTAAGGCCTATAAAAGGGAGCCACCAATCTTAACCTAAAGGAGGCACCCAAGGAGGCCAAGAAGAAGATCAAGAAGGATTCAATCAAGCATTTGAAGCAATTTTGTTTTGTTTCTTTCTACTCTTTCTTGGATGTTGATTATTTTTATTTGTATGGATTCTTGTATCATGTTCTTGAACTAAATCCCAATTAGGGTTAGGAATGTAGCCTAATTTGGAGAATTGATTTATATTTTATGGACTTATTGGTTTTCAATGAAAGTTCTTTGGTTATAGTTATCGTTCTTGAACTTAATTGTTGTTTCTATGCCTGATCACCATAACTGCAATCTTAGGAATTATATGATGAACTGAGAGGTGAAGTATAATTTGTTCACTAGGAAGATAAACACATTAGATTTAAAGGTAGAGATATCCAGAACTAGTTTGATAACTTATAATTGCTTATTCTTAATGAAGTTGACTAGTTAGGTTTCACATTGAGAGATGATAATCAACTAGTTAGGTATTCTTATATGTCTTGAGAGAGAATATAAGTAAATTTAAGCAATTGTTATTATAATCTATCGCTCAATCAAATCCATAATTTATTAACCAATCTCTTAAATTGGTGAACCCTAAAGCCTAAGTCTAAATCATAAGATTTCCCTTGCTCGTTTATTTATAGTCTTTACAATTTGTTGTCTACCTAATCCAATCATCTTTTAAGTTTCTTATTATTTTAGTTCAAGTAATTAGGATTAATTCAGTAGTAAGTAGCTAAGTCCCTGTGGGAGACGACCTTGGAATACTTGATTTGTAGGTACTAGGAACAATTCTATGCGCTTGCAAATTTTATCAACCAAGTTTTTGACGCTGTTGTCGGGGACTAATTTATATTTGCTACTATTAATTCTATTTATTTTTAATTACCTTAGGGTTTCTTCCATTAATTACTTTTAAACCCTTTTCTCTTTGTTTTATTTTTTGAGTTGCATGAACTTAAGGCATTCAAGAAATTTGAACAACGATCAGCTAATTGAGTTAAATCATGAAAGTAAACACACTTGTAAAAGGAACAACCCCCAAAGAAGAAGAAAGATGGAAAATAATAATCAAAATCCAATTCTACTCAGGGAACAAGAAATGGGGAATGATTAATTTAATGAAGGAAATCAGGCCGAAGCTTGGAGGCAAAATAACAATGAATCGGTGGCTACTATTCCTGCTGTAAAGAGAACTAGAGATTATTAGATGTCATTTATTGCTGGCAACCCTTCTTGCATTCGATTGAGTGCAGTAGCAAGGAACTATGAGCTAAAGTAGATCCATCTATTTCTGTTGCCACAATTTAATGGGATGTCGAGTGAAGATGCTCTAGCCTTTATGAGAGATTATGCTCTAGCCTTTGTGAGAGATTTCTACACTGTAGTTCAAACCCATCTATCTCTCAAAGGCTAGAGCATCTTCACTCGGCATTTGTTTTTTAAAATTGGAAAATCCAAAACAACGTCAGCCCGTCATTTGTTTTTAAAAATTAAAAAATCCAAAATGATGTTTTTGAGAATAACAGTAGGTCGGGCCATGGTCTGCCTCCCTTTGGCCTCTGGTTGGCCTGCGGCCCGTGGCCCACCCATGATCAGCCTAACCTGGACCAAAAACGGGACCAGCGGGCCGGATTGATTTAGACATCCCTAGTTCAGACTCTTCCACTGTATGGATTGTCTGAAGATGAGTTAAAGCTGAGGTGTTTTCCTTATTGTATGAAGGGATTAGCAAGAAACTGGTTGCTGACATTAGAGGTAGATTCCCTTGATACTTAGGATAAAGTAATGGAGACTTTCATGATGAAGTGGTACCCAACCTACAAAACTCTCGAACTAATGAAGATGATACATTGGTTCTTGCAAAAAGAAGGCAAAAATTTTCATAAAGCATGGGAGCAGTTTAATGATCTCCTTAACCAGTGTGATCATCATAGATTTGATACATACTCTTTGACTCAGTTTTTCTACTATGGTCTCATTGATCACAATCAGACTTTGGTGGATTTAAACACTGGTGGGAATATTAGTAACCTGAGTTCCCAAGAGTTATGGAATTTTTCAAAAAAGTTACGGAGAATTCACATTGTAAGGTGATTAGGAGCAAAGCTACTGCTCTTAATGAAGTGGGTTCTAAACCTGACATGACCTATCAAGTTGCTGAGATAAATAAGAAGTTGAATATGTTGATGAACAACAAGAAGTCTGGTAGGGAACCTTGCACTCTTTGTAGTAGATTTGGGCATACAGCAGCTTATTGTATGAACATTGAAGCAACAATGTAAGAGGAAGAGATGAATTATGTAAACAATGGTAGATAAGATCAGAAATATGATCCTTTCTCAAACACCTACAATGAAGGTTGGCAGTTTCATCCCAATTTTTCATGAAACAATCAAAGAGTTGCAAAACCAAGGGGACCACCTGGGTTCCAAGAACCTCCAAAACAGCAGTATTCACCTCCGTGACCTTCTGTACAACAACAATTCCCTTTCCCCTTAGGAGTAAAAAGTAGAGAGGCTTGAAGATATGTTTACTCAACTTATAAGCAAGACGGATTAAAGTGCTCAAGCTAGCTCTCAAGCCATGAACAGAATGGAGAAGAACATCCAGTCCAACCAAGCTGCCATCATAAATTTAGAGGTGCAAATCAGTCAAGTGGCAAAAGAGGTAAGAGAAAGTGGTAAAGGAAAGCTACCTAGCAATACTTAAGTGAACCCAAAATAAGATTGTATGGCAATTCACCTGAGGGTGGCAAGGTGGTAAAAGATGTGGTTCCTAAAGAGAAGGAAGCTAAGATAAATGAAACCAAGGATGTTGAAATCACAAATTTGGATGAAGAAGAAAAGCCTAAAGAAACCGAAACAAAGAAAGAGTCTTCACCAATTTTAGAATTTTCCTTTATGCCACCCATACCATACCCTCAAAGGGTAAAGAAGAAGCATGATCATTCTAAATTTCAGAAATTCCTTCACCTTTTCAAACAGATCCAAATCAATATCCCTTTTGCTGAAGCACTTGTTGAGATGCCTGCTTATACCAAGTTCTTAAAAGAAATCATCTCCAATAAAAAGAAGTTAGATAATTTTGTTACAATAGCTTTAACTGAGGAGTGTAGTTTTATTTTACAAAATAAACTACCCCCTAAGTTAAAGGATCTAGGGAGTTTCACTATTCTTTATTACTTTGGTGCTTTTAATGTTTTTCAATGCTTATGTGACTTAGGTGCAAGTATTAATCTTATTCATTTGTCTCTTTATAACAGGCTTGGAATTGGTGATCTCAAACGAACTACAATTTCATTACAACTTGCTAATAGATCAATTATTGGTATAGTTGAGGACTTACTAGTAAAAGTTGATAAACTTATAATTCCAGCTGAGTTTGTTGTTCTTGAGATGGATTTTGATATGCAGATTCCTATAATATTAGGAAGATCATTCTTAGCCATTGATGGAGTATTGATTGATGTCCCAGATGGTAAGTTGACCTTGAGAGTTGGTGATGAAGAAGAGGTATTTAACATTTTCAAAGTTTTAAAGGGAACCTCTTTCGATGAAGTCACATATAGGATAGATGCAATTAATTCTCTTATACTTGAATTTGTTCCTAAATTAATTTATGATGATGCTTTAGAGACATGTCTAGCCTTAGGAATAGATGAGAATGAATTGGATGATGAGTTAGTAGACTATGCATATAGATTGCAAGGTAATGGTTTTAGGTATAAACCTATAATTGAAGAATTGGACCCTCTTAAACCTAAATTGTTACCATCCATATTAAGCCCACAAAAACCTGAATTAAAACAACTTCTAATTCATTTGAGGTATGCTTTTTTAGGAGAATCTAATACATATCCTGTTATTATTTCTTCTTCTTTGAATTGCTCTTAAGAAGAGAAGTTACTAAGGATGCTACGTGAACATAAATTGGCTATTGCATGGACTATTACTAACATAAAGGGAATTAGCCCTTCTATTTATGTTCACAGGATTTTAATAGGAGAAAATCACAAACCTGGTATGGAAAATCAGAGGAGACTCAATCCTAACATTAAGGAAGTTGTACGATCTGAGGTACTTAAGTTATTTGATGCAGGAATTATCCATCCTATTCTGATAGCTCTTGGGTAAGTCTTGTACAGGTGGTACCAAAGAAAGGTGGCATGACCATCATCTCTAATGATAGTAATGAGTTAATTTCCACTAGAGTTGTGACAGGGTGGAGGGTTTGTATAGATTACAAGAAATTAAATGCAACAACTAGAAAAGATCACTTCCCTCTCCCTTTTATAAATCAAATGTTGGAAATATTAGCGGGGCATGATCATTATTGCTTTTTAGATGGTTATTCAGGGTATAATCAAATTCTCATAGCGCCAGAGGATCAGGAGAAGACCAACTTCACTTGTCCCTATGGTATATTTGCTTATCGTAGGATGCCCTTCGACTTATACAATGCTCCTGTCACTTTCCAACGTTGTATGATATTCATATTCTCCGACAAGATGGAAAATATAATAGGGGGATTTATGAACAACTTTTCTGTTTTTGGTTCTTCTTTTGATGAATGTTTGTTCAATCTCAAACAGGTCCTACAAAGATGTGAAGAAACTAATCTTTTGTTAAATTAAAAAAAGTGTCATTTTATGGTACAAGAAAGGATCGTCCTAGGCCACAAAATTTCAAATAATGGAATAGATGTCTATCCAGCAAAAATCAAAGTCATCAATAAATTACCACCTCCACCCCCACCCCCCACCCCCAATTCGATTAGAGCAGTAAGGAGTTTTCTTGGGCATGCAAGGTTCTATCATAGATTTATTAAAGATTTTTCCAAGATTTCCAAACCCTTATGTGCTTTGATGCAAAAGGAAGTCACTTTTAAACTTACTAATGAATGTCTTGATGCTTTCAACAAGTTGAAAAAGGAACTTACCTCCACCCCTATAATGGCCACACCAAATTGGAATCTCCCTTTTGAATTGATGTGTGATGCTAGTGATTATGTTTGGGGGTTGTCTTAGAACAAAAACAGGATAGGAAATTACATGATATTTATTATACTAGAAAAGTTCTTAATGATGCTCAAATTGATTATGCTATTACAGAGAAAGAATTGCTAGCAATAGTTTTTGAATTTGAACAGGGAATATTAGTCGGAAGCACAAGATGCCTCAATCAGGGATTTTAAAGGTCGAACTCTTTGATTTATGGGGTCTGGACTTTATGGGACTATTTCCAGTATCCTTTGGTAATAAATACATTCTTATAACGATTGATTATGTATCCAAATGGGTGGAAGCCAAAGCTTTGTCAAACAATATTGGAGCCAGTGTTGTCAAATTTTTCAAGAAGCATATATTTTCAAGATTTAAAGTTCCCAGAGATATAATCAATAACAATGGGGTACACTTTCAAAATCATCAATTTAAATCTATTTTGGAAAAATATGGGTGCCATTTTAAGTTTGGAACCATTTACCACCCTCAAACCAGTGGGCAAGTTGAGGTGTCTAACAGGGAATTCAAGCAAATTTTAGAGAAAACTGTTAATACCTTGAGAAATAATTAGGCATTGAAGCTTGATGACACTCTTTGGGCATACAAGACTCCTTTGGGCATGTATCCATACAAGTTAGTCTTTGGTAAATCTTGTTATCTTATGGTTGAAATTGAGCATAAGATGTTATGGGAAATCCGAAGGTTGAATTATGATCTCAAGGAAGCTGGACAAAGGAGATTGATGGAGTTGAATGAATGAATTTCACCTAGATGCTTTTAAGAATGCTAGCATATACAAGGAGAGAACCAAGGCTTTCCACGACAAGCATATCCTTTGGTGAGAATTTAAACCTGGTCAAAAAGTTTTGCTATTTAACTTTCATTTAAAAATGGTTTCTAGGGAAATTGCGATCGAGATGATCTGGACCGTTCGTGGTGACCAGAATATATCCATGTGGAACCGTGAAGATTGGAAGGGATGAAAAAAAGCCCTTTATTGTCAATGGGCAACGACTCAAGCATTATTTTAAGGGGGAGATGGTTAGATATATTTCTACCATCACATTCCACAATTAATATAATGGTGGCTTAGTCTAGCTAAGGACATTAAATTTAGGGCTTGTTGAGAGGCAACCTAATGTTTTCTAACTCCTTTTGTTATTTTATTAAATTCACTTTTCTTCATATCTTCTTATTCTAGTTTACTGTGTGTTGCATAGGGTCAGTGTTTATAAGACATCCCAATGATAACTTTTATTAGCATGAGGAATAGCTTGATCACGACTCATCAATCCTAGAGGTAAGGCCCATGTTAAGTGTAGGGAAGGTAAGTTGCAATGTCTCTTTGTTTCGTTTAATACTTTTATAATGCTTTCATTCATACATTATGCATATAGTCTTATGGTATCATTAAGTAGTTAGAAGGGGCAAAATAGGAAGTGTATTAAGTGAGATGCACCTATTTTTTGAAATGGGTCGGTTTTAGAATAGTTTAATAGAAAATTTTCGTTCAGCGGACATTCAGTCCATCCAACAGATTCAGGAACACCACATTGGCCCAATAGCAGTAAAGGTCCATTCAATAGATGACATGTCCACTCAGCCAATTGGTAAACGAGGCCTGGGAATCCTTAAATGTCCATTTAATGAAGATAACCCTGCACTCTCATTTAAACCTGCACTCTCATTTAAGGCACATTCTCTCCATTCTTCCCCTCATTCTCTTCTTCCCTATTTCACTCCCTTCACATATCAGCTTAGACTTCCATTCTTTTTCTCTTCCCATTCGACTATACCATCTCACGACCTTCCAAAATACCCAAATCCTAACCTCTTCAACCGTTTTTCCTTCACCTTATTATGCCCAATTACCGCCTAAAGCAAAATTGTCGTCCAGTTCGATTTGGTGGTCCTTGTGAGAGAATCGATTTAGGCTGATTATACGTAATCTCCACTTTGATTTGGCATGGGTATGTGTTCTTACACGATTATGGGCAAGATTGTGGATGAAATTTTTTAGATTGAAGAATACATGGATTTGGGAATTTTCAAAGTAGCTTTGAGGATTCATTGCTGATATGTGTTTATATTTATGCTTAATGTGGAACTACAATGTTATCTATTCACGTATGATGATGATTTTGCTCTGGATTCTTGTCACATTGTGAGTTTATTGGGGTCTGTTGGTTGGTATTATGTTAGATTCTCATAGATTTTGATGCTTGAAATTAATCCCATCTTATAATTAATCCCATCAAAAGATGTAACCATCATTAACATGATTTGAAATGATCAAAAGACATCCAGAATTATGTATCCTTCCTTTCTCTCATCCCAAAGAAATAAATGTTCAAAAAGACATCTAAATCAAAAGTTGTTTCTTTGTGTTCTTCTTTGACAAGTCAAAAAGAGAAAGTGGGTGACAGATCCATTTACATGGTCCCATCTTATAACTAATCCTATCAAAAGATGTTATAACCATCATTAACATGATTTGAAATGATCAAATACACATCCAGAAGCACGTATCGTCCCTTTCTCTCATCCCAAGGAAATAAATGATCAAAAAATATATATATCAAAAGTCGTTTAAACAAGAAGAATAATACTACAAAATTTTTGTTCAGGCAAACTTAGTGATTCCACCACCCTTTTCCCTTGTTTCTCTCTCTCTCTATCTTAGAAATTTCATTCTAGTCAAAACAAGAGTTTTGAGCTTCATTCATCAGCATTCGTAAGTCCTTCCTTTTTTCTTCATTCATCCTCATTATGTTGGCTAAACGATATCAACAATCTGCTCTTCATTTTTTTCTTATCAAATATATCTGCAAAGTGATTCCATATTTTATCAATTTAGTTATTACATGTGTTTAGTGAAGTTCAAAAAAGAAATAATGTGTATGATATAATATCCAGCATCTGTTAATCATTCGTTCATTCTCATTATCTTGTATATAAGATATGAACAAGCTGTTTTGCATTTTTTTCTTAAGTATATCACTTTGCAACGATAATGTAATTTTCCCTTGTTTTTCTGGCTCTGACTTGGTTTATGCCTTTTTTCAAATTAATTTTTTTGTTTTTTTGTTGGTATTATTGTCCGACCTTACATTTGCTTTGTGCTATTGGGGTATGTTTTACTTCTCTATGATAAAATATTATATTAAGTTTTACTTTATTGCTCGAACATCATTAGTTTGTTAGACAATGTAGGCATTCTAGTCCATCACACCTGTATGCTTTATTCATGTATCTTCCCTCGTCGAGTTACAAACTAAGCTTGTCCACAATCAATTGTATATATGATATTTTTATTTCAAAATTATTGATTTCTTTTAAATTGAAAATTTATATTCCTTCGAATAACTAATCACCGTAGAACAACAATTACATGTTAATAATCTTATCTTATTATATTAATTAATCACTTTATTTTTCTTTATTTTTTACAAGATCTTTTTAGCATGCATAGTTGTTAGTTATTTTTGCCTTCGTCCTAGGTTTACCTAGTTAGACAATAGAGGCCTTCCAATCCATCACACCTATATGCTTCACTCATGTATTTTTCCTCGTCAAGTTACAAACTAATCTTGTCCACGATCAAACGTATACTTCTCATGCATGCAAGTTTTTTTGCATTTTAAAAGTGATTTATTACTTTAAAATTATTTATTTATTTTATATTATTAAACTAAATATTTTTCAATTCCATTGTCAAGCCAATTCCAACTTGAAGACTTGAATATTCAATGGATCTTGCAAGTTGCACTATTGTTGAGCCTATAACTAATGACGACAACATCCAACCAAACAAATTCACCTATACATCCTTTATAGATCTTATCAACTATATCAATAACAAGGAAAAATCAGTAGGATAGCTCTTTTATCTGTTTCTCTCAATAACTTTTATTTCATCGTGTTGTGCTTAACCTCAGCATATGATAGATATTTTGGCTGTCGTTATTCAAGTTTTGGATGCAACGCACATCAACAAAGACGACAAAGTTTCAACTCTCCAAAAATTTGTTCTTGCTAACAAACAGTATGTTATATTCCCTTATATTCTCTACAACTAATGAACTCCGATAACATTTGATTCTTTTGATATTTTTCTTTTTTATATTAGACAACAAGCCATTGTACTGTCAATCTAGGACGTTTTTGTTGCAAATGATGGGCAATAAATTATGTAGACCTTACATACTTATCCAATTGTTGTATGTCGTAAGCTAAAAGTTCACTTTGATAATGGTAATTCTATATTCGTTCTCTTTATACTATTATTTTGCTTATATTTATTCTTGTATATTCATTTTAGGCTTACAATTTTAAATTTTCATGTGTTGCGTTATCCACATGGTTTGATTCTACAATTCTCATTGATCCACCAATACAAGAAGCTGCAGATTTAAAAAATTCGTGCTTCCACGTTTCCCATCTTTGCTTTTACAACAAACAAAGTTGTGTATGCATTTTTACATATTATTATACATACGCTTATAATTACCATTTTCCCAAGGCGCAACATAATAATAAGTAGCTAAAAGACCTTGTCAACCACTTATCAGTTGGACTAATTTGTGTAATCTATTCCAATTCATCATCTTCATCACTCTCATCTTCCTCACTCTCCTCTTCATCTTTAATGATTGACTCTTGTGGATTAAAGCTCATGAACTTACAAATTAAGTTGTGTAAAAAGGAATAGGCCATTATAATGCGAACTTGGGTTTAAATTGCAAAAAATGAAAGGGATGAAAGGATCTTCCATCTTCCTTTCAACAATCCAAAGCATCTTCCAATAACAATCCAAAGCATCTACCGTCTCTGGTCGATGGTCGTCTGCTTCTGCCGTCTCTGGTCGATGGCCGTCAAATTCTTTGAGATGATAACGTTGCCTCGATAAGGAGCAAGAAATCCAATTGCATTGCAATATCCAGAGTCAACCAAGTAATAACATCCTTCATAATAAAACAAGAAGTTATGATTGAGTAGCATAACTTAAAGAGAAATGAAATTGGATATTGTAATAGAAATTTATCCCCCGAGGGACTCATAGACCATAAAGCCTTGAGATCGCATCTCGAAGCACGTGACCATTGTGTGCAGAGCCCTCCCAACTAGGCAATACATATATGAATTGCATGTTTGGGCAACAAACACCTAAAATATTTGTTGAAATACATCATTTTCTTATGCGTATCGGGGCTTATCTTTATTAGGAGGTGTAACTTTAATTAGTGTCCCATCTAAGGCTCCTAGACAACCCTACAAATTAAAACTAAAAGGTGATTTAGTGTATAAAAGTTATGATATTAATGTTATAGGTTGATTATAATGTTCAATTACCTAAAAACATTTCCATCTCTCATCTTGACAATCTTGAGCAATAGGCTCCAGCTTCTTGAGCAAAATATGATGCAATCTTATAATTGCATGAGGAACTTGATGGAATTGCTGACTCATAGTTTATTTACTATGGAGAAAAAGTAGGCTTATTGTCCTACTCTTTTTATAGTGAGCTAAGGTGTATATGAACATTGCTCCAACCTCTTCTACGGATGTGTTCCTAGTGTTTTTTAAACCCCCAAACACCTCTGACCATATCACATAATATCCTAAAGGTTGCTCTATCCATACGAAGTTCACTAATGCAAGCATTATCTCAGTCCATGTTCAATCTAAAAATCCATCTTATTCTACCAATTCTTTTTTCTTCCTTTGTTTTAATTTCACGGACCTTCTCTTGAAGGTACAAACAATAGATAACATAATGGAGAGCAAATAAGAAAACCGTCATATTATTTGTTGTTTGTTGAAGTATCGAAAGTTGTTTTAGTTTGTGTCGTCGTTCGCTAATAGGGGGCGAGCCATGTTGATCTACATTAAAAAATTTAGAAAATAATAGTCTAACATATAGATAGGGCTTGAAAAGCTAGGTAATAGTAGCAGAAAAATAAGCGAAGGTAATAGAGAAAGATGATTAAGAAGAAGATCAGTTTCTATGCATATTTTAAATCAAATAGCTTATGTACTTCTAGTTCAAAAACTTGATAAAAATATATCAAGTTTTCGTTAATTGATTAATAAAGGATATGAGTGAACTTTACTTGTAATGAATGAGTGATAATTGATATTAAAAGAGCTCAAATTGATAAGAATTTGCACAAAGATACATAAATAAATAATCAATTAAACAATGAACTAAAATCACCTTTAAATTTGGTATAAAAGCAAAAATATTTTATGAAAGCTATAAATATAAAATAATATTTTAACATTAAAGAAAGATATTATTACTATAAATTTTATTTTTTCTTTCAACTGTTAATTTGTTTGATTTTTATATGGTTACTATTTTATTTTTACATTAAATTTTGATTTTAGTTATTATATATATGAATTGTAGAAATGATTAAAATTTTAAAATATTATAAAGCGTTAAGGTGAATGATTTTGAAGTATAAGTACAGTGAAAATCTAATTTTATTCTTAAACTAATTTGCTTCCCTTTCTGGAATATTAAAACATCATGCGTCATCTTATACTAAAGGAGCTCATCATGAGAGTGACAAGGGAGCTTATAATAATTCCTATTCTTCCTTAAGTATTGGAGCTGCTCTTAAAGTTGTTTAGATTGTTATCCAACTCAGGCAAGGACTTTGCAAGCGAATAGGTTAACAACGTTAGACTAGAATTATGGGCTGTTAAAAGATATAATTATTTTCAAGGTTTTTAAACCATTTTCTGTTTTCTCTGCTCGGTTCCATATCTGACCAGGCTAAGAACAAAGAATTGGTCTTGCCTTCAAAGAATGAATCTTTATTCAATCCAAGCATTGATACCAACAATCACACACATCACGATAGATAAAGATATAGGTTTTCCTAACTGAACTTTCCAAAAGTAGTTCCCTTGGAGGTCAAGCCATGAAGGTTCAATCACAATTCACAAACAAAAAGTAAATCCAAATCACTTATTAAAAAAAAAAGGACATTCATGATAGAAAAGAAAAGGCTCAATATAACTTAAACAAAGGGATAAAACATAAAAGATTGATTCATGTAAATACCTCTTGAAAGGACAAAATTGAGATGTCTTGATTGATAAGTTGCTCCACAATGGCAGTAAAATAGGAGAATTACTAAACAGGTAAAGACTAGCGAGATATAACTTCGCTTTTGGAAAAGAATAAAAACAATGAGTTTTGACCATGCAATTCAGCAACATGAAAGTAAACCCAAGAAATGAGCTGGACAAAATGACAAACCCAAAGCAGCAGAAAAGTAGAAGGGAAATGACACAGCAAAATAAATTTTCTGATTTATAACATGTCATAATGATCATATATAGTTCAACACTTGAAGCAACTGGTTTTCTCTCAACTATACTCTTCTATTTGTGGCTTAAAAACAAGAACAGATTAGTAGTTAGAGGTTCAATTTATCTCAAATTTTGTAACACACAAAGAGTCAAATGTTGTTAGTAATGTTTAGCTAACACAGACAAGAAGGAGAAAGAGTCTTTGACAGAAGAAACAAAAGATTCTGACAATATACGTCAAGCTTTAGTAGCAAAATGCTACATTTTGTTAGTACCATATCCACACTTGTCATTTTCCCAAATGGGCAACTCTCATAAGCAAAAAACTACGAGAAAATCATTACTTATCGTTGGACTTCAGAACAAGAGCCAAAACCATAATACTCAGACAAACTTGATTATCTATCTATTTATTGTTGATTAAAGCCAAGGCCAAAGAAGACTTGTGGAGATGTTTCCCAACGTGCAGTGGAAAATCAGCAATCAAGGCCAACCTTATTTCCTTGACATAACTGAATCAAACACCTAATATCATTTTTCTAATAAGTATGGCTATCAGCCATCCAACATAAGATAAAAACGTGGGAGTGCAAAAAATGAGTGAAAATTGGTCTTGGAAACACAGTTGGTTAAAATAACAGAGGCATGACAACTAGTGATAAAACAAAAAACTGACAAACATCACTACATTGCAAGCACTCAAAAGCTTTCTTTCACATTCATGAAATGGGAATTGCTTTGGCTTCTTCATGAACTGGGAATTGCAAAAACAATTGAAGACAATGGGAAACCAACTAGGTAACCTATTGTGTCTTCATGTCATTAACGAAAGGTAGCAGACAAGAGTGACTCTTTTTTATGAGAACTTCTGAACTTTTAGCACTTAAAAGTAAAGCTAAGTGACTCTTGTCGCTCTGGATGTTGCTCTCTATCAACGTTGCTTTGCCCCACCTTTACATTGAATCTGTCTTTTGGCTCTGAAATCACTAAATCACGTTCATGAATTGAGAATTGCTTTGGTTTCTTCTTTTTAATTAGTCTTAAAATCAAGGTTTCCTTACACCAAAAAACAACTGGTGTGGCTCCCGAGTCCCAACAAATTCGAGATGAGACTATTCCATTAGACGAAATCCGATGAAACCCAACAGTAAATTCCGTAAATATCAAAGCTTAGATTCAACTTGGAAACAACTTCTTAGACTCCAACAACTGCGTTCCTGTTATTCTTAAGCCTTACCTTGCCATTCTAAGCTAGAAAAAGCGAGAGAGAGAAAGACAGAGGTAAGAGGTGATCATGCTAGTATATATACATGTTTATAATATATTTACACAACTCTATAATCACATTACCCAGGAGAAGAAAGAAAGGAAGAAACTTACTAGTGCTCCTTCTTGGTTTCAACTGTTTCCATGGTGGGCTGGGATTAGTTTGTGGAGAGATAGAAGCAAGAGTAACCAAATCGAAGAAAAAAGGTGACTTGTAAGAGAGATTCAAGCGAAGATGGGTACTGTTGATTACTTGCTTACAAAAAAAGAACGAAGTAGAGAGTAAAAGAGGAAACTCGCGCCCAACACTTACGCGCAAATATAGAGTAATCACTCCCGTTCCTCTAAATTATGGGAGGAATGAAGTAATACCTAATAGTGGGTAATCAAAATGGTTACTCTATAATGATAGTTACGTACCAAACACTACCTTTCATTCTATACCCATTCCTCTTTCTTCATACTCACCAAACAAACACCTCTTAAGAGAAATTATTGACAAAAAGTTGCTAGAATAAGAGTAAAATAAAATTAAAAAAATTTAAGGTGAAAGGAATTCATTTATCTTATTTTATATATCAAAATAAATTAATTAATGTCTTTATTTATAATTTTATAAGGATAATGATACGTGAATAATTATGTTATCTTCTATATTACATAAGGTAAATTTATTAATTAAAATGTTTATTTTGTATAAAAAATTTATGAAGTAATTCACTTAATTAGAGTATTTATTTTTATAGTATGAACAATTTTTATACATAAGTTAATTATATTTCAATTCAACATTCTTCTGAAATTGATATATATAAAATAATTTTGAAAAATATTTTTTATTTATATTAATCTTGATAAAAATTGAATAGTGTAATTTTACATTATTTTCATATATTATTAAAATAAAGTTTAAGTAAAAGTAATTTATAAAATTCCTGCATATAAAAATATATTTAATTATATACACCCGCAACTAGATTCATGTGATAATATTTTATTATAATTTTAAAATTATAACCATTATTTATTTTATAGAACGATAATACATTAGTAACTTTATTCATAATCCTTTACAAATATTTTATAAATATTCAACATTCTCTTATCTACATAATTGAGGCTATAATGTGTTACAAATTTTTAACAACAACAACATCCAACAAAACTAATTTAAAGAAGTTCAATAGTACGTTATTTTACTCCTAATTAATAGAGATGCTATTTTCAAATAACTTATATGAATAGAAAATATATAAATAAAGTATAATAATAGTAATAATAATAATAATATAAATAAATAAAAGAATAGGGTTATAAATTTTGAAGAGAATAAGAATTAATAAAGAGAAAAGGTAAAAAGAGATAAATAGAGAATAAGAATAAAAATGATTTTATTTTATTTTATATATTAAAATAAACTATTAATTTCTTTATTTATACTTAGCTTTTGTAATTTACATAATTATATTGTTTATTTAATTGTATTAATTAGGATATTTATTTTGGATAATTTTTGTGTATTAAATAATTAAATCAATAAGGACATTTAATAAAACTTTTTTATCGAAATTATTGTTTAAACTATCTTTTATAGAAATATATTCAACTATCAAGTATGAAGAATACTTTCCTATGTATCTTTTTTTCTTCCACTGGGTCACAAATATTCTTATCATGACGTCCTATAATGCTTAATATTTGATGTCCTATATCATATAATATTTGAAAATTCGTAATTTTAGCATATTTAAATAATATATCAAAATATTCATAGTTTGTTCCAATGATTAAAAACTTAAATTGTTCGGTCTGTTTACTAGTAAAAATCTTTAATCATTTATTTTTTAGTTTAATTTTTTATTTTTGATTAGATTTATTTAATAATTTTTATTATTATAAACTTATTATTTTATTAATTAATCGGTTAATTTTCGTAAATCAATAATTTATAGTCTAAAATAAATAAATAAATTTTTATTTAAAATCTTTTTAATTAAACTTCAAATTTTTCAATATATAAGGAAAATTTAGTTTAATCATATTTTAAAATCTTTAATTTTATTAAAATTTTAACTAATTTATAATAATTAAATCTAATTAAATCTTTTAAACTTCTTTATAATAATTAAATCTAATTAAAAGTTTTATAACAAATTACGCGGTAGCGTAAAGCCCAACCTTAGGAAGGCAACCGCCACACGGGCTTGTCCCGGTACCGTATCAAACAAAATAAAATCAATAGCATAGCCAATTATATCAATAACATAGCAGTATTAATAAAAGTTTTAAATAGATATTAATACGGGTGGTGCCGGTAGCCGGTGGTTGTTTGGCGAACCAGCCATTTTCTCCTCCTCTTATTTCTGCGAGACGAAGCCAGACACACCAAACCGCTTTATTTCTCTCCTCCCTTTCTCACCCTAACCTTCTCTCTACAATATGCCGTTTTGGCCGTCAGGTGTTGCTCCGTCGCCATCATCTTAGTCATCAACCTCTTCCACGAGATACGTTTTACGGCCGATTTGAGGTTGATCATCTTTAGCTTGATTTGTTTTGCTGGTTTTTCTCTTGATCGTTTGTTCCATGGCTTCTGATGCTCGGGTTTTTAGCTTTTTTTTGTGCATTATGGTTTGTTTGACCGTTTGTTTCTATTTTGATTTTTGCTTGCTGACGTCCGGTTCGGTACTCATTATCCATGTCTTGACCTTAAATTTGTTGTTACTGACTGGGTTTTATATTTTGTTTGATTCTTTGACTAAATATTATCTTTTGTGTTATCTCTTCTTAGCCCCGTTCAATTCCGTTATGATCTGTTTAATTCGTGATTTTTCTTGTTTTAATGAAATTTCCTGTAAAAAGTCTGGAAATCGCATGTCATACATGATTATGGGAGAAGATAAGAAAATTATAGGCGTTAATCTGCATTAAAACTTCGTGGTATTTGATTTAGCTGCCTGTAGGACGGGGTTCGTTTTCTTAGTGCCATAGGTCATAGATTACTTGGATAACTTTAGCATCAAGTAGGTTTAGGTGGCTTTTTTATGCAGGTTCGGGGCTATTTGATGTTTGCGTCTTTAAACTTCGGGAATCATTAGAGTTGGTTTGATAATTCTTTCCTTAAATGTTCTGATGTTTGTAGCTTCTCTTTACATGTCCAACTATCAGTTAGGGAAATGGTTATACATATGTTCCAAATTGCAAATGGTGTTGCAGGCATTGTAGGGTCCAGTGGCTACTGAAGAACAAATTTGAAATTAGATCCTATACCTCTTCAGGATAGAGCTCCATGTGTTGTGGAGTTATATAAGTGAGTCTTCCCTGTGGAGAGCGGGGTACACGGTACTAAAGATTGAGCTTCCACGTTCAGGAATTATTTAGACTTCTTTCTTTCGAAGTTCATTTGTTTTGGGTCATCCTGTGATATGGAGTTGATGCTAACTATTGTGAGCTTATACCAGCAGGCTGAGTGGGCCATTAGGATAAAAGAAATCTCTAGTGATTTTCCTGACCATGGTTAGGAAATTGGGGGTTGGTTAGAATTATATTCCCATGGGTTTCAAAAGTTCTAACAAACTATTTGCCACTTTTTCATGGCTATGTTCAGGTAGAATTCCCAAGTACTTTGTAATGTTGGATCCCCTAGTGAATGCTTATTCAAGGGGGTGTAAGCTGCTTGAGTACATAATTTTTAGAAATATTTGGATGAGAACTAGTGAGTAGCATTGTATAGACTAGTAGACTTTGGATGAGAAATAGTGGGTAGTATTGTATAGACTAGGATTTTATTTGATTGCATTTGAAGTTTGTAAGATCCGATTGTGGCTTTTATAGCATACGAGCTGAAAAAACTCATTCCTACTTCCGCCAGTTAACTATTGAGTTTTAGATAAATATTGTTGGCTACCTTTTTCTGAATCTACATTCTTCCTCTCTTTTTTTTCTTACAGGGATTGATTACACTCTATTGCCCCTAATCTACGCATTGCTTCTGATGATTGCTGCGTGCATCTGCTATCAGTTTTAGCTATCTGAAGATGTCAAATGAGGAAGTTTTGAAAGCTGTTTTCCCCTTACTAGATGGTGTAGACCTTGCTTCTTGCATGGTTGTATGCAAGCAATGGAGAGATATAGCCCAAGATGATTACTTATGGAAGTGCGCGTGTGCAAAGAAGTGGCCTTCCATTTGCAAGAGGCCAAATCCTTCGACTTTAACTTACCGCAAGCTCTATAAAACTTTCTATAAACGCAAGAATCATCAAAGTCTGCTTCCTCCCAGACTTTCCCTTGATGTTTTGGAATTCTTCATCGACATTTGGAGTGAGGATAAATTGATATTCTCAGAGGTGGTTCCTGGCCCAGTATTGGAGGCAGGAATTAAAATCCCACCTCCTGGAACTTGTGACAGGCTTAAATATCACCTTGAAGGTGATGAATATAAGATGACTTTACCTCTTGAGCCTAGGTGCAGAATTCCTTTGAGTCAGAATGTGAGTGTTTCAGTGCTTGTGGGACGCAAGGATACAAATCAGGTTGCATGCATAATTAGTAAATCTTTGTTTGATTATATAGATCGTACATCCTTCAGAGCTTTGGCGTTTGATTTTCTTAACTTCTCTCCACAACACCCTTTTATTCCATCAATTCGAGCATGGATTTCCTTACTCTTCATTGACGATGGGACTGAGGGTGTCATTGATGTTTTTGGAATTGAGTTGGATTTCTGTGACGCTGCGAACTCCAGGGAGCAGGTTTTGTGGCTATTGGATGTTCTTGATTGGAAATGAAGGGCCGAGTTCTGCTGGCCCACAAGAGAAGAGAAGCTCCAAGTTAATTGAATGTACATGGTGGCCGATTTTGATAGTTTAGGTTCAATCTTATTGTAAGAGATGTTAGTGGAATTGGTTTCCAGCTGTGGGTTATTTCTTGATGACTGGGATTTTCTGCTGTGCTGCTTTTGAAATTGGTAAATCATTTCATGCCAAGACTGTTTTGCCAAATATTAGCGGTGTCTATGTACTCTGTTGTCATCCGTCATCCTATTATGTGCGATAATATATGCAATAGTGCAGCATTATTGGTGGGAGCAATGGTTCAAAAGACGCGCGCAAGTGTGGTGACGTTTGTAAAGTGAAGTGGATTACAATTACTGGTTGATTGAGAGTGGGGAGTACGAGGATAGTATCTGGTTTCACTGTCAGTGCAAGATTAAGAATCTTTCCTCACCAGTGACCGAAAGGACAAAACACAGATTCTGATCAGGATGCTTATCCACACATGAGCGGTGTTAGATCGAAATTGGGAGGTGAAGATTTAACACGTTCGTAAGGAGGGGAATTAAAGCGGCGATAGTCTGGCTGCTGTAGCTATGTGTACACCTGGAATTACATGTTCTTACAGAAGTTCTGACTGACCCGATGTATTTTGTACTCCTAAATAGGCAAGGAATTATATATCTATGGGGTATGACCTATGGTTGATTTGTTTATGTATTTTGTTTGCTTTCCTATGTATTAAAAAAAAAAAAGATAAAGAATGCTTAGAGCCAATTGGTATAGCACCTTAGTGGCTGCCACTAAAACTATGCCGTTGAAATTAAGAGCATTACCCACTATAGTTCATGAGAAGATTTTATAACTAATGCCGATTACATGTAATCTAATGGAGCCTACAAAATCTGCTCGAGAATAAGTTAAAAGTCTACTATTCACAATGCAATGGCATTCAAATTTTGCACTCTCAGACATTTTATATTAAAATAAAAGGCGTGACGGCTTCCAACACCGAGTATGGCCTTATTTGATGTTTCAGATGAGTAAAGGGTGGCCTAGACGCCTATCACAAAAAGTAGCAGAGTTACAAAGCAAAGCACTGATGGAGAGCATACAGTTGCTCCTTTGGTCATTCCAACGTTAATATATCACAAGCCAACAGGCGGATTAGTCAAATAGTCATAAAGAAT